>WUBL01000014.1:0-471367 GCA_011057905.1 Xylaria multiplex | reverse complement strand
TTATAAAATATTATATTTACTATATTTTAAAAAANTAATGCTAAATTATAGCTTTAAAAAAANTTAATAAATAAAAATACTGCTATTATAGCAGCTTTTAATATTTATATAAGATATTTTTTTAAAAAAGTATTTGCTTGCATTTTGCACTTAATATTTCTTAGCAGCACGCTAAGAAATGCCAAGACACGTAAAACCGACCAAAAGGTGGCGGGTTAGCGGAAATGCGATAACCGCGCTCCGTCCTAGCAACCCCAATTTTCTTTCATAGTGGCTATTTCTTAGATGGGAAGTTGCCCATATAATATCGAAAGCTGGTTACCACGGGGTTAAGGCCACTAAATAGTACCGAGCCACGTGTCATACGCCGGCCTAGCTAGTCGCGGGGTTGGGGAGGAGACACCCCTTGCGCAATCTACCCCCTGTACTAGCCCAGGCATATTCACAAACTCGGGGGCGGATTCTAAATGAGAATTGAGAATGGTAATGAACATAATACGTCCTTATAGTTTAACGGAAGCCCTATAGAATTAATGAAGTAACAGAAGTACGGGTCACAACACTATAAGTTTACAGTGTAGTGATAGTCAAGCCACATTACACCAGCCTCATTTACAATGTGCCTATCCGACTACCCAGACGAACGGAGTCATGGTATTGGAGCTATTGGAGCTATGGAAAAGGGGACAAGGAAATAGTAAAGATTGCACTCTAGAATTTTTATCAACTAAAATCTTTTATATCTGAGAGTGTAGGATAGGCACAAGGGACAATGCAATTTATTACCCCTCATGGTAGATTCTATGTTAACTACTTTGTTACTTTTACAATATTAATACCACCTTACTGCAATCAAGTAGTATCTTAGCAGCCTATGGATTCGCTATTATGCCTTTTGATTTCCCACTGCAGAGAAAAAAAAAAGAGAAAATATCACTACTTTTACTGATGAGGAATCCTGACAAAAGCTAAAGCAAACAGCTTGCTTTCTTCTACCCAAGCTTCCGACCGCAAAAGAAGCTATGTAGACCTTTCTTTTTTTTTAAAAAAAARAACAATAAACAATAGCCATTATAATGTTATTGTTAACAAAACTATATTAAAATGAAAATCAACCGGGTTTGAAGCAATAGATTCCATGTCAACTATTCCATTACTTCTATAACATCCCCATTGCTACCAGGAGCAGCATTTAAAGTTTGTCAAGTCTCCCACCTAATCGCCCCCATCTTTTGCAGCAGCTAAGCCACACTTATCAGTCCAAGTCTCCGCCGGAGCCGCCGATTGAGTCAGCGGGCACTGCTAGAGATCCGCTTTCAGCCCACACCTACGCCATCCCGATTCCTTGACATTCCACGCCCAAATAAAGCGATAACAATTCATCTTCCCGAACCAAACATACTCATCATCTTCTCCCTTCCCATACATCAATCCAGCCAACACACCCGACGACCACCATCTCACCAACGAATTCCCACACAAAACAAAACCTTCGTCCTTGCGACCAACACGAGCAACACTCGATAAACACTCCCTCTAGATAACCCCGCCATACACACCATCAAGATGTCTGACGAGTGGGATTCCGTCACCAAGATCGGAAGCAAGACACGTGGCAGCGGCGCCTCGTCGCGGGAGACGGTGGTGCGAGGAAACGCCGCTCTGAACGCCGCGAAGCGCAGCGGCAGTTCCATTTCAACAGAGAAGAAGTTCTCCACAGGCAACCAGGTAAGTCGATTGCTTATTTCCCTCCCCGCCACAGCCTTTCCCCTCCTTCCCTTCCCATCTCTCAAACCACTCCCCGATTTATCCCCTCTTGATCGCAGGTAAAAGCAAAGCTAACATCTCTATCCTACTAGGTCGGCAAGGGACCCGAGGGCCAGCACCTGACGAAGGTCGACCGCAGCGACGACATCATCAAGCCCAACACGATCGGCAAGGTGGTCGGCGACGCCATCAGCGCGGCGCGGCAGAAGATGGAGCCCAAGATGACGCAGAAGGACCTCGCCACGCGGTGCAACACGACGGCCGGCGTCGTCGGCGAGTTCGAGCGCGGCACCGCCGTCCCCGACCAGAAGGTCCTGAGCGCCATGGAGCGCGTCCTCAACGTCAAGCTGCGCGGCCAGGGCATCGGCGAGCCCAAGTTCAAGCCCAAGGGGAAGTGATCGTGATTTCCACATGAAAGAAAAACGAAACAAAAATTTTATATATATCAGCTGAACTTGGAGTAGTAACTGGTTGGTTGGATTATAATCCGCCCCCAAACACTTCTGTTCAGTCAGTCATGTATGATGAAGTCCGACAAAAGAGGAACGAACCCCAAAAAAGACATTACGTCCTGCTTGAGATTAAGCCTTGCGGAATGCGTTTGATTAATGCATTGGAAACAAGGCGAACTTAGATAAACTTGAACCCGCGTGGTGTAGGTAGATTTTCACCTGTAACCCGGGTGTTTTTCTGCAGGAATATCTTGCAATCCACATAGAATAGACACATCACATACCACATCAGGGATTTATTTTCCCTTTGCTTCCCTGCCCTATTTGTGAAAGTTAAAATAAATCAGCCTACCAAGGCACTGTTAACATCTTGATTGCAAGCCTATCCTACGTATTAACAATTTCTACAATTGTAGCTAAGGCGACAAGTCACATGTGGTCTGAAATAGCGTTGGTGATTGGAACTGAGTCCGATATATTATATACTACGATCTCTGTGATCGCAACACGATTATACACGAAGCGGCAGGGTATCCAGCAAAACAGAAACCCAACGAACACCGGCTTAAACGAGGCCTCTTTCAATGCAATAAGTGTACCAGCACGCTCCCTTTACAGCGCAATGCAATGCAACGCAACGCCATGCAAGAAACCCGACAGATGACTCCAATACCCCATGCGGCCAGACAGACTCCCCAGGAATCCCCAGAAAGCCAATTAATGAGATGCAAAGCTCGCATCTTGCCACCCCTTGTCTCTTAACCATCATCATCCATTACACACTTCTATCATCACTCCTTTCCCAGAATATTCTGTACGCGTCTCGCGACCTCGGGTTTACCAAGCTGGCAAGCTGTCTCAACAACGACATTCTCCCTTCCAGAAAGCGTGATAACACGAATCCAATCAGGGGCGACCTCGCTCGCGAGTAGACGAACACATACGGCGCCTTCTTGTTTTGAAATTCCCATTCGGAACGAATCCTTTAATTTTTCAAGCAGCGATGCCATCGTAAAGCTAATGCGACCACCCATACCTCCCTCGCTGGAGGCGCGGCTGAGCATGCCAATGAGGGCCGATACCTCCTCGACACGTTGAAGCGCGCCACGGCGCTCGAGCTGTGCAGGCGAAAGGCCAGCGGGCATGGCAGCTTTCTGCAAGGACTTTAGGCGAATGCGGTCCAGGAGGCTCATCTTCGACCCATCGGCATTAGTCATCGGGGTATCTGTCACTGACGGCTTCGCGGCGATTTTCTCCTGCTTCTTGATCGCGATGCCGTGTTTGAGGTCCTCGAGGCGCTGCTGTCCCTTCAGGAGTAGGGGTGAGGCCTTAGCTACGGAATCGCAGAGTGTGACAGGAGCCTTAGGAAGGGTAGTCAGGAACGCCGGCGTATCTGCTGATGCGTTGCTCTTCTCATTGGCGAGGAATGTAGTCCAGAGAGCCGTGATGTTCGTGCGGAAGAGAGTGTTTAGCTTATCCTCGCTCAAGGGCCCAAAATCACGAGACTTGTTGATTTCAATGCAGATCTTGCCGCGCCCGTAGTTGGAGAGGCTGAAGGGGCTGCTACTTGGTGATGATGAGGAACTCCCAAGAATACCTAGCACAACCCGGATATCTGCGTCTACGACTTTTTTCTTGCCCCAAGCGCGGGCGATGTTGGGGCAAAGGACGCGCAGGTCGGCTGGCACGTTCGAGCCATTGTGTGCGTAATGCAGCGTCAGCGTCTTCAGTAACGCCGTATGCAGGCTTATGAGGTTAAGCACTTCTTCGGGGAGCTCGCTAGACTTGGTGGGCTTCGTGTCTAACTCGATATCCGAGCCTGCGACTGATGTATCGGCGGTAAGAGGGGACGAGAACCGAGATGGTGATGACTCGAGGCGCAGCTTCTTGAACAGTGCGCCAGTATCAATGGTTGATGCCTCGGAATCAGAGATGCTGGGGCTCCGCACTCGCTTCCGCGGCGTAGGCGTAGGCTCGGGGCGCGCCTTCTTGGGAGGACGACCACGACCGCGTTTCACGGGCTGCACTGGAGTTGTGTTCGAGGACTTTGCGATTGTAGTGAGCTTCCTCGGCGTCTCGTCGGCGGAAGAATCGTCTTCGATAGATGCGAAGACCTTACGTTTGCGTGAGGCGGGTGTGATGGCCTCAAGCTTGATGTCCTTCTTCGGAGTTGAAGGAGCAGTAATAGTAGTGGTAAGCTCCTTCTTGACAGCGGCATTACTGATAGTCTTGGAGACACGGGCGAAACTGCTGATATTCGAAGAAATATGTTGAGAAGCCTTGGCCTTGGAGCCGGCTGCTGCCTTCCGCTGTTGCTTTACGGCAGGCATGGTGGTGACTGCACAACAGAACAAAGCAGTGGCAGTGACTTGGAGATACTAAGTAATGAAGGGATGACCAACTGATTATTATGCAATTGCACAAAACTCTAAGCAATTCAGAACATGTAATTCAAGACATAAGTGACGATGATGCTGATGAATTATTCGGGAAGTCAAAGCTCTAGTTGTTGTTGCTGAAAAAAGACGCGGGACAAGACAGGGAGACTATGTAGAAAGGGCTATAAGCTAGGGAGCAGACCTGGACGAGAGAGGGTCGCGACAAGGGGCGCGTCGTGGGACCGCGAAACTCCACTTTGCGATACGCGACTTAGGAAATATCGGGCGCGTAAAGTGCTTGTGCAGAGGCCATTCGGCGCCAAAATTGACCCATCAAACATGGCCTAAGCCTAAGCCGACGGGTCGACTGCGACATGTGGGGTTGTGCATCTTGCCAAGCCTCGCTTTTCTATTTCCCTGCATCTCGTTTCCTCAACGACGAAAAAGTTTTATCCACTTCTTTTTCTTTTTCTACAGTAGCTTGGATTTCTTCAGATACCCGGGGTAGGTCCAAGCTTGAATCTGAAACACATTATCACAATTCTCTTTTGAATCTAGTCCCCTAGAGTCACACATGGTTGTGAAGATCCAGCCCTACTATCTACCACATACCTATACTTAGCTCGTTGGAAAATATTCTCATAATATTTGGCTGGCCTACACTACGTCTCTTCAAGGTAGTGCGGACTATGAAATGATATGCCGCTGCTAACCATTTCATTGACCAAAGTTGGCCCCCTCGGTACTGAACGTTGTAGTTGTAAGAACGATCCCTTTCGATGGCCAGCTCTAACCCGACCCATCTCAAATCCCTTTCGGCTTCTCCTCCTATCATAGGGATTGTCTTGACCCATTATTCATCAATCCCTTCCTTTTCCATCATTCTCTGTCATTCTCTATCGTACTATTAGCGCCGATGATGTAATAGTACCCGAGGTAAATGAGACAGAGGACCCCCATACTATTAGCGTCGGCAGAACTTGGCATGATATCAAAGACATTTGCTGATCACATCAAATTGCAGCGAATGATCAATTCAATTCACTTGCCCGCCCATTGCTAGGCTAGGTATCCCATAGGTAGTCTTTTGCCCGGCAAGCTGCCTTTGGGTACAAACATGTAGACCAGCCTACTACACCTCCATCTGCAATTGGGATGGGTGTAGCAAATCCCATCGCAGGACCACTCAATAGTACAAAGGATGAGACCACCTTACTCATCGTAGGAAAGAAGTAAAAAGCTAGGGACCAAGCCTCTCTAGCTCTAGCTCAAACAATGACCCATGCACGCCTTTCCCTCGGCTTTTGTGTACGCCCGAATGCATCTCTTTGCCTTGTGCAATGCCAGTAACTCCTAGAATGACGAGAAACAAAGGGAAAAAACCGTCGCTCGCTAGCAATACAAGGTACATGCAGAAGAGAAGAACCATCATTAACCCTCGGCCCGAAGCACACGGTCCGGGGTTTTTCTCGTTGCCCCTACCGGGTTCTACCGACGAGACGACGATCAGCGATGCAGGCCATGCTGCCAGTGGTCAGGATGGAAGCTGACGGGACTGGGTGGTGGGGGTGCAGGAACGTCCCAGTCGCGCTCTTGGATGGAGCGGATCGGAGTCGAGGGCCTGTTGGCTTTGGACTCAAGAGAGGCGTTCAAACTGGCGAACAGATCCGACGAGCCCGCAACGCGGGTGCCCTTCCTCGGTGGTGAGACGGGAACGGGCGCGACGATTTGGCTAGGCATGTTGACAAAGTGTGCAGGTGATCTTTGAAGAGGGTTAGGGTCACGACTACTTGAAGGAAGTCGGTGAGGTAGCAGTCGAGGGTAACTTACGGCGACGGAAATTGTCTTGGCTGGCGAGATTAGAGGTTGATGACAGAGACCAATATTAATGTAATTATGAGTCCCGGCTGAGTAATGCCGAGGAGTCTGACGTGATATTGCGATTCGGCTGAGAGGCTCTCAGCGTATATGTATTATGTGTATTGGGAATGTGTGCGTGTGTGTCTGAACCGAAGAGACAGAGAGACAGAGACAGAGAGATGTGGAAGAAAGTGAGAGAGTATAAGGAAGGGAGGGAAGGAAGGTCGAGGGAAGGCAGTTGAATAAGTATCAAGATTTGTGCGAGGTTTGACTACCTAAAGTTCCAAGTCTGACGCCGCCTGTGTTGGGTTGCAGTTTTGCTCTGCTGGAAAGAGCGGTGGATGTGCGTCTGATGTTGGTAAGGGGGTCTAGCCACACTCTCTCTACCTAGAGATACCAGATACCAGATACCTAGGTACTTGTTTGTGTGTACGTGCGTGCGCGTGTGGGCGTATATGCGTGTTGTATTAAAGTAGCCGTGTGGGAAGAGAGGGAAGAGGGAATAGGGAATAGGGAGTGTTTGCGGTTTGCGTAGGTAGTATGAATGAATGTATTTATGGATGCGTGTGTGTGTCTCTGTGTGGTGTGTGCGTATTTTGTGTGTGGGATGTATATGTGGTCACTGGTGAACAATAGGTAACCGTGTAAGCCACATTCATCCCAAGGCCCGATACAAACAATGGCCCCCGCGATTTTGGAATACCCTAGATCTGGATCTATCTTGGGGTACGAGTGAGTACGTGTAACTGCAGGCAGAGCTAGTTACTACAACCACAACGCTACTTGGTTACGCTATTAGTACGCTGGGCTGCTGCGCAACAGAGACGAGAGCTGGGCCAGGGCTTGGCTCGGGGTTTTGTGAGATGTCGTTTATTAGATGAACTGGGCACTGTAACCTCCTGTCCAGTCCAGTGCTCTCTTGCAAAGTCCCGTCCGAAAAATGTCGGATTCCGAAAGTGAATGTAGATTGCGAGGTCTTTTTTCCCTGACAAGGCTCGCTCGCTTAGGCAGGTGAATTAGTCCTGGACGGCTTGGTTGCTTGTTGAGTTTGCCTATTAGGCTCGGTAAAGTGGTTGGTCCAACGGGTGCAGAAGTTTATCAGGATTAGGTAGATGGAGTGAGCTGGCCACTTGATCAATGGGTACAAAACAAAACAGAATTACAATGGAAGAAAAACTAGTAGGTATTCTGGATTTGTAGGGCAGCGTGTAAGTGGGAATGTTGGGCACATTTATTTATTAGACCCAAAAGATATCGTGTATACCGGTAAGTATAAGTCGGTATGAGAATAGAAAAATTACACGTTGTACCAACGAGGTATCCAGGCTCCGCCCGGGCTAGGCCAACAGCATTAAAAGGGTAGGTATATCTCTACATATACCTCAGTCTATGCCGTATTGTACCTACATTCTACATTTCACGTTGTCCATTTCCATCTGCCTAGGCTAAGTTAGTGCTGTGCTTTGAATAGCGTCCTAAAAAAANGGTGATACGTCAATAACAGGTTGAATGTACTTAAAACTTGGATCGCCTTGCTCTAGGACATGCAGAACTATAGGCAGGTACATGTGCAGGTACCTATCATGTACTTACCTGCTCCGTACTTACTGGCATAGCATAGCATGGGCAGGGCAAGACAGGGCAGGACAGGGCCTGGCATGGCATTACCCCCATTTGCCCCCCCATTTGCCCCGGGTCACCCCCCCCNAGAAGTGGGCAAAAAGGCATACTAGCACAGGTGTATGGAGAAAACCTGGGGCGATTTCTTTTGGCTGTAAATGAATGGAACAAAATGAAACGGAACACGACCAATCCGGTACAAAGTACGAACTGATTCGGTACGTACACCACGAATTCATAATCCTCTCCCATTCGTGTAATTACTTCGGGCCCTCCCTAGTGTATGAGAACGGCATTTTCGGTCACACTTTTGCCGCCTATGGTACCGTATGTAGGTTGGTATCTAGTGTAGCTCTCCTATCTAGGACGGTGGAATGGTGGAATGGTGGAATGGTGGAATGCCTCATGCCCACTTGGTACTAAGCACCTCTAGACTACACTACTATTAGAAGTCGAAGGAATGGGAGATCCTGATAAGCAGGCTGTCTACAGACATACATAGTAAAGGCCCGAGTACAGGCCCGAGAGGCTTACTGCGTTACAAGTCACACAAGCAACATTGGAACACTGCTGCGCAGTACACGTCCCCCCAAAAATCCGAAAAGTCTGGTTGTGGGATCGAGCCGTGTCTGCTCAACGTGCTATGACACAATCCTACTAGCACAGGAGACGTGATACTTTATTGCACTACGAGACCGATTGGCTTGTGCCCAAGCGTTCGTATAATACATACCTGGTACATAGCACCTTAAGTACTTATTCACTATAAGGTAGTAGTGTAAGTACTATTTTTATTGCCTAACGTGGTGTACAATGTGAATCACATACTTCGTACACGAGCCAGAGAGTCGAGGAATACAAGTAATCAGAATGATAATTATAATTTGATATGTATGTGTGAGTGGGATGTTGGTCACGTCAGCCACGTTGGGGGAACATCGGCACACAAGGCTCTACTACTACTAGTAGTGAAAAGGTAGTACACTAGGAGGTACATAAGGGATTATGTATGTGATGATGATGATGACGATGATGATGATGGTGTAGCTAGCTGAGGTGTGCAATGCAATGCTGCACCCCAAATTCTCAACCCAACCCGCCCCAATCTAGGTAGACTAGTACACCTCCTAGTATATGTGTGCAGGCAAGGCCGTGCATTGCATTCCCCAGCTACTAGTACAAAGACCTAGTACCGTACTATACGTGTACGACTCCATACTATTGCCATGATCGGCATTTAGTCCGCACTATGGTCGACCGTCTGCTATGGCGGCTCAATTCAGCCAAACACAACTCGAGTCTTGGCCTCATTAAAAGAAAAATCGAAATAAAAGAAAACCCCTATGCTTTCCTTGAGTCTTCTCCTTTTTGTTGTTTTACGGTTAATGGTTAATATTATTGATTTTTTAATTAGCCATCGCAAATCCCATTTTCTGATGAGAGCACTATCGTGGGAGAGGGAGCTGCTACGCAACCATTCAAATCCCCCAATGCAACAACACAACACCAAGCTGACATGTCAAGGGATCGTGTCTCAGGGTTAAGGCGTCTTTCTGGCGAGATAGGCCGCTAGGCTTACACGTGTACACTACTGTAATCTGTAATGGCGGCTTAGTGTGAGAACCAAGCAACAATTATAATAATGGGAGTGTATACATGACATTACAATACAGCTACACTACACGACCTAACCTACACTAAACTCCGAGGCACGGCTCGCCTTGGCACTAACCCTTTTGTATGCAGTTGGACTCGCCATGACAATCAATAATTAATCAATCAATCAAACATGGCAAGCCGGCCCTGCAGGCGACTCGAATCACGTTTTTCCCCAGACTGCCCAGACACGCGCCGGTGCCTTTACAGTAGTGCAGTGGCCTAAAAGTAGGTACACTACTCCGTACACTAGGGTAGCTGTCATGGAATTGAATGCCCTTGTAAATAGTAGTGTACCTTAGGCACTGCATCAACATACATGCCCGTGTACTATACATGTACGCAGGCAGTTTTGCATCATTAGCGCTCGATTCCTTGCCTACAGACTACAGTACACTACTATTACATTACACCACTGCATATGCTGTAGGTCCTAGAGATGGATGGTGCTTTGGACTCCCTAATCCAGTCAATGAAAGCAGATAGTGTATGTGTATCTGTAGGCACTCACACTTAGGTACATAGCACACTTGTGTCAGAAACTACTACATACTACATACTTACGTATAGTGCAGAGTACTTTATGTACCTCATTTGGCGTGTTACAAACTAGCCGTGACCAAAATCCGTGCCGTGGTTTCAATGATGCCCTTCATCCATGCTCTCTCAGATTGTACCTTCTTGTCTCGGAGTTTGCTACGTGGCCAACATACACTAACTACATCTTAAGGTTAATCGGTCGATACTGACGAACTTGTTACGGTGTCTCGGTGCTCAACAAGATAACGACCACCTACTCAATATCAGTTGACCCATGAGGTTGTGGTTCCATAGCACGGGCATCACATCCAGTTCCCCAGGCACGTCGTCGTGTAGTGCAGTGCAGTGTGCGCAGTTAAGCGAAGAACTTTCTCTCTCCGGGATTACCGGGATGAAGCAGCGCGTTTCCGATACGCAGAGCAGGTAAAAAGTACCCTGCTGTTTGAAACCCTTTATCCCTCTAGTGTACACCACGATACGTATCAGTCATACTAATAAGCCGACACATCTACCGAAACTGCAGCAGCAAATACAAATTTGTGGCCCCTTTCGGCGCCTGGACTGATTAGTACGCTACTTGGATGTGAGTTTGGGGGCGATCCGAACAGAATAGGTATTCAAGGCGCCCCAGACTTGTCAGCTATCAAAGTCCCCGAAATGGAGCCAAACTGGAGAAATGTGGAGAGGCTTTCATGCTTTGGAACGCTTCCCCGACACAGGGCTCACCGGGCTGCCCGATCCGCGCGAGGCGAGCATGCTGCTCGTTGGTATGATGTTTTGCCTTTAGTATCATATTACCTACCTTAAGTATTTACTGTGAGCTCCTAGTCCAAGGTACGTTCTTCAACATATTCTTTTCCCCTTTCTATAATTAATCCAGTTTTAGCTTTGACATTGCATTGAAAGTTACCAGGCACAAACCAACAGTACGATGCGGGCTTCGGATTGCTTTCCGTCTTGCACTCTGCGACGCACCGTCCAACCCGACGGGAATGCGTAATCTAGGACATTAGATTGTGCCAGTTACCGTCCTCGTCAGCCCATGTTACCTATCAAGAGCCAGTGTAAAGCGAGCGATATGTTTGTGGACGCACACACTCGGCTTTATTCACCACGGGCGGATCACGGACCCTACCTATCTGCTCGGGAAGGATTATTCAAAGAATATTCTATGCATGATTCTTGACGATTAAGTGCGCTTTGGGAAGATCAGGGTTCAAGGGTCTGACCGAGACTACGCCTTGTCCTTCCTAACCTAGCTAATCTTATCGACAGTGTTTTTTTTTTCCTCTTCTCGTTTTGGCCTTCAATCCCTTCTCCCTCCGTCCGCGAGATTACCCTATGCCACTCATTCCTCGGCGAGAATCTTGCTACCTTGCTTATGATCCTCGTTTCAGGCTTACTAGTGTGAAATAGAAGATTCCTACACGAATTGCCTCAGCTCACGGCTCCGAGCCCCCGAACTGAAGGAGCGCTAAACGGTACTTACCTACTCTGACAAAACCGAATTGGCATATCGCCGTTGTTATTGGTATATTCGTAGACGTATCATATGCACAATGACCAGGTATCCTTTCCCTCTCTGCATTACAGTAAACTCAAAGTAGCTCTAGTTGTTATGGCGATATCTTTCGTGTTATTTTCAGTGCCTATTGCTCAATCGCTCTCCGGCAGGGCGCAACAATCGAGAGCAAAAGGAAAAAAAAAGAAACGAAATTATTACCCGTAGTGACTCGCACACGTGGCGGAGTGCTCTACGGGACGATCTGGGTCGCATCCGCTCCTGGGGTATTTCCCGAAAGGGACAGACTCGATATCCTTCCAGGGTACCATCCCCCCACGCCCCCTTTCAAGTTTCAATTCCTCTCGATTCCCGTCGAAACAAATTTATCACGAAATTCCGCCCAGGATTCACGTCTACACTATTTCCAGCTGACAACACTCCTCGAGTCAGTACACTATCTCCCGTCTCACGTTTCTTATTTGTAGGATGATGACGGCTACACGACTATGTTGAACAACTCATCTCTTTCTCATGCCATCCTCAGGGGTTGTGGGGTTGCATCGAAACCCCCAGACTCAAGGAGAAACCTGTTGCCCCATACCCAATAATCCGTTTGACCCGCGTCATCGGGAATCGCCCCCACAATGTATGTTTCTACTCGCGGCCGGAAACCTGCATTCATGAGCCATATAAGCCCAACCATAGGACACCAACATCATCCTCGACGCTCTAGTGAGCAATGCTCAATACCACTTCTCCCTCTCGTATAGGTAGGAAAATTACAGGGGCGAAGTTGCGGTGTGCTTGTTAGAAACCTGCAACCTGCAGCCTAAAAGTAGCGGTAGGTCAAGCTGAACGTAGATTCCCGCAAGCACCTATGTCTAATCTCACTCACTCCAACGAAGTATTTCAATTTCGTTTACTCTACCTCAGCCATCAGCCTGTAATTCGCGTATGTACCCGAGACTCTATATGCGGCTGTTGGTCTTCTAAGACAAGCTCAAATAGTCATCGCAGCCCAAGGCGCATCTCTCGACGGTCGAAATTAAGTTCGGTGAGGCAGCCATAAGTAATTGGCTGCAGCCTGACTCATCCGCTTCATGACAACGAATACTGCCCAGAGTTGTCGATGCTACACTCGCACTTACGTAGCCTCAGCTGATGATGCTAACTAGCACAAGTCGTGCAGAGGAAGGAATCATACAAAAAGCACTATCTCCATCCGCCAGATATGATGTTGATATTATCTTCCACGAAGACGAAGGAATGCCCGCACGTATATTCCGTAACATATGCTAAGTTTAGAAGGGGGTTGCTGTCAGCATCTTACGAGGAGCCCGTTCTCCCGTCTCCAGCATGAACCGTGTCATCGTCGTTCGCGAATCAGAAAGAGAGAAAAACCTTATCCCTTCGAGCGACCCGCGTTCCATTCAAGGTATCTCGGGTTGAAAATTTTTTCGTCGTCTCTGTGCCGCTGCACAAGGCGCGCTCCGCATGTTTCACCTCCGGATCTCTTTATTTGTGACATGTTACTTACCAAGCGATTGGTAATTCCAGGAAGAAACCTAACTGCTTGTTTGCTATTGTCTCATCCTCCAGGTCACGTGCATCGCTCTGCCTCTTCTTGGGCCAAGGAGGTGTAGCGTGAAAATGATTTGATAAGTAAATAGGTAAAAACCAGGAGGCTAATGTAGCAATATTACGCGCGCCAATACAATACTCTACACTGTATCCTTTCGATACCTACATAACTTGCATAGTCTGGCCGAATCCTTCTCCCTCGTTTTTGCTCCCGCTCACTTCTAACATCGTCTGAGGCCTAGGTCTTCGCGGTCGACGCCGCCCGCTCGGCCCATTCAAAGGGGCCGCAGGGACCGCGGGTACGTACGGACTAGGATTAGGGCGTCCCTCTCTAAACGACGCGTCACCGTCTAAGATATGCGACTCATGCGTCGTGGAACTCGAATTTCGCCGTCGTCGCTCTTCCTTCGGCTGTTTGTCTAGCACCTCGAGTGACTGTTGTCCTTGGCCTGGTCCGACGTCCTGGTGTCGCTCTTGCTGGTGTTGCTGGAGCTGCTCCTTAGGCACGCCTGAAATTCCTTTATTCAAATCGACAGTTTTCCTACGCCTACTCTCTGCCGGACGAACGGCGATCGAATTCCGACGCCGCCTCGTCTCCGGGGCCCTGGGTTCCCCTGAACTCGGACTGGTGCTTTTAGAACTTGGAGGGGCGAGATTTGTGCGGCTCCAGTGGTATTCGGGCTCCCTATCTGAAAGCCCGCTTTCTTCGCTTTCGGTAGGTGCGGGTAGGGAGTATTTAGCGTTATCCACGGGGGAGAAGCGCGCATCTTTATAACTACTTCCAGCACTGGTTGACGCCTTCTCAGATTCTGGTAGTGGGCTTGGCCCCCGAGGCGTGTTGCTTTCAGGGGATTCCTCCCGGGTGAGTGGCTTCATCGGATCAGATATGCCCGGTGCGTAATAATCTCTCGATGGTTTTGGCCGTGTTTCGTGGTGTGCTTCGGGGGCTTTGTTGACATCAACTTGTTTCTATTTATCGTCAGCGCGACGCAAGATTCAAGTGGAATGGAATCATATATGAATATATGAAAATAAAAATTCCTTCAGAAGTATGCATTCTCTATACGCGTTTGAAGATCGGGTATAATATCGGCACTTACCCCTTTACTGGACGTTTTAACCGATCCCCGTTCAGACGTATAGCTGGTATTATCACCGGTCGGGCTAGGAGGCTGAATAGGCGGTGATTGTGATCCACGGGAAGTAGCCGCCTGCGTGATACTACTATCAGGCCGTATTTCCATGCTACGATCGCTTGACAGGCGCTCCGTGCTATAATCCGATTCCTTGAACGATACTCTATTTAGTTTTCGTCGAGGTAGATACTCGACACTATCAGCGACCATGCCGTTAGGTCCAAACGGTGATGACCATGCCCCTGACTGGCTGGTTCGTTCGATAACGGGACTAGTACGCCGCTTTTCTCTATGTCTATGCCCCAAAGATCGGTCCTTGGCAGCTTCCGAGCTTGAATGTGGCCTGATGGCGTGGGCGATTTGCCGCTGTATCTCTTCCGACGCAGCGAGCATGGCGTTGTTTGGATCGGGTGCTCCCGACTCGTATTTGGTGCCGTGCTTTTGCTGGTATTCCGCTAGCTCTGTGCTGGCTTTCTTGGCCATTGGGAGCAAGTTCCTGAGCTGCTCTAGTAATGACACACTACTCGGTCATGCAGGTTAACGACCATCCGTCGTTGTCAGAGCGACTGCCAGCAGAAACCACGTACGTGCGTGTGTCATCATTTATTGACGCTTCTTCCCACAAAAAGAGCGTTGACGTGCAGTTTACCGTTAAGGCCGCCGCCTGAACACTCAAACGCAGGTCTTTGATGTCTGGCTTGTCCAGGAGATACTTGATCTTTTCTATAATACCCTCTAAGCAGCTTACGTTAATGAGTAGTTCTTGAGCAGGATGTCTAGCAGTATCGAAGGCACAGATGAAATGGATGAGTAGTAGTATTACACTCAGGATTCCATATAAATATAAGGAACGGGCGAAAAAGCAAAACTTATAATACCACATACCTAATGGGGTCATGTTTCCCTTAGCTAACACCGCGAAGCGGTCGACCAGGTACTCCATCTTACTGTAGATGTACGTGCACTGCTGCTGGATCTCGAAAACCCTCTTCTCTTGCTTCTTCTGTTCTCTTCTGGCCATATTCTCGATGGGGCGGTCCGCAAGCTCGGTAAAGAAGTTTAGCAAGCCAGTAAAATTAGACATTTCCATCAGGAACCATTGAACCTCGTTTTCTGGGGTCTTGCGCATGGATTTGAGGTGATGCCGCAGGGTTGTCGTGAGGTTCACGAGCTCGCTTGTCAGCTGGGCTACGGCGGCTACGGTGCCGGCTATGGTCGGTGCTTCTCCCATGGTCAACTACCCTCCTCACCTGCAGAGACAACTAGCTCGTTCAACGATAAATACACGTAGAGTCAAGTAGAGTAAGTGAGTATAATTATAAGAAATCGCGTATCTTGGAGGTTGCGTTCGCGCTTATGCGGGTATTCTAGAGATCACTCAGGGCTCATCCGTTGCATGGCTGTAGTATTGTGTTCATGCTTATCATTGATCTCACATAACCTGCTTCTCAGACACGCCTTGGAGGTTGCCTCGGGGGAAACCGAGAAGTGGGCGATCATTCGCTGCGAGGTGCGCTGCCTGCTGCTACTGTTGTTCCCCCCACCCGTCCAATCTGCAGCAGATACCAAACGCAGGGGTTTATTCATGCCTCCGTTGATTGGCTTCAAAAGTCCTAAGCTTTGTTTTGCTTTTCTTCCGACTGCATTCAGAACGCTCGGCTCAGCTTGGCTGTTCGGTAACAATCTTACTTGCACCGCGATCTATGGTAATTTAGGATATTTTAGACTTAGAGAATGCTATCCCAGGTAAAACAAGTTGATTCTTTTATAAGCTTCTAGAATGAATCGATAGGATACGACGCTGGGCGGGATGCCGTCATGGTCGGGTGACGCCGATGGTAAACAACAAAGGCCTGGGCCTAGACTAGGACATGGTGAGAAGTAATCATGGCATCATGCGCCTCTGAGCTCTGGCTTGTACCAATAGAAAGAACGGCCTGAGGATGCCGAGACAAAAATAAACAACACATTTTACAATATGGGGCTTTTATTCGCTTCACGCGACAACCAGCTTGAGGGCGCTAGAGATACGATATCTACTACAAGTATAATTGCAATCCGTGGCACCGATGAGACACGCATGCTAACATCCCGATTTGGCTCCCGGGACTAAGACATGTTTTCTACAACTCACGAGCACTATGCACACCGCATAGTTCATTTACTATGCGCTGAAACGATGTACTATAACTCTTCAGCCAGACCCTGAATGCAAGGGAACTTCCCAAAAGATATACAACTAGGATCAATTGTGCTCTTGATCAGATTTAGTTGAGGTTGATACCCAGTAAAATCTAGCGGCTATAGAGTGGATACCTCTACGCTGCGAAGCTTGGTGACAAGACTTACCCGGGAGTGGTGAGAGGAGATGCCGAGGCACAACTATCGCCGCGGTGTAGATCATAGGTGTATAAATAACGATTCAGTTTTAGACCAACAACTTCAAAGAATCAAGTAAACACCATATAAATTTCACTTGAAAGAATACCGAAATAAAAGAAGTTCCTTGAGTTCGTCCAAATCCCGAAAACAAGCAAACGCGGAATAAACCCTCTAGCAATTAGGTGTATTCCAGTAAAGGGAGGCAAGAGAAGAGGTTATCAAAACACCATCAACCATGGCGCCCTCTCCAGACCTACCGATTGTGCTGTACCACTACGATTTCTCGCCCTACGCCAAGCGAGTCGTGTGGTATCTCAACCTACGCAAGATCCCATACTCACAATGCGTAAGTCCCGTGCACCGCAAACCCACATTTGCTTGCACTTACACTAACACCCCCCAAGCTGCAACCGCCGGTCATGCCGCGCCGGGACCTGGCTCTTCTCGGCGTCTCGTACCGGCGGATCCCGGTCCTCAGCATCGGGCGCGACGTCTACCTGGACACGCGGCTCATCATCCAGAAGCTGGAAACCCTGTACCCGGCCAGCGACGCACACCCGGGGATCAGCGGCGCGCATGCCGGGCGCGCCGAGCACACGGCCATCGAGCAGCTCATCGAGGCGCGCACGATCGAGGGCGACCTGTTCATGCGCGGCGTGCAGTGCCTGCCGGCCGCGGCCTTCGCGGACCCGGCGCTGCAGCGCGACCGCGCCGCGCTGAACGGCATCGACGTGGACAAGCCGGGCGCCGTCTCGCCGCTCTCGCCTGAGGTGATGCGGCGGCAGAGGCCCGCGGCGCTGGCCGTCGTGCGGAGGTGGGTGCGCTGGCTCGAGGACGGGCTGCTGTCCGACGGGCGGAAATGGATCCTCGACTCGCGCGCNGGCCCGTCCCTCGCTGATATCGAGGCCGTCTGGGTGCTGCACTGGATCGGCGGCGCGCTGCCGCCTGAGGTCCTGGGCGCCGAGTCCGCGCCGAAGGTCGCGGCGTGGGTTAAGCGGTTCCGTGGCGCGGCTGCGGAGGCTGCGCGGACGCCGGCGGGTCTGAAAGGCGAGGATGCGGCGAGGTTGATTGTTGGGTCGCCGTATGCGGAGCCGGAGGGCGACGTCCTGCAGGGAGAGCTTGTTGGTGGAGTCGAGGGCTTGTCGAAGGGTCGTCTTGTGAAGATGTGGCCTACGGACTACGGCTCTTCGCACAAGGATGCTGGGAAGCTTGTTGCTGTTGACGGCAAGGAGTTCGTTGTTGAGAGCGAGGGGAAATTTGGTAGTGTCAGGATACATGCCCCCCGACACGGGTTTACGATCTCGGCGGACGACGGACGTGGAAGTTCTAAGATATAGTATTTATTATTATTATTGAGGTGTATATATTTGGACATAGTGTTTGTCTACTTGTTATATAGATCTGCCAACTTGACTTGCTTGATTCCCCTTCCGAGCTGATGTCTTATTGGGAGTAGTAGTAGCAATT
Organism: Xylaria multiplex; assembly: GCA_011057905.1. Lineage (NCBI taxonomy): Eukaryota > Fungi > Ascomycota > Sordariomycetes > Xylariales > Xylariaceae > Xylaria > Xylaria multiplex. Next base: position 453,024 of record WUBL01000014.1, on the reverse strand, counting down.
CATTTCCTAGAGCATTGATAGTTCAATCATGAAATAGGAATGACCACAGCTGGCGAGTTGGGAATATTTATTTTAGTAAGGGGCCCGACGGCAAGCAATCAACAATTTTGGCACATATATTATACATGATCGTGGATACACTCATCGACTTACGCAAGCACTGGTGAGAGTAGAGTGCAATTTATCACCATTAAGCGATCACATAAGCCTATGGCACACATGCTAAGTCAGCTGACTTGGTGGCAATGCATATAAAATACGATTATGAAAGTTTGGCTAACGTAAACATTTGATTAAGATGACTATTAATTGAGGCATTAGGTATCATTTGTGAGACAGCAACACACGATGTAATTCAGAACTCACCAAAAGCTACGAAGCTATCAACGAGCTTCTTCTTATTTCTGTTGCTTTAGGTATGTCTGCATATTTGATTTCGATGTTCAACCCGATGGTAGAAGATAGATGTCTCGCATTCGTTCCTCATGAGAGCAGAGTCTACATACTTCATGTATGATCGAAACTAGTGTGGGATTGATGTGATGGTTAGTGTAGGTATTTCAAAATACGACGGTGAAGGTTTGGCTAATGTTATAGATGACTACTTTATTTGTTGAGTTGTCTGCAACCCTCCAAGTGGCTCGTAAAAGCTGGGCTAAGTTCTGGGTATGCGACGTATTGTTCAAGGAACTGGGATGGGTGGGGGTCATATTCGGTGTTGATTGGCCAAGCGACCTTAACTCCGATGAAACTCGCAATTTGCCGTTCGTCAAGTTCTTCGTTCTCTTTTTCTACCGCCCCACTTGTGCCGGCCATGTCGCGCGATGACGACAACGGCTGAAGTCTCTTGGGTGGTACTGAATGCCACCTTACTATATGATGCACAATCACGCTCGTACCATTCTGAGCGACAGATGTCTCCGTTCAAGGCCAATTTGCGAACAATCATTCTCATTGCTCGTCAGTGAAGGGACACACAGCTACGCTCAGAGCCTGAACGAGTCCAATGGGTTGGAAGAGGACTCAAATGATCCCAGACTCGTTTGGTTGTTCGCTGCATTCTTAGTGTATGTAGGCGAGGCCAGTTAAGCGACATAAGCTTTGAGGGTACCGTCACAGAGAACATTTAGCGGGGAAGGACGTGCTGCAGCTGCAGGACGTTGCGTCATCAGGAGGGACAAGGTGGCACGAGTGTGTCTTCACCTCCTAAACCTTTGGATTTTCAACGCTTTCGGGCGAAATTGTCAATTAATAATCACCTGTGTTTCCCATAACTTGTCTGAATATGTACATCTTGACTGTTCTCGGGGTTGCGACATGCTGGTAGTAAAAGGTGCTGGGAAAGGCAATCTGGGCCTTGGGGCTAGTTTAGACGTGTGGATCTGGCCGTTGAAGCTGTACGATCGGGATCACGATCTGGACTACTTGATAGTTTGAGTTGTAGATAAATTTGGCTCCATTCGATAGTGAGTTGAGTACGCGAGGCTTCGAATCTGAGCATATTTTGAAATCAGATATAGTGTTGAGAGAGATGGATGGTGGTCGTATATCTTGCTGAGAGTAATAATATGATTATTAGAGGAATAGTATGCGCACAGTCCGTCAAGATCCGGCTGACACTGGGCGAGTACTTGACTCACCCGCTTTACAGGAAATGACGTAACGTTGTCGCGACATAATCCTTGTTGGACATACACTATGAACTGGAGCCCCGACAAGACAGTCTCACATCCATCTTTTTGTTGTTCCCTTCTCTCTCCTTCTTCCACTTTTCCTTTGTAGTCTCGGATGGTGCACTTGAAAGATGCGACCGAATACAGCTAATATGAACGCCCCTATGAACAGAACAGGATTGTGTAAAATAATAAATGACGGACGAGTGTAGCAGCACGTGTGTGCAAGTATAATATAGGGCTTCTGATGGAACAAGGTATAGACCTGCATCTGCCGTAGGGTACGTACATAGATCAATTGGAAGCGAGGAAAGGCGTTTGTCAGCATATCGAGTGACTGCAATGGCTTTGCAGTGAAATTGTCTAGTCTAGTCTCGCACCGATATCACCGGGAACAAAGTGAGTATAGTGCCGTTCTAAGGCTACTTCGAGGTGGAAAGGATCGAAAGGATCCATATCGTATGAGCAACCGCAAATTATGGACGAAGACGCACCGACATTCCCCCCNTTGCATCTGGCATCTGGGTGGCTAGGATAGCTTATACCTACGCTTTTTACCTTTGGTGTGTCGGTTTCTCATTTGTCAGACACGCGGTCTAGAAGTACTCATGAAGAGGCACGTCTCCATGACCCACACGGTCAAGTTCTGGTCAGATTCTGGTCAAGTAACTGTGGTCATGTCTCTCTGGTCAGGTTTGCTGGTGGAGACTTTTTTTNGCAAGGTAAAAATCTAGGGTGATTATTTTTTTTTTCTTTGCGGCTCACGGTCCCATCCGAGTCGTCTGATTCGAGGAGAACCCCCCNATTCGCTAAATTTGCCACGTTTGAAAAGAGACGCGGGACTCACTCCTAAAAGAAGACAAGTCCGGTTGTTCTTTGACAGCCACAAAGTGACCAATGTCGATTTGAACCCATCTTCTGCCCATCTAACCCGGATTGGTGACGCTTTGGCTGCCAATAGGACGGAGAATTTGTGCTTTTTGTCCTGCCGCTTTTAAGCTAGTGGCTTTCTTGGCTCTTGGGACCGTTTGAATCGCGATCACTCTCGAATTCCCCCATTCAATTGTTGCATTCCCTTTCTTTGGTAGTGTGTCATTGGCCCAATAGCCTAACTTTTGTGGTTTCCATCGCGATCTCTTCTCTCGTGGCGTTGGTGATAAGTGACAAGAAAAGAAGCAACTACCTAAAAATACCAATGAACGGACAATTTGGAGACATGCATAAGTACACACTAGGACTGCTGAGATTTCTTGTTTCTTGCGGTCGGCGAGATTCTACTATGTTTAGATACTTATCTGATTATCTACCATCGCTGTGGTGTATGGATTCATTACTAGGTAGGTTGACTAGCCGACATATTGATGGCCCGAACGGGAACGCATGCAAACATTGTCTTCATGTTTCCGTGATGGGGTGATTTCAAGTTACTGTTGTACGACGGGACACCATATCGCCTTACTGTACTACAGCAAACATGAGTATTCTAAACTGCTGGTAAATTTCTTATTACTTGTAGGGTTAGATGTAGCATACACACTCCAATTCCTTGAAGAAGCAGCATCATTAGTGGTTTTTTCTTCTTCCTCCCTTTCCACTTTTGGAGCATCACTATGACCATGACCCGCTATGTCTAGCATCGCTATCCATTTGTACTGCTAGTAACTACGGGGAGGTATCTATATAAGGTGTATGTATATATATATATATTTATATATACACTACAATGTACCCAAGTTGGATAAGTTTGTATCCTTTCTAGAACTATTCCTCTGCTCACTACTCGTGCTTTTGCTCTGTGAAAGCAGCGGCATTGACCAAGCAATTACTACATAGGTGGTAGATAGTATAGTGAGGTAGGTAATAATAATAATAGTTCTTGGATATTAAGCACATGCGTGCTGCAACCCAAAACCAACAACCTAAAGTAACCATCTACACAGCTCACTATCATTCGTTATAGATAAACAGATAAACAAAGAAAAACAGAGAGCTGCTATGTCGACATCTGTAGGTTACCTGGAGTATGGTACTATCAGCAGAGAATCATTCGACGGCAGCGCAGCAGGTGGCAGCAAATAATAGCCGACGTCGAGCGCGGCACTGTACAGGTACTCGGTGATCGTCGCCCACGACTCGCCCGCGCTGCCATTGGCCACAGGCTCCCCAGAGGCCCCCTGCCGGTGCCCACCCTTCTCAACTTCGGCTCTACACTAAGAGACTCCCTGTACTGTCCCTGTACTGTCCCTGGCAAGTGCCCGTCCAGAAACCGCCCAAAAAATTCGGGGGGCTTTGACGTCTGCTGTGCCTGCCTTTCCCTAAAAAACCACCTCTTATGTCACTTCTTCCCTCATGACCTCATCGCACCAATCTCTCTCAGCACCCTTTCATTCCTACATACCAACATACCAACGACCACTGCCCACCACCGCACCGCAGCACTGCCCGCCCGCTACCGACACGCACGAGCACACAGACGCACACGAGACACGTTCTATTCTCTCTTGCTTGCCCTCTGGCCCTTTTGCCACACGAGGCTTGCACGATTCGGCCTACGCAACCTAATTGTTGTGCTAGCTAGCCCGTAGTCGTCGTTGCGGTTGTGTCTGTCCGTCTGTTGTTGGCCTGGCGGCCTGTTAGACTGTTACCCCTTGGTGCTGGAGTCGTAGAGGTGGTTTGCCTTTTCCTCTGCAGACTACCTCCCTAACCCGTGCGTCAGACCGTTGTTACATCATATTTCCTCTCCTAATACACACAACCATAAAACCAACTTCGTCATCGTCGTCACCATGGCAGCAGCCGAAACCAAACCATCAGATAACACATCATCGCCAGGTGAGTACACCGTACCCTCTGGAATTGCCCGCCTCGTCTGCTGTGGCCCATCTGCATGCATGCACTTGTTGTGATCGTGCTGCTATGTCATGTTGCCTGTCGTATTGTGGCTTCCAACTCTATTGCCCCTGCATTCATCTACCGCTCGCTTGGCTGTTTCTGCTCCGATTGATCCATTGTTGCTCGTCACTGACATGCATCGCATCCTTTAGAAACCAACGGCGACAAGAAGCTACCCGACGCCAAGGCTGAAAACAACGCGAACAACGAACCTGGTCGACCATTGGCACCACCACCGAAACCTGGTGAAGGGGGCGATTATTTCTCCAGCCAGTTGAGTCTCGAGCCGAATCCCTTTGAACAATCCTTTGGTACGGGAGGTGCTACCGTAGAGACCCCCGGCGGAACTAAGTTGCCCAGCCTGGCTGCCTTAACATCACCATCGTCGCTGCTGCCGGGAAACGGGAGCACGCCGTTTAACTGGGGAGGCGGGTCTCTTAGAACGGGACCGTTGAGCCCAGCAATGCTTTCCGGCCCGGCGTCCGATTATTTCGGTGATACCTCGCATACCCTGCGCAGTGGATTTACACCAAATGAGAGTTCACTTCGGACAGGATTAACACCTGGTGGCAGTGGTTCCATGTTTCCAGCGCCGAGTCCTAATTCACAGGCCATCTTTGCGCAGTTGGCCAATGGCGGTGGCGCGACGCCCAGTACCTTGGACTTTCACCGTACTGCTTTGAGCGCGGCAGCAGCCAAGGCAGGCCGCGAGAAGCCTCCTAACCCCCCTGCCGTCACGTCTCAACCCCAAGAGACTAACGGCGCGCCTGTTAAGAATGAGACGAAGCCTGCACCAGGTGCCTTTGACCCTCATGACAATGACGCTGCAAATGGCCTGTTTATGCTAGCCCAAGGCGCCCAAGGGAGGAACGGCCCACCACAGACGCAGTACCCAGTTGGTGGCAACCAGCCTGTGCACGCGCATCCCGCACCAGTGACTACAAACCAGACAAATACTTCGCCTCAAATGAATGGCAACGGAGTGCATCAGCAGCCTACTGGCCGCGGTACTAGTGAAGCCATCAGTAATGTTTCGGAGGAAAGCGAGCCGGCCAAGCCCAATACAAGGGCAAAAGGCAAACGCGGAGCTGCTACTAACGGACGCCGGAAGGCAGAAGATGCACCTGCAAAAGCCCCAGCTAACAAAAAGGCCAAAACAGCACCATCTGCTCATAGTCAGGATGAAGTCACGTCGGATGAAGAAGACGACGATGATTCTAAGCTTGGCAATGATGGCCAAGGCAAGACTAAGATGACAGATGAAGAAAAGCGCAAGAACTTCTTGGAGCGAAATAGGTATGTCAATGCTCAAAATTACGCCCGCCGGTGTAACTTTCAGGGATATTAGCTGACGTGCGTACAGGGTGGCGGCCTTAAAGTGCCGGCAACGGAAGAAGCAGTGGCTGGCTAATCTGCAAAACAAAGTGGAGATGTTCAGCACTGAGAATGACGCCCTCACAGCTCAGATTTCGGCACTCAGGGAAGAAGTTGTCAACTTGAAGACGCTACTCCTTGCTCACAAAGACTGCCCGGTTACACAGCAACAGGGACTACATGGTGCATACATGCAACAAGCCATGGAGTCGTACAACCCTCAGATCAATCCATATGGCATGGCTGCTCCTATCCCTAACCAACCTGTCATGGCGGGGCAGGGAGTGCAGCGCCGCTTCTCATAGGATGGCCGTGGCACTGTGCCTCGCCGTGTTTCTGACGTTGCTGATGAACAATAATTTCATGAACATAACGGTTTATCGGAGGAGCGTGGACAGGAGGTGGATGGGAAAAGGACCTCAAAATTTCTGGCATGGACTGGGGGAGGGAGAGGCTGTTTATGGGGATGCCGCGGACTGGTGACTGATGACGTCGAATCTTCTCGCGGCATTTGGAGGGGAATGACGACGTGGCTGAAACAGCTTCAGTTGGTCATGGTTTGCACTCATGTCTGTACCAACATTCAACTCATGAGAACGATGAGGCGTTTCGGCTGCACATGGCACCTTTTAGCCATTAATACGAGGGGCATCGGTACACACGAGGCCGCGCAGGATGGATGAAGATGGACTGTTTCTCATTGTACGTAAGTGGTGGGCGGGGTATACATATAAAAGCGGCGTTACGGGAAGGAGGATTGCTGCACTTCGTTGCTTTTACTCATCTAGGCGTTTGGGAGGGTGTGGAAGAATCTGTGCCAATGAGCCACCTTATTCTTTCACGGGCGAACCTGGTCACTTGAAGGAATCGTTTATATATTATCTACGTAGATAGCCGTATACACGCGCTGGCTATCTGGTATCCATATACTCAGTACCTAAGGTAAAATGATCCGAGTACAACGACGAACAAGCTGCGTTGAAACATTCTCCTCTTCCTCTTCCTCTTCCTTTCCATCTCCTGATTTGAGAGACCCGTGGTACGTAAATGAACCTTGATGTTTGAAAACATGATGCCAGGTACCACTAGTACAGTAAAGATATCCATGTGATCCCTTGCTGCGATGCTGGTCAGTGATGCATGCCTGTCCCAATGTTATGTAGGTTAGTTAGGTGGTATTGGAAAAGTCTACAGCGTGTAATTTGATGTTTTGATAGGTGAGATCTCCCTTTACATGGGTGGATCTGATTGATGCATTGATTAATTTTACTATAGACCTTAGTATGCAAGTACTCAGGCTAGGAGCCCCACTATAGATGGCTTGGGAAATGGCCGACTGGTCCGTGCGCCCGACACGCATGTAAACATTGGGAAGGGAAAGCCGGGGCACCTTTTCGCGCCTCAACCACCAAGCCAGCCACGCAGCCCGCCCACACGGAATCACAAGCAATCAAGCGATAACACTCTCCCGATAGCCCCCTCCCGGCCCCCCGACTTAGCACGACAACAACATCCCTCTCAATTGAGTATCGATACCGACAAGTACTGTTCTTCTGTCCTGTCTTGGGTTGTGCTGCGCTGCGCGCTCCTCTGTGCTATCGATTTACACGTCCGTCAATCACGACTCGCGCGAGATCTTGTCGCCTCTCTCGGAACCACCACACCGCCAACAACCTCGATGCCGACTCACATTCCGCGTCCATGACTACTCTTGTGCAGACACGTCAGCCGCTGCAAATACTTAGCATGAGCAATCAGCCCAAACGGAGGAGGAGCGAGCGTATTGCCTGTAGGTCATTCATGGGAGCCGTTGATACAACGCGAGCCAGGTTTTGGCGACTAACTGGAGGTTGATATGCAGCATATGACGAACAGGATGGGGATTTCCAGTTTGGGCGAGTATCCAAGCGGTCGAAGACGGCGCAACCAGAACCCATACCTGAGGATGAACTCGCACCTGTACCCGCACCCGCACCCGCGCCAAAGCCTGCGCCGAGGAGAGGAAGGCCTCCTAAGAAGAAAGATGATCGCGAAGAGCCGCCAAAGCCTACACCAAAGCCGGCACCGACGAGAACATCAAAACGGAGGGCGAGCCAAACCCCAGCGCATTCAGATGACGCCCCACTACCACCGTCATCAAGGCCTACAAGGCATAGGACGCGTTCTTCTATAGATAAAGCTGGCCCCATTCAGACCAAAGCCACAAACAACGTATCGAAAAGCCGTCAAATAGAGGAAGAGCCGGAAAATGAAAGAGTATCGACTCCAATGGATATCGACAAGGTACAAAGGATAGAAGAGGTTTCGGAAGCTAAAAAGATCGCCTTACCATTCAGCGATACCCCAATAATAAATCGTAATAAGGAAATGCGGAAAAAGACAGGAAATCGGAGGAGTAGTGTGGGTATGCGTGGTCGAAGAGCAAGTTCTTTAATCAATAGTGGTCACACCGCCATACCGCACCGGGAAGTGGACGCATCACAGTTTTATAAACATATCGAGTCGGAACTCCCGGAGCCTCGTCGGATGAAACAACTTCTTACATGGTGCGGAGAGAGATCACTAGCCGAAAAGCCGCCGCTCGGCTCACTGAATTCTAATGCTATTCTGGGAGGTACGAAGAAGTCACTGGGACGTAGCACTCTAGTAGGGGGTAGAGGCGGCTAACATCATTTGCAGCCCGAGCGATTCAGGATCAATTGTTAAAAGATTTCTCATCACGATCGGAATTCTCGGATTGGTTTTCGCGCGAAGAGGTTCCGGCGGTACCTAGACCGCCTGCAATCGTAAAACCGAATCCGCGGAACATCGAACACGACGAACAAATTGTTTCATTAGAAGATAGGATAAAACGGTGCGAAAGATTACATTCACCGGCAAATTATTATACTGAACTCTTCATTAGGTTAAAATTCGAAAAGAAAAGGTGGCAATCCCTCAAACGGAAAGCTCCAGATATGCCACCGTTATTTGATTCTCCCGAGGCTCACGCCAGCTCGACTCTTCCGGACGTTTCATTACTGGATCCAGAAGAAGCACAAATTCTCGCTTCGCTTGCAGGCCCCTCGACTGCGACAATTCAGTCATCGCTACCAACAACGCAAAATCGATTACGAGACTTGCAGAAATCCCTCGAGTTCAAGATCGATCGCCTAGCAGATAGCGTGCATAAGGTCGAGCAGCGAATGGTGACGGCGGGCCGACAAGCAGATAAAGTGCTTGGCCTCACCGCCACTCGATTAAAGGAGCGCGAAGAACGAGAAAAGACCCGCGCGGGCACGAAGGATATGCCTATTATGGAAGTCCTTCGTGGTCTAAGCAAAATATTACCCGAAGGCGGCGGATGAGGTAGAGGATAAGAAGAAATTAAAAAAACTTAAAAATCCTGTATATACACAGCATTCATCTTTGTCACGGCGTACAAGGGGAACAGCATTAGGGAAATTCCGGAAGATACCACATTTCGTTCGATTCAAATCAATGCCTCAAGGAAGACATGGGCTGCTGGTAGCGGGGGGCGAAGGGTTATGGCGAGAAACGAGGAGGGGGAAACTCAGTCTACCACTGAGCAACCAGTCATGTTGTTTGCGGTGTTGGGGCGTCAAATGGCAGCAAATGAGATCACGACTTGGGATATGAAGTAGTCTAGGTTAAATCGGCTTCGTCCGTTTAGCAACTACCCATGGATAAGCAGGGCGTATCTGGGGGTGGCAATTGCACTGCGGCACTTTGTGTGCCTTGCCTTTTTTTTTTCTCTTTCCGAAATTCTTGGAAATCCTAGCTGCCTTGTGTTGGAACTGCTTGGGGCTCCTCGCATTCTTTACGGATGCTATTTGGTCTAGTGATTCCTTTGTGCTTCTTTGACTGGGTGTACATGCATGGGTCCCGATGATTAGGGGTTATATAATTAATGTCTGTTTCTGCTGTGTGTAGTTAAGGTATGGGAGACAATAGCCATGGTAGCTAATGTCTTGATGAAAGGTACCGACTGAATCTGGTCCGTTCCGACACATAGAACCTGTTTGCTAGTAATTATACCATCTCCACGTCGAAATGGGGGATTGACTCGCGCAGAATCCCACGTCTCTGGAGAGGAAATTACTGACGTGGGTACTTTAAGTAGGTTCAGAATTGATATATACTTGGTATGGCACAGGAGATGAAAAAGGTGGTGGTAATAACGAAGTATACAGGCCATGCCCCCTCCCCAAGTTTTCGTTTTCCTCTCTTTTTCCCAACTACGTATACATGCATGTTTGGCAACTACGTCATTCGTACAATGCTGCCTTTGCGGCTTCATCCCTTGCTATGATTCTTGGGCTAGACGGTATAATAAGACCGCAGCGCCGGCATGAACGCCATGCCGCCCTTCCTGCCGGCTCGCGTGCGCACGTGCTCCCTCACCAGCTTCAGGATGGCGCTGTCGCGCCAGCGCGCCGGCACCGGCCTGTACGCGGGCTTGAAGGTGCCGACGGTCTGCGCCCATTCGCCCGCGTAGGGGCTCGGCGTGGCCGTGGCTTTGGCGTCGACGTGCTCGCCGCTTAGAGGCTGGCCGCCGGTGCTTGTTGCTGATGTGGATTCGGACTCGGCGCTGGCTGTTTCTGCTGAGCTCCCGTAGGCGGCGGAGCTCGTGTCTGTTGTTGATGTAGTGGTGGTGTTTTTGTCCGTGTTTGATGATGACTGTGATGATGATGTGAGCGCGGCCGGCTCTTCTTGCGTCGCCCAGTAGTAGATGTCCCAGTCGTTCTCGTCGAGGAATAAATCGTATTCTGTCATCTGCTCCCGCGTCATGGTGGGCAGGTTCTGGTCCGCGAAGGTGGAGAGGAGAAGATCGGTCTCGAGGATTCCCCGCTTGCGGGATTGGTCTGTCGCATATGCAGATAGGTTAGCTTGTCGGCCCAAAAAGCAATTGATGGTAAAGATCCTGAAGTGATGGCTTCACTACTAGAAGAGGTGCGGTGGGAATGAAAGACGTACACACAAGCCGCGCCCGCATCGTCTTCTCGTCCTCGCCTACCCGCCGCAGAGGCTCGATCGTGAATGTGGCGCCCTCGAGCTCGCCGACGCCCATCTCGCGCGACCGCTCCTTCTGCGGCTCCATGGGCGGCGCGTTGCCCCCCGTCGCCATTCCGCGGGCTATGCGTACGCTCGGGACTCGCGGGGGCCGAACGGCCGAGCGAGTGAGAGCATGGCGTGCGGGGCGGAAGAGGGTGCGTGGTAGAGATGCCATTCCTGTGAACTTTTCTTATGGTGCTGGCGTGTAGAAGTGCCCGTCGTTTATCGATTCGTCCTTTCCGATCGCCCAATGCTTGAGCGTTAGTATAGTGGTAGGTTTAAAGGAAGGTATTAAGTCCCGGAGATGGCTCAATGGGCGTTTCCGGATATCGATTGATTATTGACGTAAGAAGCTGGGAAAGACTGGGACCGAAGCTTTGGACGATCCGAAAACCCCAAATTTTGAACGGCGTGCTTTGCCGAGGAGTTCCGCACGCCGAAGCTACTCGGCCTACCGGCCGGCTTCTGATGAGATCAAGCACCCAGCCCACTCCGTTCTGCTCCGAGTGATGGACGATCATAAATCTGACAAGTTTTCAAGKTTTTTTTTTCAAGTTTTTTTNCATACTCTTTGCGGAATTATCTAGCCCTGTTGCGATGACTGGTCATTAATAGCTGTCTTATTCCGTGCTGTATAAATTTATGGTTGGTGTTCTGAGAACCCGCAATCGCAACGACTAGGTCATTGTAACGTGACCCTTCTACGACATAACGCAGATGTGAAGAGATAACCAATTGATTCATTCGTATTCATTTTCGCCCCCCTAAACACCGTATTGTATCGCCTTGGACGACCCTACATACTATGTGTACAAGCATGGTGTTTTCGATTTCCATGCGTTAATGTGGTTTCTGCCCCTCCTGATCGTGAGCCTCACCCGTCTCGCCTCTAGTGTCATTCCCAAGCACGTGATGTTCTCGTGTTGCCCTCGTTTTGAGTTCCAAAAGGTCTAGTCGTAGGCTTGCGTTCCGCTTCGCTCATTGTCGCCACAGGTGAATGTTGAGTGTAGTATCTACTTAAATCAAGTGCTTCGATCGGAAGTAAGCTCGTAGGTACATGATCTGCCAACCCCAGAGCACGATGAGGAGGGTAGTGGTGCCGATACCGAACCATTTGACGCGGGTGTTGGTGCTCTCGTTGGTGTCGCGCAGCTTCTGCTCCCGAGCGCGCAGGTAGTCCATCTCTGTCACAATCTCCTGGATCATCTCCTCGTAGCGGCGCAGTTCCGTCTCAACGGGGCGTAACTTCTCGGTAGCCTGGATGGCGGACCAGTCCTTGGCGTCGGCGCCAATGTCGATATCCAGCTCAACATGGCGGGTGGGGTTGTTTACTCGTCCTGGTTTCATATCTTTCAGAGCTGCGTGTCTTTTGTCGGCTTGGCACCGCAAAGCGCTGGGACCCGCGAAGACTTACCTCCCGATAGTGTATTCTCAAAGCATACGTCGAAGGCGGCGTCGGCGTGTGACGTGAAGACGGTTCGTTGTTCGCCGGCGACGTCTCTCGGGCGGCCGTACTCATTACCAACGGTATCTCTGATCTGTAAGGCGGGTGGTATTAAATCAGAAGCTTCTCGAGATGGTGATGAGGCTCGTCAATCCACGTACGTGCATGTTTAGAATCTGGCCATCCCCCTTGGATCCGCTCACAATAGCCGTGACTACAACTAATGTGTCCCTTGCGACGAAGTTCCGTATGCATCTCTCCTTTTTCCCATCGCGCTGTGATGTGGCTGTCATCTCGAATTTCAGGGCATTGACAGATGCGATGAGTAGCACGATGCCGCAAATATATTGCAGCAGTGCTCGCGGCAAAGCCATGATGGGGGTACTTTAGTCGCTGAGGACAATATATCGTGACAGTATGTCTGCAAAGCGAGGAAATGAGGATAGAGAATACCCAAGATAGTTACCAGAAATAGAGCCAGTCTACCAATGCCATTACCTACATAATCTTAGCTGCGAGGTATCGATTGGTACGTAGTACTATACGTGTTGTGTTCAAGCATCTAGCCAATGACATTCTGCTAATTAGGTGGGTCTGAACCAGTACACTCACTATAGAACCCACGCTATCGCACTAAGATAGGTACAGCCTACGACTTGCGAACACTACCAATCCACCAATCATGTGTTTGCTCTGGCCTGGCTCTGGGGCAGCCTTCCCAACCTGGAATCAGGGATTCTGGGGCGCGTCTCTGGATTCAGCCTCTCGCTCAACTGAGCTCCATGTTTTTTCCCTTTACAACATTCATTACATTAACTCATCTCATCGCATTCTATTAGCCTCTCACCCATTTGGCTGACCAACGGTTAAAAAGCCAAGATGCCGAAATGTAAGAGCTCGGCTTTTATTTGCGAGATAAATGTCTATTCCCATTCCTCTTTCGTTCCCTATTGATATATCCCATCGAATCTCCAAGACAAAAGCTAATGTGGACATTCTCCCAATAGTTTTCTGCGATTACTGCGATGTGTACCTTACGCATGACTCGATGAGCGTGCGCAAGGCTCACAACAGCGGCCGAAACCACTTGCGAAACGTTGTCGACTACTATCAGCAAATAGGACACGAGAAAGCCCAGTCCGTCATTGACAGCATCACTTCATCCTACGCTGCTGAAGGCCAAGCCCACGCGAACCCAATGCTACCCCAAAACCAGCCCGGTGCCCATGGCGGTCCTGGCGGCCCTCCAGGCTCATTCCCGCCTGCATTCAACTTCCCTGGCGGCATGCCTCCTCCGCCTTTCCCTGGAATGCCCGGTGCCCCTCCGATGCTACCCCCCGGTGGTGCTTTCCCCTCTGGTATGCCTCGTAAGTACACCCTCGCCTTTATTTATGCATTTCCGTTCGCGCGATTTACGCGCTACACATTCTTATAAAAATCGCCATATTCTAACAATTGCGCCCACGTAGCACCGCCAGGTCAAGCAGGTGCCGGTCGTGGTGGTCTTCCGGCATTCCCTCCCGGTCCCGGTGGTCTACCAATCCCTCCACCCGGTGGCTTGCCGTTCCCCCCGCCAGGCGGTCTTCCGTTTCCCCCATTCCCCGGCATGCCACCGCCTGGCGCACAAGGATTTCCTGGTGGACCTTCACCACCCGGCGCTCCTGGTTTCCCTCCTCCTGCTGGCGGCCCGCCTGGCCAGCAGGGCCATTCTGGTCGTTAGAATTTTTCTAGAAGGAATACGAAAACGGAACAACCCACAAAAAGGCTAGAGTGTTATACCCCTCGGGACTCACTACCCAAGCGTAAGCGTCCGTCGTCTCATTCGAGTCCTCGCAGCAGTTCACCGAAAAAACCTCGTACGTAGTGCGATCATTATCAACATCCAGGTTATGCCTACGGCGCCAACATATATTTTAATTGTAGCGTTTGTGCAATTTCCTAGAGATGCGATATGGAAGTGGAGGACTCAACGCAAAACCTCCTTATACAGATTAAGCTAACGGCCCGAACCTCGGATCGTTGCCTTAACGGGTAGCAGCAAGGACTCATATACCAAGATACATGGAGCCCGGAAACCCGACAGGTGTGCAAATACTCCAAAGCTGGAAGCAAAGTGCCTCTTCATCGGCAAAGAAGGATACTAGGAACAAACACTCTTGTTCGGTGATAAATACGTATGTATCTGGGGTCGTGTACCGAGAAGTGGAAAGTGTGTATTTGTCTGTAAATTATGTCTTAAAAAGCATGGCGTTCGGGCGAGATATGTATCACATAGGTAGCTTTTGCTTTCTATATTCCGTGTCCGTGTCCGTGTTAAATCACGGCATGAATACATGAGTTGGATTCAAGATCATCGCTGCAAATTTATTATTCTAAGCACAGTATTGACGAGTAAAAAAAAGACAACCTAGATACCTGGACTCTTGACACCAAGTGATGATCATGGCAAGGCGAAGGAAACTCAGCGTCTACAGGCTCGGAACAGATCTGATTTCCTAAACTCTTCTATTGATTTACATCGCAAATACCCTGCAACCGCGCTAATCAAAGCTAGACAAGACAGACCAGAATAAAGGAGACGCGAAGCCCAGCTCGCAGGACTCATTTATTTCTATCTTTTTTGTGGTGTTTGCTCTAGTCATTGACCCGCTTTGCTTCTCCCGTCTCATTTCCCTGTCCACCCGACTGTCGTTACATGTCTTGTCGAAAAAACGTCGTCAACTTCATGATCATAGATAAGGTAAGGATGTTATGGGGGGGGGCTAAAATATCTGAAAAGGGGGAGAAGGGGGGGAAAAAAACGTCCGAGAAAAATTTCCAGAGAAGCGAAAGTGAAAGAGACAAGAAGCGTCAAATCCAGATAAAAACCAAGTAGAGCGTTAATATCTGCTATATGTACCTGATCGTTTAGGTTTCCGTTGACGATGAGGGAAATAATAAAGACGAAATCTTTCCATCCTAACCCCGGGCCATGCGTATCTTGTTATTTTTCTCCCCTCCCTCGATCATTTTCCGCTGCGTGTGTGAAGTAAATGCAAGAAAATCAAGCCAAATTCCATACCCTCAATATCCTAGGTGATAGACCATCCTCATACGGGTCGTGAAAAGTAGTATCATAATGTGCAAAGCGATTTAGGGTGTAGTGTGTGGTCTAGCTATTTTCGTGGCTCGTGTGCATCGTCAACAGGTGAAAAGGTAAAAGGGTGCGTTTCACCCTCTATGGTGGAAATTCGGTGTAAGATGATGATATGATAGCATTGTGCTTCGGCTGTTTTCCTAGACACAAATAGAAACAATTTATGCCTAGATGTTCGGATCGTATGTCCGCGCATGTCGATTGCTGGATCCGTGGGCTTGCGGGTTACTCTGGTACGACGGACCATTGTAACTCTTCCGTTTGATGACCTCTCCAACCCCGTCTCTGACCTCACGAGGGCCACTAATCTTTTGTCGGAGGGCTTCTGTTCGCTTCTGACGTCGATGCTCACTTAGTCGGCGTTGTAGATTCTGCGGCCTATATTGTTCCAATTTATCTTGCCAGCCGGGGAAAATACGTCGTCCACGGTCATCGACTCGCTTCTCTACGCCCCAGAGGCGTCGGTTGGAATTTTCAGGCGCGGTGGATGGTCGTTCGTCGTCTCCTTCTCGCAAATACAGCCCACTCCAACGAACGTTACTCAAGCTGCCACGATGTGGCATTACGCGCAGGTTACCACTAGGTGTTCGCTTGATTGTGCGGCGCTCTGGACTACGACGGTCGGCCGTAATGTCATAGTCATCCTCAATAGGCAGAATCGCAAATGTGCGTTTTACCCGCTCACTTAGACTTCTTCTTAGGGGGGCTGGGTGGTGATCAAATGGCGAATAGCTGTCATCCTGGCAGACTTCCTCGGGCACGTCATACACGAAGTCATCGGTGTCAATATCGTGATCGTGAGTAGGACGCCAGAATGGGTGTAGCTTGGATACGTCGGTTGGCGAGTTGTCAACTGTTGGAGATCGACGCAATCTCAATTTCTTATTCTTCTCTAGATCGGAACTTTCTAATGCAGTCCCGCGGGTTGATCTTGATAGAGACAGTGTTCGCGCAAGGAAGCCAGACTTGCGAGGAATCGCATTTTCTGGAGACTTGCGAAGACTAAATGCCCGGCGAACTAGAGATGGCCGTTTCTGGGTTTCCTCAAAGTAGTTGCCCAGCATTTTCTCCTTTTCTGCTGTAGGCGTTAAACCGGATGGTGTAGCTGGTATGAACTTGATTGCGGGTGGCTCTGGAGGGGCGCGTGGATTTCTCAGAGGGGAATCAACATCATCCATCGAGATCTGGGGCTGGGGAGGTGTTACAGGACCACCACCTAGACCGCTAGTGGTAGGTTCCGAATTACTTAACTTTCTGCCGGCAACCGCGGGCTGTTCTTCTTGAGAAGAACCTTCTAGTTGCTTTTCATTCGTACTGTATTGAGATCTCGACATGTGGTGAACCATCAGGACGGACTTGTTTTGGTGTGGATAAATGCTCACCGCCATTGCCTCCGCAATATCAGCTGCCGAATGTGTCCCGTTTGTTTCGACAGACGCCTGGGAAAAGGGCGTGTTGTACGCTGTGAGCCGTTTACCGAAGAATGGGTCACCGTTGTGGTCAACCAGAGACTTTTGATTAGGGGTCTCGTTCTTGTGTGACTCGACGGAGGGAGCCGGGCGCCGTTGTTTCTGATCTAATTGACTGCTCGTATTCTCTGTGGGAGGCGCACGTTCCACCATGACTTGGGGTGGCTGAATCCTCATCTGCTCAATCAGAGCATTGTGCGCCTTCAAGCTCTCAGCAGTTAGGGACCCAGCCCGTGACCCAGCGCGCGAGGTGTTTCGACTGGTAGGAGCAGATAGAGAAGACGCCCTTCTCGGCACGATAGGGGGGTAATCCATGGTCAGTTGATCCGTCGGAAATGATCCGTACGTTACCGACACAGGTCTACCCCTCCGTCGTGATTGATCTGAAGTCACGGATAATTCTCTCGCCCCAGAGAAATTCGATCGTGGGACACTGTTGCTTCTCTTGGAACGATGGCTGTTTGTTGATCTTAACGAAGGAGGCCCACCGGATTTAGACGTGAGAGATTGCCTTCGGTCAGGAATGACAACAACAGGAATACCACCGCTTTTCCATACTTCACGTCGTGCCTTTTTACTTGCAATAGAATTCATTGTGCCTGTAGACGCCATACTATCAGTCCGGGGGGGTGCCGGTTTGCCTAGAACCCTAGGTCGCCTGGTATTTTCGACCTGACGAACAGAAGCTGAAGTAGAGCTCGGGGGAGAGAATTCCGAGCCAGAATCTCTTAGTGTAGTCTGCTTCCTAACATGTCGTAGAGTCTTCTGTTTTTGTGGGGGGACGTCGACCAGAATGGCCTCAATAACCGTAGAGACAGTAGACTTTGACGACATTCCAGAAGAACGTCTAAGGTCGGTACTCATCGAGGATTCCGAGGTTGACGCTGTCCAGCGTGGCTTGCTTTTGCTTACAAATTCCAGGGGGAAATGTTGCGGCGAGGGAAGAATTTGTGTTCGTTCGTGCAGGGGCATAGATCGTAAAGCCTTTGTTGCGTTGGTTGGCGTGACGGTTATGTCGTCGATTACTTCTGCCCGCTCATTTTCCTTTGGGTAGCCTCGGCGCTTTCGCACTATCACATTCCTACTGAGATTGTCGTCCCACTCTTGTTCAACCTCACTATTCGATCCCCATTCCCCATCAAATGTGAAAAACTCTTGGTTCGTCTTTGGAGTCAGGTTATCATCCAAACCCAAACCCAAACCTAACCCCACATCCTGTACTATTCCCGACTTTAACTCGACCTGTCGCCCCGCAGCGTTCTGCAACGTCCTAGTAGAAGGAACACATGCCTTAGGTGTGCTTTTCTCCTCGTCAGATAGGCTAGGACTCTCTCTCGCCGTTTTAAATGATTCAGTACGCGAGTCAACCGTAGCCTTTGAAGGTAGCCGATCCGAAAGAATAGGACGGAAGGCCTTGGGACGACGCCCAACCTGAGGAGGTGTTACGTCAGGGGTAGGCGGGCTCCTCTGAATAGTTGGTGTACCCGGAATAGGCGTCACAGAACCTGTCGCAACCAGACTTGGCGCCGAACTCTCAGCTGGTGGAGGGTTAGAAATTAGGATCGGATGACTACCCGAAGAGGTTCTAGAGTGTGCGGGTGGTGTGGGAGGTAAATCCGGACCAATGACTCGAGTATCCAGGAAATCCTGCGTAGTTGTCGCCGAAGTTATAGGTTCCGTCTTTGAAATCGAAGTTGCTATATAATCATTCGAGACGCCATGGGAAGTAGGCGAGCTTCCATTCACGACAAGGGGCGCTACTTTGTGTATGTCGAATGTAGGACGAGGAAGGACCTTGTGTTTCTTGAATGATCGTTGGTTCGGTTTAGTTAGTGGTTGGTGCTCGTAGGGAGGGTCAAAATAAAGAGACGTCGTCGTCGCAGGCGGTGCAACGGTCTCAGAGGCTGCCAGCATCTCTCAAGTCCGTATTCCGTCCTCTCGCGGTATAATAAATAACCAGTCTACACCGAGTCACAGGAGTCCATACTCGGGGTTGTGAATATTGTCCTTTGTGGGGATGCAGAAAATGACACCCAGGAAAGAAGTGATTACAAGGCTAGACGGTTGACGCAGAATAGAGTCTGCAACTTGGTTGGCCACCCTAAAGCCGAGGATATGCTACTCAGCAAAACGCAAGATAATCGACTGCTGCAATAAAAGGTAGCAAGTAGACGAGAGAGGGCCAGAGCAGACGCTAAGAAGAAGACACGAAAACCACGTCGTGGATAGACGAGCGGCTCAGGAACTCGCAACACATGGCGCAAAGCGCATCGTCGTCACTAGTGCTGTGGATGGAGCACCCCTTTTCGTCGGAATCGTGGGGAATATACGACAGCGCAGCGTTATTCCGGTAATGCGACTATAGATGGTATCGTCGTGTGATGGGATTAACCCGATCTGTCGCAAGACGAAGGAGACTCAGCAAGCCGAAGGGTTTAGAGAAAGCAATATGGAAACACGTAAACCTTGATCCAGGCAACCAAGTAAGATGTACCTGAAAAAAANGGATGTGGCAGAGTCGGGGACGTCGAGATGGCGGGATTGTGGCTTCTTCTCCCACGCTTCTCCCGTATCAGCTTCGACGACGAGGGAAGGATATGACAGCAGCAGCGTAAAAGAGACAGTGTGTAGTGTAGTGTAGTGTAGGCAGGTGAGTGGGCGAGCAGGCTGGATGGATGGCTGGTTGACCTAGGCCGGGTGGGGCCTCGAAGTCTACACTACAGTGTTGTATTGTACATAATACATAATAAATACCTCCGTAGTGTATGTAGTTTGCACACACAAGTAGGTACCTGGGCATGTAGTCTCGCTACGCTAGCTTGTGGGAAGTGGGTACTAGCACACTTGCCTAGAGGTAATGTGGGCTTTGGTGGGCTGGAAGCAGACTCCCACGACCGGAAGGAAGCAGCCAACGTCGAAGCCGTGACGATGATTGCTCGATGGACTTTCCCGCCCCTGGTCACTGTGGGTCCTGCCGCGCCATTAAAGGATCCTCTTTGGGATTAGGACGTGCTTCTGGACATGCGTCATGTGGTTAGGTCGTAGCGTAGTAGTATACTGTACTGTACACTCACTCTCACTACCTGTGGGAGGTACCTACACTCTAGTAGCAGCAGCAGCAGCAGCAGCAGCACTCTAGACAACCTCCCATGTCATCCGCCCGCCACTCGATCCCACCATCACCACCAACCACTTAAATACCGTCACCACCTTAATAGTAGACTGCTGCTATGTACACACACTCTCTCGATTACTCATCTCCGCTCATCGGCTTAGTGGCTCTCTCGGCCTGCATTTGCCTAGTGTGTCTGCTATTGTCTTTGGCCGCTTTCTCTACCGTTGAAACAGCCCGTTGTCCTAGTCAATCCTCATCGTCAACTGTTAGTAGTCCTGGAGCTTCGTGTCTCCTTTGGATATGTCGTTACA
Organism: Xylaria multiplex; assembly: GCA_011057905.1. NCBI lineage: Eukaryota > Fungi > Ascomycota > Sordariomycetes > Xylariales > Xylariaceae > Xylaria > Xylaria multiplex. The sequence goes on along the minus strand of WUBL01000014.1, from coordinate 432,555 downwards.
TTAGGAAGATGAGTGGGAAGGGGTCCTACAGCGCCCCTTATGACTGCAGCCATCTAGCCTACAGAATGTCACCATCGACCCGTCGCATCAACAATCTCATTTAAGATATCTACGGAGTGCATGTGAATGTTTTTACTCGTCAGCAAAGTATACGCTCAAGGACATACAGGTGTTGAATATGGTTATTAATGTAGGGGCTTATAATAATGAATAGTTCCAAGACAGAAGCTCAAGTGAACCACAAGTGGTTCCTCAATCTAGAGCATATTATAGATGCAGATACCCTTACACTCTCCTCTTTCTCGCATAGTCATCCATATAACAGATGGCTTGGCCTATTTTCTTCTTCCCACTACAACTTCATGGAAGCCCAGGCTTGTGCTATGTCGATACAAGTCGGGATTTGCTCGGTTCTTGAGAGAGAAAAAAGCGCAGCGCTACACGACAGACACGGACGCTGCCATCTGCATCCGCAAAGGAGACCGAGTAAATACCAAGCCGGAAGGCATTACGTTGTGCCGCTAGAAGAGGACTGAGTAGATGCGTCAAGTCGTGCTGCCGGAGGACCGCTGCAACCATCGCAGCTATTGCAGCTATTGCATTGCAGCCATCGCAATCAGCAGGACAAATCAGCGTCCCCAACTGCACAAGGCTCGATGTTCATTCCACCCCCCCTAACCCCCCTCCATTGCTCGACATGCAGCACCATACCGGCGAATCAGAGCGGGCCCCTCCAACACCACCTGCAACATGCGACTTGGTGGTGTCCAACTCCTGTTTTTTTTNCGTCTCCTATATTGAGCAGGTGCTCGAGGCGTTCCCCAACGGCCCGTCGTCATGCCCCGTCTTTTGGCATTAGGTTCTTCAAAAGAGGCGGCGCCTAAACAAGGTGTCCCCAGTCAGATCTGTCACATTTTCCCAAAACGACCCAGACTTGAAGAGCCGGGGGTATGTTTAATGATATGTTTCAAAGACGATCCCAAACGACTCTCGCCTCCCGAGTGCCGGGAACCCACTGGTGAAACAGTGCAACCGGACCTGGGCAGACAGGCGGACATCTAAAGTGCCCGGCTCAGGCCACTGCCACCAGGCCACTGTCCAGATCACTTACTGCCCAGGTGGTCAAAGGCATGGACCAAAGAACAGAGAGCCAACAAACAGTATTACCACAAACAGTAAGACCTCGTCACAACCCGTCCAATCGCAGTAGATCTCTCCAGCCAGATTATCTTTAGCGGATCACCCCCACCACTCCACCTCTACAGACCTGTCTAGATAGAGAGAGCACATATCAATCGTCCCACTCCGTCCTATTTAGGCCGATCTTGTCTGAAAAGGGTCGTATCTTCCAAGGCACGTACATAACCTACCTCTTAGTTATCTCCAAATATCTAGTGTACGTGTAGACGGATATATTCATGACTCGACCGCTTTTGTTGTATCAATTTTCAATGTCTACCGGTGCTCGAGTTGTCGACTGTATGGTTACCCAATTATGCACGACCCCCTGCTTGTGCGACTGTTTCGTACGCCTGATTTTCGTTTATCCCAGTCCTTTGACCCCGAACTTTTGTCCGAGAACGGTTGTAGACAGTGCACATCGATAAGACTTCATGCAACCTACGTCCTCCTATCTCGACTCTCGAGATCCCCGAGGCTTATTTCTAGATGATACGACGATATTCGCGTCAAATTACCATCACGCAAACATGTTGCACGTCAACGTTCCCAGCATTGCCGAGCTCAAATCCCATCAGCTCGTCGCACATCACATGACGGTTACTCCGTTTTTCTCCTAACTTTAAAGCTAGAGTGCTTATATTGAATGGATCTCTATGTTTTCTTCGACTTCCCAACTGCCACGTGGAGACTCTGAGATCGCGATATAACTCGCTCTCAAGACGATTACGATGCTTACCCACCCCGCACCAGCATTATTATCTATTGTTGATTGATTCCGAGATGCTTATTCACGTTTTATTTTTCGCCAATTATATCACAGAATATGGCCCAATCAATAGGCGCTCTCGAAGTCGTTCAGCCACTCCAACATTTTGAAGACAAGCATGGTTCTGAAGCTTTATCTCGATCCCCGCAGCAGGTCCATTAGCGTTGTCATTACTATGAGCATTGATAACTCCATGTTGATACATAATGGGCTCGAGATACACGCCCGGCCATAAACTTCCACTCGACTGCATCTTGGCTAACATGTCTACACTATGAGTGGACAATAAAAGCCGGGCCACCAGCGATAAGCAAGTAAACCTGCAGTTTTTACTTGTACTTGACGTGTTATCATAGCCAACGATTTGCTAATGAAGTGCAAGGTGAGGGGACGCAGACCGCTGTCCGATAGCCTTAGATTGTTAGACGCGGATCGGATACGATCTCGGGAGGTGTATAAAAGCTATCTAGGAGAATCGATGATTTCTTTCTGATACCCGGATCATGCATCTATTTGTAGAAAAAAGACTGTATCTGATACATGAGATTGTGACGTAATGTTGACGATATTTGCTGCCCTTGGACTTGTGGCTAGCGTGGCTAGTCATAACCCTGAAAGTACATTGTCCGGTCCTCATCAATCATTATGGTACAACACCTTGCCAGGAGATGGTGGGAAACAAGCGGATTCCGTTTTCAGTGGTATATCTACGTTTGGACGTCTTCCCTACTATCCGTGTCTGAGCTCGAACGATGTGTCATACGATCTCGCTTTTATCGGTTCGTCAACTCCGCTACCAAATCTGGGCCACACCAGCATCCATTGACTTTAACTAGGTGCTCCCTTTGACACGGGAACATCTTACCGACCGGGTGCTCGTTTTGGGCCATCTGGTATTCGACAAGGATCCCGACGCCTGAATCTTTAGTACACCGCCTCAAGCTCAGCTTCTACAAAGATTACAATCTAATGGGAGCATAGTGGTGGTTACAATGTCCCCCTAAAAACGAACCCTTTTGACTCGTGGGCAACCGTCCTAGACTGTGGAGATATACCCGTTACATCGTGAGATCCTTAATGACGTCTCTGAATCCCAAGCCCGAACTTCTCGACTAATCTTCGAGCTTTAGATATGATAACACGTGGGCCCTGAAGCAGATCGAAGAAGGCCACTACAGCATCCTGTCGCGGGCTCCGAAGACGGACGCGAAGAAACCAGGCCCTGCGAAGAAGGGCAAGACACTCCCGAGGGTCATCACTCTCGGAGGTGATCACACTATCACTCTTCCTCTACTCAGATCCATCAACCGTGCTTACGGCCCGGTGTCCGTCATCCATTTTGACAGCCATCTCGACACTTGTAAGTCATTACCTCCCGCGATACCATGAACAAACAACCAACATCCCGCCAGGGCGACCCAAAGTCTTTGGCGGCTCGCCGTCCGAAGTAGCAAGCGTCAACCACGGGACGTACTTCTACCACGCAGCACAAGAGGGGCTGCTCATGAACGACACGAATATCCATGCCGCGATCCGCACAACGCTAAGCGGGCCAAGTGATTATGAGAATGACGGATACTGTGGCTTCGAGATCGTCGAGGCCCGCGAGATCGACACAATCGGCGCCGAGGGCATCATCAAGAGAATCGTCGACCGCGTCGGCACGGAGAGACCCGTTTACCTATCACTGGACATCGATACCCTAGACCCCGCATTCGCGCCGGCTACCGGAACCCCCGAGACAGGCGGATGGAGCACGCGCGAGCTCAGGACTATTCTAAGGGGTCTGGAAAATGTGAATCTGATCGCTGCGGATATCGTTGAGGTTGCTGTAAGTCGATAACGATTCAGAAGTTTTACTTTGTCGGGGCGTCAACTAACGCGACCAGCCCGCCTACGACACGAACGCGGAGCATACCACAATGGCGGCAGCCGATGCGCTCTACGAGATTATGAGTATCATGCTGAAGAAGGGCCCGTTGAGCAACATGGTTGATATCCAGGCCAGCGATAATGAGCTCTAAGCTCGCGTGCTAGATCAAGGGCATTGAACAATATTTCAACCACGAGCTGATAAATATGGTGTGCGATGAGTTGCTGAATAGCGGACTGAGTAATCTCTAGGTGCATGCGAAGGTGTAGGCTAGAAATCGAGCAACTAATAGTTTCCTGTGCTGAACCAGGCGGCCTTGATGGGAAAGAGGTCGCGAGACAGAATCTACGGGGACTACAATTCAGATAAGTTTTCAATTGGAAAAATTTACATTCTCTACTATCATAGTAGTAGCTCTCATTGATTCTGGTGAATTTTCGTCCCTCTAGAAATGGACGTGACCAATCAGCTTATACCCCTTTTTTGGCCTATATAGTTTATGTCTGCCCTATGTCCTGTTTTTTACCCTTGATCATGAAGTAACCACTATACATAAAATTTAGGATGAATCGTAGATGAAGCATATTATAATTCAAATATATAATATTTTGAGAATATCGTGTTCTCGAAATTGCGGAATGGCACTGCCAGACTCGAAACATGTTGGGGAACGTGCTATAAAACGGTGATTATCGAAACTTAATATTGGGAGATAAGTCGGCTAGAACCCTCCTTAAAATACACGTACCTATGATCAATATACCTAGTGGTTTGAACGAGAATAATTGCGATTGTCTTTATTTGCATGACTATTTATTGGGTTTGAAAGATGAGTGGTCATTTGAACACGGTAGAGACGAGATTTAAGAGAAACAGTGGTAGGATGGGGTGAGTATTGAATTTTATATTCATAATATAGGTATCCTTCAGCTGGTATTGCCTAGCCAATTTCAAAATGGTTGAAAATATTACGCCTCGCCATTAACTAGTTTCGTGCGTCCGCTTAGATATTTTATACGGCCTTTTCTACCCCAACTGAATAACCTTTCAAGAGCCCCCCAATGCCTCTCAAGAAATTTAGTAGAGCTACCACTAGATGTATCACGCGATAGACAGCCCTGGGTGAATTTCGCAGTGGATATATTAAAAAAAAAANTAGGGTTGTCCGGCACCGTTTTCCTCGTTGATGGTTTACTGTTTTGGGGTTTTAGAATCCCACACGTCCTGCGGTTATCCAACTAACCCTTAGGAAAATATACGTTGTAATAGCCGTCAAGACCTCTTCTTTAAGACCTGCTGAATATAGTTGCGCTATAAGAAGAATAGTACACCCTACAAATTACAAGATCAACTACCATATTTTATTGCTAAGGTAGACATGGGGTATGTTCGATGGATTGAGCTGTGGTTAATGTAACATTGTTTAAGTCCTTGAGATAAGTATATACGAGTGTCTACAGCTCAGTTTGCCTAGGCTGTTTAGGACGAATTCCATGTAATATTTGTGAATGGAAGGGGTATATTGTCTGGAGCTGGAAAAAGACACCTAGTAGTTCCGTCACTGTCATCTGCACACTCCGGTTTACTGATCTCGCCACGCCCAAAAGCAGTGAATACGATCCTATAAGTAAGTCAGCGCAAGCTAAACTATTGCATATTATGATTAGGATGACATACGGATTCTCAGGGCTGAGCTCGTCACACCCCCATGACATGACGACAGAGAGCAAGTTGGTGTTTGCATTATAATTTGCCCTCATGCCCCTAATAAAGGAAGGGTCACTCGGAGAAAGACTGCAGTCAAACCAATAATTCGGGTCGAAATCAGTCCCGTTGGGATTCAGCTTCGAAGAAAACCCACTGCAGCCAAGCTCGCGTTCGGTGATAGAGCTAAGGATCGTAAGATCAAACCCTCCTTTTGGCTCTCCATCCCTCTCGAAATACCACCAATGTGGCCGGAAGACGTATGCTGTGCTCAGGAGGAAGAACTGCTTATCTGGATCGAAGGAGTGAACTGTGCATTTTGGCGCTTCGGGATTCGGGAGCTCAAGGGCGTAGGGCTCCATTGCGTAACGCGACTCGATTTCCCCATCGATGTTGAAGTCTGGGCCGAAGCACACGCTGCCGTTGATAATCGGTGTCCCTGCCGGAACATAGGCATCTGCTACGTCGGGTTCGACTTTGAGCCTTTCTGAGCACTTTAGACTTGGCAGATCTACGGCCCCCGAGGCATGAAATTTGATCCTTAAACCATGAGGAATGACTGTCAGCGCATGGAGTGGCCTACGAATTTCTTGCTATACGGTATTCTACTCACGGAGAGGCCGGCCCTTCGTCATCACAATACCACGTCTGATTTATGAGGAGCCTTTCTTCTGCTGATATTAGTCGCACTAAAGTTTCAACCTCGTAATTATGTGACTGGTTTCTGTGCTCGTTCGGGCTGTGTGCGCCGCAAGGATACCAAGCTGGCCCCGGGTCTGAAGGCCAAGGTATAACTGAGGCCGGTGGATCGATTATCGTCACGTTGGACGTCTCGTGACCTTTGCCTTGCCACGAGCACGAAAACGTCTGCTGATTCGCAAGATTCGTGATATTCACTATAAACATCCGAGTTAGCTATAAATATTTTGCGATGCTTTAAAGTTCCTCGGCCATTTCCACAGCATAGTTAGGGGCATATTTGGCCTTGAAAATGGACAAGACTTAAACAATGATTTCGGAAATTGCTTACACTTGACCATGCCCATGCCTGCAACTACAACATTTAGAGTCAGTAATATCTATCTTGAGATTGACTCAAGAATTACATACTTCCTGTTCCGCTTATGATCCCGAATGCGTCCCAAGTGTAGTTTCTACCGCCGGTCCGCCATTCCAAACTGGAAATAACCCATGAAGGCGATTCTGAGCGAGAAATACATCCCGCTCTTTCATGTCCTAGGGGTGCAGGTGGGATGAACGGTGAAAGCTCTACTGGTTCAAGAAGTTTTGCAGATATGCGTATCCGATTAGTAAAAGTACATTGGCTCGGTTGACAATGTGTAGATAGTTGTTTGGTGGCACTTCCGATAAATTGAACACTTGGATAACTAGTTACTAGGCATTGCTCGCATAAATGAGATGCACATTCAGAACACACACTCACGGTACCTCGGCAGCGTTATCATCACAGACCCATGCTTGATCGATAGAAAGGCTCCAATTGGAAGTATCGAAACTAAACTGAGCGGAATGCTGGTGCTTTTCGTCCTCACCGGTGCAGTCGCCGTCAACCTTTTGAGCATGCCCCTTAGCTTGGCCGAAGCATTCTAACTCCTCATGCGCCATATTGCTGGTGAGGATGAAGCTGACCGTGGGGATGCTATTGATTTCTTCATATCGGAAAGAATCAACATTCCACGTTGGGGCCGTGAGGGAGTTGTTGAGACAGTCGGTGGCGAGAACGGGAGGCGGACCACCGCCCATCGGTATATTAGTGGTGACGGCATCGATGAGGAGGCTTGAGTACGACGTCACACTAAGTATATAGATGAAGAAATCATTGCGCGGCCTGGATATCCTGAACATAATTAGTTTGCATCGATAAACTAGTCCTAAACCACAAGATTTCAAATATTCAGGATAGGGAGTCGATATACCATACGTAGCGCCGAGAACTGTGTAAAGCTTGATCACTAATAAGTCATTTAACAGTCGCAATATATGATGTCGTATCTGATATTAGCCCCAAGTTGGTAGCTACGCATCTTGTCGAGATCAATCAGCCGTTGCTACAAGGTGTGTAGGGGTATAAGACGTTCCTAGTCGGGTATTGTGGAGCCGCGGACTGCGAGGCGAGTGGTAGCCTGCGCGTATATTGCATGTTTAACCACATATCCCCTCTATAGCTATAAGAGATGTGTGACTGGGCGAGATACTTCCGACCCGCCAAGACTTTGCCAAGAATACCTGACTAGGAACGTTTTACTGAACACCGACCATAGTATTTAGCCGCTGCAATAGTATCGTAGGTTAGTACTGGCATCGCAGCTAACCACGCCGAGCTGTGAGAGGGTATCCTAACAGATTTCCATACATCTCATGGAGCATTCCTCGAGCTGAAAAGTTTTGGAAGGAACACTAAATTCTGTGACCAATTCGACAGCGTTGTCTATGTGTTGCTTCCTGTTTCACGAATTCCAAGGCTCGTGACGTTAATACGATACGAAACGCCTTAAAATCTCACGGTGGCAATCTGGAGTATGAATCACCGACGGACAACAGCTACATAGCTGGGTGGTGGGGAATATGGCCAATATTTTGGATTATTGTCTTGTTGATAGAAATTCGTCGAGAACGTCCTTCGCCAATTTTGACCCATTTACCACGGAGTAAAAGATCTACAGAATGGCGAATTAATCAGGTGGACTCAGATTATAGAGCATGCTATTGTCAGATTCGGCGAGTTTCGGTAGAATCAGCCATCGCTGGCAGCCCCGTCAGAGCAAAACGTCCATTTGTGCCAGCTTAGCAGCTGCGTGCATACACGCATAAATTCCCTACCACACCAGCCCCGTCAGTCGGATGTGGAATCTTTTCAAAACTTAATCAATTTCGAAGCACGCCCCGGGGGTTTGGAAATGCGGCTCTAAACTTTTCTGATGTTCAAGCGCAACATCCTACGGCTTCCTCTCCCTTGGCGACGAACAATGTAATGAGCACGGTAAAGAAAACTTCTCTCACCTTATTTACATTGCCCGAAGTGAGCATTTCTGCTAGCAGCTCGGATATTACGAGCTTTGATTCGACGTGTCGCGGCCGTGTGTTACGCAACCCCCGAATTGTGGCACATGCACACCAGAATCGGAGGCGCTGACGCGTGCTCTCGGTGATGATAGATGGAGGCTCATACAGATGCTGTCGTCAATCATGCCGACGGGATGATGGTGCGTTAATTGAATACTATGCCACCAGCCTGCTTCACTAAACCCTAGGGGGTGCGTTTTCGCTTGTATTTGCACAAATGCTCGCAGAGCCAAGAATCACAGGCTGGTGTTCATCACGGCCGCCGGCATGTTTGTTAAATGGGAACTGTAGTTTCTACTGCTGACCGCACTCGTCGGCACGTCTCGCTCTAACCGGCTTCCGGTTCTGCGGTGATGAAAGCTTCGGCAGTGCCAGCCACACCATCATATTCAAACACTGCCGACGGACCCTAACCCAGTCGACATGAAGAGCCCATCCTTGATCATTCGCCACATTCACTACGCGTCCCTCAGCTAAGGCCACAAGCCGAATGCTTGGCTAGGCTTTAATGATATCACGCACATGGAACACAGACCAAGGCGACTGCTTTCAAGGAAGGGTACGTATGTCGTTTGATGCTTGTTGCCCATCTATGCATGTAGACTATAGTATAATACTGCGGCCTCCCTCCCATCATACTTAAGCCGCTGGTTCTACCCAGGTTTTGTAGGGTGGAATCATCAACTATTCTCTTTCGTTTTTTTTGTGAACAGGACCGAGCGTTTTCACGATTTCACTTGACCGTTTCTACTTCTAAACCTCACGTCTACGAACAGACAAGGCACCGCGATTAAATCGTCGCCACTATGAAGGCTCCTTGCGCTCTCTGCTTCGTTGCGGCTACTGGGGCCTTGGCACAGAACTTCAACAGCGGCTCCTTCACGGGTACCGCGACAGTCACTATCTCCGGGAGCACTTACACGGTTGGGGGCACAAATGCTGCCACATTCACCATCGGATCAAGTACTGTGACAGTTGGCGGCACTAGCACCGACTCGTCAACAGACGCTGCTGTTACCACCGCTGCTGCTGATGGCAATTCCTCGGACGAGGAAGCCAGCGACGATAGCAGCAGCAGCGCCGCCGCGAGCTCTTCTGGTTCAGGAAACAACAACTTTGACAGTACGCATTTCCGACTTTTGTGTTTCTCGCTTCGGCATAAATTTGCTCCCACATTCTCAAGCCTCCTTAAACAAAATCAGTACATTGTGAGCGATGGTTTCTAACATCTAGGGTTCTTACAGGCCTTACCTCTGGCTACACCGGTTCGCCTATTACCGTTGAATTTGGCTCATCTACCATCACTCTCGGCTCTTATGCTTCAGGGGGCTTCAGCAACTCCGCCAACGCCACCGCCACCTTTCGCAGCAGCAGCACTGCTGACAGCGGTAGCGATGCTGGCACCACAGACGGCAGCGGAAGTGCTACTGCTACTCCATCCGGTCCCACCACTTCTCTGGCCATCGCAACAACACCTCCTAACTCCGGCGCCGGCGCTGTCGAGGTCACGAGCGGTATACTCGGGCTCGTAGGTCTTGTCGCTGCATTTTTCCTCTAAAAAAAAACCTCTTGGGAAACCTATTGGGCATGTTGGCTAGCATTATTAAATTGCACATACCCTGCGCGTGATTTGAACTACCCCTTATTCTCCCTCTATCTTTGCAGCATGTCAATGGAAAACCTGCTAGAAGGATGTAATACTGGCCCCTCCCTCCTTCCCTGATGAACTGTTTTACGCGTGCGTTGAGTGCGTTGAAGAAGAGTCTAGCTTAGAAATTTGTGGGTGGCGTTGAGGTACTTGGACCTGAAGACGTACATACAGAGAACCACGGTCATGTAAATTTTGCTTTGTCTTTTGTTCTAGCATTGGGTCACATTTTTTGGTTGTGTTTCTAGAATCTGACAAACTACATGTCTCGACGACCTCATCACAGCATTTATTCTAATCACTTAGTTCTAATGAGAGTTTACATTTGATAGTTTACATTGAACTTGCCAGTGTTCTGTGCTCTGTGTCTCTATTTGATCGATGGCCTGCATTCGACAGTGGAATCAAAGCTCTGAAACCAGTGTGTATACAACTTGCAATTGGACTGTGCTCTGCGACAAGAAACCTGTCACGTAAGCCCGTCAATCTATAAACCATTAACCTTATCTTACGCCTTGCAGCTCGCCGGCTCGGGCTTCCGATGGCGGACTTCCGGTTCTCGTTCACGTCATGGTGTGCTCACGCCTGTCTTGTGACCCACTGGGCACTGTAGGTTCAGTCTTGCCGTAATCTGCCCGCCGTGATTAGGAGGAGGGGCATCGGGGGTTTGCGTACGCAACCTGCAACCTACTTATGACGAGAAGCAAGCGCGCTTCGGCCCGTGGTGGTCTCACTTGTTCTCGAGACGCCCGCCGCCTTCATGTACGCCAATATGGAAACTACGCGGAATCGATCACACGACACGCAAACAATAGCAGCTAATTAATTACTATCAATACGTGATTGTTGAAGCCATCTATCTATCTATCGTCGCTGTATACTCGGTCGCTCGACTGCAGGGAAAAAGCGCCGAGACTCTATGCCGTGTCTGCCCGCGTGTTCTATCTAAAAAGTCGTAAGCTCATGTCTTAGATGCTTCATAGGTAGCGAAGTCGTAATTGAATCCGCGTATGTGTTGATGATATGTTATGTTGATCTCCAAGTAGGTATGTAGAAGCGAAAACCAGCGCCGAAACAATGCAACGTGACGAATCCAATCGTGAATCAATCCAAAACCCGAACTGTGACTCATCCAATAACGCCATGGGAGAACATGAGCCACCCTAGGGTTACACACGCGAGGAGCACGCCTCCCTGCTCCCTCCTCCCCTTCCACCCGCCAGCCGCGTTTCCAGGGAGCTCCTTCTGGACTGTCGCGGTGGCGGTGGCGGCCGAAAGCGTGCAGCTGGCTGTTCCGCACATATAGCCGCTTGGGCAGCATCCTGACACGGGTCCCGCGTCACTCCCACAGAGAAACCAACCACTTGCGCATGTTGCGGTTGCGGTGGGGGCTGCTTGGGCGTCTGTTAGTGGCACTACGATTGTTGCGCCGTGGGTGATGATTGTTGTGCTCGCTATGGGCGGGCAGGACGTAGTGCTGCAATCTCGCCCTGTGCGGCAGCATCCTGACCCTGCGGATGCCACGCATGCGTAGAACCCTGTCGGGCAGTAGTCGCTTGTCCCTGTTGTGCTCCCTATGGTTGTGGTTGGGCCTGAGCTCGTGGGTCGGACGGGTGGAAGTCCTGTGCCGCTCGCGGAGTCGGAGTCTGAAGTTGAGGTAGTCGTCCGTGTCGCGGTGGGCGTTGATGTCGTGGACCGTGATGAGGTCGTCGATGTAGTAGTAGTAGTCGTTGACGTGCTTGAACTCGTCGGCGCGGGTGTTTGGGTCGTTGTCGTTGAGGTTGTTGTTGTTGTTGAGCTTGCTGATTGAACGCCTATATAGCACATAGTATCGCTAGTTAGTTAAATGAGATCTCGGAACAGTAGAGTGTGCGAGATAGAACATGATAGAGACTTACAACCGATATCCGCACATACGAAACCCGGGATACAACATCCGCCGCCATCCTCAGCGGGACAAGCGGTGTTCCCGTCCGCACAAGCGGCGACACTACCGCCGCATGTTTCGCCGTCCGGGCAACACCCTACGTTCCCTGCGTCGGGGGCGTTCTCGACCACGAAACATGTCGTTCCGTCTGTGCAACAGTAATTCGGCTCATTGATATTTGAGCAAACGTGCGTGCCGCTAGGACACGTGAAATCGCGACCCTGAAGGCGTGCTAACGCTTCTATTGCTCGTCGATACAGGGACCACGAATCCCCGTTCGACTGCCTCTCCTGACTATCGTAGCCCCTACCGCTTCCTCTTATCCTGCTCCTCGCATCCAAGCCCCGGTAGTCGCGATGCCGTGGAAACGGGGGCCGAAATGCGAGAGTGGCTGAACTGTTGCCCGCGAGGAGCGCCTTTTCCTCGGGCGTAAGCACGAGAACGCCAGCTTCTCGGGCCTGGAGCTTCAGCGGTGATTGAGAACCCCCGTAAAAGTCCTGCGGTGCGAAAGCGAAGTATTCAGGCATGAATTTCTCGCCTTCATCCAGCGACATCTTGCGCACGGCCGTGGGGAGTGTCTGGAGCCCATCTTCGTCGTTCCTGGCGCCCCCCGCTTGTGCGTGCAGCTGCGTCGCGAGGAGCAGGAGAAGCGAAGGTGGAAGCGAGAGAAATGCGATAGGCACGCGCATTATTGCTCGTTGTTTCAAATATTACCGAGCGCAAACTACGAAGGGGTTTGGTTTATGCGGATGCGAGGATAATTGGGCGTTTTAAGGACTTGGAATGCTACCCTGTTGGAAATGTTGCAGAAGCTCTCGATGGCTGATCGTCGCACAATGGACCCTCTCGGATGCCTCTTCCGGGGGGCTTGGCGGCACCCGAATACCTAACCTACGGTGGCGTGAATCTCGCGGATCACTCCACGTGTTAGACGGTTACACCGAGATGCCAATCGAGTGACGGAGAGCAATTGGTCGAAATCGAAATATACGTAGAGAGGACGGTGAGCTAGCTCCCTGGTCGACCATGGGGTAGGTAAATATTGTGGTTGGGCCACGGTATACGGCCAACCACCCACGTCAGAATTGGCGTGGCTGGGTTGGATGATATGATTTGTACCGCCGCCCCATCGGCGAATTTGTTTCCCTTGCTCTCGACATAAGCTCGGGTTGTGTTTGGGTATTTTTTTGGGGGTTGTGGTATTGGTTCATCTGTAGGAGAATGAGTTGTCGTTTTGTTTGTTTCCAGTGGCCATTTGAATTGGCTGAGACATGCCGAGACACTGAGTCTCGAAGGAGCAATGTTCTCGAAACTTTGGACCCTGCCAAGCATTTGAGATCGCCCAAGATCTCCACAGTCGCTAGTAGAACTTCTGGTTTTTGGTGCGTTATCGTGTAGTTACAAATAATCCTTGTGCGATTTTTCTAAGTCGGTATTATATACATGGTGATGTTACATGTTCTATTATGTAATACATTGTTTATACAGACCCATTAACTACCTTTTTTCATACATTTCTCTAATTACCAAAGCGAGGAATCGCTGTCATCCTCGGATCCCTCCTCGATCTCCATCATTCCTGATGATTGCTTTTTAAGAAACGCAGAGCAAAGGATACCGGTCGCTACGCTCACGTTGAGACTGTCCACGACACTGGATAGACTGCTAGATGGGCTGGGAATTGATACTTCATGATCTGCCTGCCGTCTGACCTGTCTGGGGAGTCCTTCTCCTTCGCTACCGATCACTAGCACGGTTGGTTGCGATGACAAGGGATCATAGGTCTCGACGCGGTCGACCGTCAAGTGTGAATTCTGTTTAGACCGCTTCGGCGACGGGACCGCAGCATATACCATCCAGCCGTTCTCCTTTGAGCGCGTGAGAAAGTCTACTGTCGATTCGATGGAGAATAATGTTATTACTTCAGATGCCCCAGCTGAAGCCTTTAGTGCTACCGGTGTCAAGGTGGCTGAGCTGCTCTTTGTGATAGCGATCCCGTTGACACCTAGGAATGCTGCGGTTCGAAGGATTGCGCCTAGATTACCTGGATCTAAGATGCCATCTAATAAGAGAATAAACGGGTTTCGCTCTTTGGGTAGATGGTAACTAATAAAATCAGATGTTCCGTTCACCTTCGCCTCTTCGCTGGATTGGTAAGCTAATTTGACGTGAAATCCAGGGGTTTTAGGGTCCTCGGACAAGGGCCCTAGTGCCTTGAGAGGGGGCTGGGGTAATGGAGAGGCTTCAAGAACACATCCGTTATGTGGTCTACCACTGCTCATCTTATCTAACATTCGTATGCCCTCATTTGGTACTTTTGTGACATCAATTCCTTTTTGGCGGGCGAGCCTTGCGAGCATATCGTCTTGTGGGACATTTCGCCTGTCATCCCCATTGTAGATGTACAATTTGTAGAGCTGCCTTCGCGAATTTTTTNAATGCTGCTTCAACTACAGATCGCCCGTACAGAAACTGTGAGGCTGCAGTGGTGTGGTGGATGCGAATAGGACCGTCATCCACCTTCCGATTTTCTTGTTGTTCCTTTCGAGGATCTTGCTCATCTCTATTATAAAGTCTTGTTGGCTGTTCAGGCCTGTCGGAAGAGGACTCATGGCGGGTTCTAATTGAAGGCGCATTGGCGAAGTCTTTATGCTGAGGAGAGGGAGACGAGATATCAGTGCGCGGCCTACGTGTTTTATCGAAGCTATTCTTCGGGTCTGCATCGAATCTTGAGCGTGGTTCTCGCCCTGGAGGTCGTCGAGTATGTGCTGGAGATTCAGGACGTGATGATGTGCGCCCCGTATTTTTGAATGGCTTTGACTCTTGTCCAGTGCTGGCTCTGAAGTCCCTCATAAAGTCGGATGAGGTCATGCGGTCAGAAGAGGAGCGAGGAAGCGATGATGTCTTGTGGTTGCGGCCCCGGCCACCCGATTCGGCCATCTTCTCCTTCAAGCCTCCATGTTTCATCTGATATACCAGGCTTCGTTTACCAAAACTATTCTCGGGGTCATTGAACCGTGACCGCCTAGACTGCCGGCCAGGACCTGTGTCGGTGACATCTTTCTTGCCTCTCTTGATTTTGAAATCCGGCGGGGTCCAATCTGGGTCACGGTTTCGGCCCTTCGAAGGGAGACGATACTTGGTGGTCCTCGAAGATGATTGATTAAAGCCTTGCGGCCGGGACTTCTCGGATTGTCGAAGACCGTTGTGGATGCCGGAAAGCGACGATGCGGGTCGGGAGGGGATGGTAGCGATCCTCTGTGCGTTTAATGTTTTAAATAATACATTATGTCTACGAAGTAAACATGAAGCCGCCGGGAATCTCATTGCATTATTGGGAGACAACGGTTACACACCCAATCTTTGGATGTAGGGTGAATCGTGGTGGTGGGTGCGTACAGTCGCAACAATTTGATGCATGTGAAAATAAAATTTCCTAATCAAGGCTTTATCTTATCGGCCACGATTGCCAGCGCCGAAGGTTACTATGTACCTCTACCTGGTGGATACAGATAATGGAGGTACGGTGCCCAAGGTACCAAGGCTTAGGCTCACTAGTGCTTTGGCTGCCTACTTTTTCAGGTTAGTAGACATACTGTAGAAGTACCCAAGGTTCGGTAACCACTTTAACATTGAACGCGTGATTCTCGAATATTGATTGATGCGCGTTTCTTCACAGCAACGACTTGCCATATTTTAGTCCCCTCCATCACTGCCGCGCCCCTTTCTATGATCGACTTCACTACGTATTTTCTTTTTTTTTTCTACTTCGCTATTAATAATTAGCACTTCTGCGTATGTTATACGATCTATGAGTCTTCGGGATTGTCGCGATTTCGATGAGGCATTGTCGCATTTGAATCTGCTGACCTATTACTCCATAGGTACCCAAGTCGAGTAGTCGGCCACCTCTCCATCTCTTGCGCGCGTTTCGTATTTCGATTGTATTTGCACATGATGTCTCACTCATGCCAACGAAAAACATTAATACAATGGAGGATTTGATAGACGACTCTACTAACTACAATGCTGTCGAAGAGGTTGCGGCGGACGAGGCAGACTGCGCTTTACAACAGGGAATCGAGGAACATGAACCGTCTTCGCCAGACTTTGTCACAAAGGCCGAGAGAATTGCGGCAAAAGTGGGAACTTCTGGCGCCGCCGTTTCCCAGACTGATTTGGAGCTCGAAGCCGGTTCTATACGGGACTCCCTTGAAGACTGGGAGACGGTCGAAGACAAGCAGGGCTCCGGACATGATGAGCTGGAAGACGATATGTCAATATCTAGTCCGCCACAGCGACTACGCGCCGTTGAAGTCGTACTAAGACCCCCGCCCGATCCTGAGTCGTATGAACGTATTCCCCCGAGTCGGTTGGTCCTGCGGGTTTCGGAAGGGAATGAAATTGATGACGAGCCTATGTACGAGGTCGAATTTAGAGATGGCCGTCTAGAATACGTAAGTGTGAAATGAATTGAGGCTCTAGGTGTTTTTGGCCTATTTGCAAAGGCCGTCTAGGAGGTATTGTTACTCTGGGTTTCCGCAACTGCCCTGCTAGACACTTTGTATATGACCACCCAATTTTCTGCGCGTGATTTCTAATTCCCAACTATCCATTTCCCATTTATCATACCCCCTTTCCAGTTCATCTTGAAAGAAAGCTTGCCTTTTTAGCTATATGGTGTATTAGCGCACCTGCCTCGTCTGAACTCCTACTTTTTTCTCACCCACTTTCCACCTATTTATCAACCGCATATCTCACTACAGCCTTTACCCTCTCACTTCACCTCCACATTTTTTCAACCTATCCCATTCGCCCCTTGCCATTGGTGCGAGCTGCATCCTGCGTGCAAGATGGTATGTTGTGTATTGCAGCTATCCCCAAATATACCGCTACATGATATCTGAACATTGCATGTATTTCTCTTGAAGGATACCTCGCCTCCCACCTTGCCGTCATTGCACTGCTTGTGTACTACAGACATCTGCAACCTCGTTCTCATGTATTTTCTGTATCAACAACTGACATTAGGATTTTGATAGGCTCCATATGACGACGTTGTTCATTACAGGGGTGGGCGAGAAGCTATTGAGGCCTACCACCTAACGTTGGGCTCTCGCTCTACCACAATGGGGAGGAATACAAACAAGCGGCCTCGATCAGAGGATGAGTACGAAGAATCAGATTCGGATGCTTACACCTATCAAAGCCAGAAGCGTCTGAAATATCACAAATCTTCCATGCGCCATACTCGTAGAAGCGCACGCCAGGTATCCCGTCAGGCGTCGGCTTCTCCCAACTCCGATGGGTCTGGTTTTCGTCAGTCAAGATCTCAAGCGAGCGATGAAGAGGATGACGAATTGGAAGAAGGGATAAAACCCCTAGGTTCTTCATTGCGTACAAGTCGCATAACTAGACGCTCTTCTAATCGGAGGCCTGCGGACTTTGCTGACTCTGACGATGAGTTGGCCCAGGGTAACACTCAAAATGATGATGATGCCGAAATATTTGATATCGTCCGCTCCGATGTGGCACCTCAACCGCGAAGCTCAAGGTGGAGGAAAGCTAAAGCGAAAGCTACTAAAACTAGTAGGCGTGATCACAGAGGCTCATCTATTGAGTTTGAGCCGGCTCGTCGGTCGGGTAGGTCCAACAAGAATCTGAAAAGCATGAAGGACCCAGATATCGATGACTACGAAGCCGTTGAAGAAAGGCAGACTAATGCACCGAAGCATGCGGCTGTTAAGGAAGTGTTTCAACAGCTACCCTCAGATTCACGCTTCCGAAAAATGCACTCAGATGTATGCGGATCATGTCTTGCTGAATCTGGAGGGATTAGGAACCCTCTCCTATATTGCCAAGGCTGTTCTTTTTCCTACCATAAGGCATGTATTGGCCTCAGATCAGCGCGAGAACACCGGGTTAGCAAGGTTGGCCACGAAGATTTCGTTCTACAATGCAAATTTTGCATTCAAACCTACAAGAAAAANGGAGGCACGAGCGCCGAACCATACGATATGCCAGTTCTGTAAGATATCTGGGCCATCTTGTGCCGAATTTTCTACCAAAAAGACCCCAAAGCAAGAGGAGAAGGCACGTATAGACAACGGAGGAGAAGATCCCATCACAAAGGTTGACCCTCTCTTGGTCAACAATGCCGATAACATCCTCTTCCGATGTACGAACTGCAAGCGTGGTTACCATTTTGAGCATCTCCCAGCCCTGACTGCGGAGATAGTAGATGATCAAGATATCAAAGAGAACCGCCTTGAAGAATATTCTATGGCCGGCTGGAATTGCAAGGATTGCGTTGACACCACCTATGGAGTGCGTTCTTTAGTTGCTTGGCGCCCGCTTGACCCGAGTACCTATCTTCCAGGGCAAACCAACCAAGATTATAGTGAAGACAACATCGAGTATCTCATTAAATGGACCGCACGTTCGCACTTTCATGACACATGGATGCCAGGAGCTTGGGTCTTCGGAGTCGTTCCTGCTACAATGCGGCAAGCATTTCACAAACGCGACTCTTCGATTAATCCCAAGATGGATAAATTGGCTGCTATAGAGGAAGAGTGGCTTCTGGCTGATGTTCTTCTCAATGTTAAATACCGTACTCGAGTCACGACTTCAAGCAAAGCTGAAGATTTGCAACGAATCGACGACATCACGTCGGTGTTTGTCAAGTTTCAAGGTTTAAGTTATGAGGAGGTTGTCTGGGATGAACCACCATCGCGGGATTCTGGCGCGCCATGGGAGGCTTTCGTCGCGGCTTATGACGAATTCCTCAATGGTAAATACTTCGTCGCGGTTCCTGATTATAAGATGCGTGAACGCATTGCGCTCTATAGGTCTCTGGACTTCGAAAAGGATTGCGAACTCAAGAGCCAGCCCACTCAATTGAAGAAAGGAAAGCTCATGGAGTACCAAATGGAAGGGGTTAACTTCCTGTTATACAATTTCCACCAACAGCAGAATGTGATCCTCGCAGATGAAATGGGACTAGGCAAGACGGTCCAGGTCGTCGCGTTCATATCCGCCCTCACTCATTCCAAGCCAGGTTGCTGGCCATTCCTGGTCGTAGTACCAAATGCCACATGCCCTAATTGGCGTCGGGAGCTCAAACAATGGGCTCCTGATCTGAGAGTTGTTACTTATCATGGCGGCAAGGTCGCCCAGGATCTCGCATACAGGCATGAGCTATATCCCGACGGCCCGAAGAATGGCATGAAGGCTCACGTAGTAATCATGTCGTACGAAGCTGCCGCCAACGTAAACAGTGTCTTCTATGGGGTCAAGTGGATTGGTTTAATAGTGGATGAGGGACAGAGGCTGAAAAATGAGGAAACAATACTCTATAAATCGCTCCAGAACATGAAAATCCCCTGCCGGATCCTCCTTACAGGTAAACAAATTAATCACCTTCAGTTTTCACCGTTGGCTTACAGTTACTTAGGTACACCCTTGCAAAACAACAAGCGAGAGCTTTTCAACCTATTGCAATTCATCGATAGGAAACGAAATGCTGAGGAGCTGGATACAAAATATGCCGAATTGACTAAAGATAATCTTCCGGAATTGCACAACCTTATCCGGCCATATTTCCTCCGACGGACTAAGGCGCAAGTCCTAAAGTTCCTTCCGCCCATGGCACAGATTATCTTGCCAGTGACCATGACGGTTGTGCAAGAGAAGCTTTCCAAGTCCATCATGGCACGAAATCCTGATCTCATTAGAGCCATTATCTCAAGATCAAAAGTCAAAGCTGGGGAACGGAAAAGTATGAGCAACATTCTCTCTGATCTCCGCCAATGCCTATGCCATCCTTTTTGCTTTAATAGTGAAATAGAAGACAAAACGGTAGACATGGCGCAGATGTATCGGAATCTTATCGAAGCTTCGCCGAAACTCTTGTTGTTCGAAATCATGCTCCCAAAGCTTAAGGAAAGAGGCCACCGTGTTCTTATTTTCAGCCAATACCTTCATTCTCTCACAATACTGGAAGACTTTTTGACTGGTTTGGACATGGCCCACGCACGAATCGACGGCAGTCTGTCGGCGTTAGAGAAGCAAAAACGCATCGATGCATTCAATGCCCCTAACTCTCCTTTGTTTGTCATGCTTCTCTCCACCCGTGCGGGAGGTGTTGGAATCAACCTCGCCACTGCAGATACAGTAATCATATATGATCCAGACTTTAATCCACACCAGGATCTTCAGGCTCTTTCGCGCGCTCATCGTATCGGGCAACAACGCAAAGTGCTGTGCTTTCAGCTGATGACGAAGAATACAGTGGAAG
The DNA here is from genome assembly GCA_011057905.1 of Xylaria multiplex. Taxonomy (NCBI): domain Eukaryota; kingdom Fungi; phylum Ascomycota; class Sordariomycetes; order Xylariales; family Xylariaceae; genus Xylaria; species Xylaria multiplex. Next base: position 412,072 of record WUBL01000014.1, on the reverse strand, counting down.
AGAAGATCATGCAAATGGGCCGAAAGAAGATGGCGCTCGATCACGCTCTCATTGAGAGCATGGATGCAAAAGAAGAGGCTGGTGAGGACTTGGAATCAATTCTTAAGCATGGAGCCGCCGCTCTGTTTAGCGACGAATCTAAAGATAGGATTGTTTATGATGACGCATCTGTGGACAAACTTCTTGACCGGAGTCAGATCGAAAACACCGATACCGGCGATGACGATTCGGCGGAAACTCAATTTTCCTTTGCCAGGATCTGGGCGAACGATAAAGGTGAGCTTTCTAACAATACGGAAATCAACTCGCAAGACGTAGCCCCCGAGGCCAGCACGAGTATTTGGGAGAATATTCTCAAGGAGAGAGAGGCGGAACACGAGCGTGAGCTTGCTGCAAACCGGCAGGTCTATGGTCGTGGCGCCAGGCGACAGGGCAAGCAGGGCATTGACTACAAGACCAACCGCGTAGGTTTCATCGAAGGCGATGATGAATTCTTATTAACAATAGGGCAGCAGAGGGCGGTAGACAGCGGCGGTTCTGAAATCGATGATGATGAATTATATATCGACCAAAACGATATGGAGGATGAAGATGACAGTGATGACTATGGAGCGGAGGGTCCCAAAGGTAAAACCCTGGCCACGAAACCCCAGAAGACCCCGGTGAAGGGTAAGATTAACACTCCGTCAAGGAACTCAAGGAGCGGGAAACAAAGCGCATCCATCCCAAGAACTCCACGTTCCCGGCCCGCTAGAGCGACCCCGGGAAAGCGAAACAGCCCTGCCGAGGTCGAGACTCCCACCAAATGCTCAGTCACAATCATCTCAGGGCCAGGCATTGCGAAACACTCACTCCCAAGCCCCGCGAGCACAATTCCCGACAGTCCCTACCCAACATAGTGTAAACGTCAACCCCTACAATCCACACACTCTCCCTAGCCGACCCCATTCGCTGACTGTAGCTTCTAATCCTACTAACCCCGTCGTTCACCACAATGCCCACGTACCAGCCGCTTACCCACAGGCTATGGCAATCAACCACCAGACGTCTGCACTTCATCCTCCGGCGGTTCGACTACCTAACGGTGATATTACCCTTACAGGTTGGATTGGCGGAGGAAACCCTTGCGCTCTCTGTTCCCGCCAGCACACCACCCTCAACCCCTGTGTTGATCTGAATTCGGAGCTTTCCTTACGGTTAGCACTTGATAGGCTCAGGTCTGCCGGCGAGAGCCCAGCGGCATACGCTGCTCGGAACTTTTTCGCCCATATGCTTCAGACTGTGATAGCCCAGAGACAAACCAAACAATAAGCTAGTAAAATTCCTACTGCAGCAAAAAGACACGAAAGCCAAGTACATTTCCTATTAGCGGTATCTAGACTAGAGCAGATGAAACAGGCTCGTTGCATTAGAGGTTGCATAAAATGGTGGCGGCGTTTACGAGGCTAGTTTGGACCCCTATGGAGAGGGCGGATGAATTGAGATATTAGTATCGTAGGTTTAGGGAGAATAAGGCGATAAAATTCATATCTCAGGTGTATCTTGTGTGTGTACCTGCGTGTGCAACTTGTTCGTTTATGGGCCGTTTGTCACGTGGGAAACACAGAACAAAAAAGCTGCAGGTAACCGTTCTGATGCATTTAACCTTATTTGAGGATTGTCTACAAACGGCCGTGATGGCCACCACAGGACTGTGACCAAAGAGCAAGGAGGGATCTGCTTGTCCTGCTTGACTCACCTGTCGCTCGGTTGATTGAAATGCACTGGGTTTAGTTGTTGCTGATGCCCTGACTGAGTACATCTATTGACCCCCTCCCCTTCATCTCTAGCCCCATACTTGCCTGTGCCAGTGGGCTAGATCTTGTCTTTTTTTTCCCTCCCAGTTTTATTTACTGTCCTGTCATAGTTGTCCTAGTCAAGAAGCATTCATCTTCTCAAGACATCGCTCGACCACCAGTCTTCGTCTTCCTCCCCCTCTGGCCACGCTGCTTTCACGGACAGTACTGTTGCTACTGCGTGGCTGGGCTCGTGTGCCGTACATTCTAGGCTTACGTCCATTTTCCGTTTGCCACATTTATTTTACCTATAATTGGATTTAATTGATTGGCAAAGGGGGGTGTGAAATAGTACCTTACCGACCTATCTCCCAGAGACCTGCCTTACCTGACCTACCGCCTCTTCAACATGGACAGCCCTCTGCAAACCGCCTTCTCTGCCTGTATCAGTACTTCTGGCCCAGCTACCACCTCTCCATCTGATTTGTCTTACTCCTCCGGACCGTCTCATACATCTTCACGAAACACTTCTCCTGATTCTGCGTCCACCGGCACACTCTCTCACCATTCTTCTCCCCTCGTTGATTTGAGCTTTACGGCGGCCAGTATAGATTACACCCCCAATACACTCCTTGACCAGCCACTCAACATGGACAAGAACTCTTTCCAATCAGTCAACGACCGTCGCAATAAACTAGTAAACGAACGACTGGCCGGGGCGCAGTATCAACACACCCAACACTACCACGGCCACCAGCATCAACAACATCATCTACAACAGCAACAGCAACAACAGCAACTTACATCGCCGCAGCTTCAGTTTGTTCGACCTAGTATACAAGCGCCACCTGGCCACCATCGCAGCCTTACTTCAGCCAACTGGAGGGCTCAGACTCCAGAAGACGTCATCGTGCCCCAGCCTCGCACTATGTACAATCCTTTCGATACTACTACTACTACCGCTCATCATATACAACACCCATCTAGTCGCAACACGCCGTTTCCCAACACTCGCGTGGATTTACATCACTATCACCAACATGCAGCAAGTGTCACCTCATATCCCACCCTCAGCCCGACAACCGATGCTCAGCTCGACGGGAGCTTTGCCTACTGTTATGATCGTGGCAACGGCCAATATACCCGACTTATTCCAGCCGATATGCTCCCACCCTTGCAGAATATTCCTGCTGTACAGCAGGGTCATGCTGGCATGGTAGTGGTTCCTCAACCCCGTGGTTTGCCTCCAAACGGACATTCGAGTAATACAGAGCCTGTTGCCATGCGAGTACGTGATCCCACTTTCTCCAGATAACAGGCGGCTTCGAAACTCTTTCCACCCTGTGTCTGCCTACTAAGAAGCTCCTCAACAGAGTTCCACCGCGTCGCCCACTTCGCCAGCTGATACAATCCAGGTAAGCTACATGGTCGATCATGCATCACATAGTAGCTCCCGGCCACCTATTCATAGTAGATTCCATGTAGGATTTTGTATCGTACTCCCCTCTGCTCAGATACCTTGTCTTCAAAGTCTGGAATAAGGAGAGGTTACGGACAGAGCACCTTTTATATCAACTACGTTTCTTGACCTTTGCTTCCAGTTATGCTATCCAATTATTAACTATAAAGTTCGATCATGGTTAACACAGACTTTTTCACAGTCACGAATTGACAATATTGTCGCCGCTACTCCCTCAACGCCGACTCACCTTAGTCCCGGCTCGTCCAATAACCCGCCTCCTGGCCATCGACGACCCAAAATTTACTGCGATAAATGGGTGCATGAAGGTGTTTGTGCTTTTACTCAACAAGGCTGCAAATATAAGCATGAAATGCCTTCAGATAAGATCACACAACATCAGCTTGGTCTCTTTCATGGTTATCCCCAGTGGTGGAAGAAACATCAGGCAGACCTAGCGAGACAACGCGACGCACCGCCGGCCGAGGGAGCCAAGGACGGTGGGCAGAGCAACAATTCGCGGCCAAATAACGAACAATACCTTGGTCATACTAGTAGCCCCGGTGCTCGGGGTGGAGGTTTGGGCTTGACTTCTGACGCGGGCGGACAGCTTGCGTGGCGACCTAGTAGCGGGGAATCCCAGGCCTTGGGACGGGCAACAATATCTCGAAGCATGGTTGGTAGTTTGAGAAATACTACGAGTGAGTATTCAGTATTCCTCTCAGCGAGACTCCATTCAACCCAAAGTAAGTTTAAGATGCTTACACTGCCTCTTTCATTCACAGCCTCACACCCACCTGATAACAACCTATCACCCTGTCCAGTTTCATACGGATCACCATTCGGCCCAATCGCCCCTCCAGCCCGTAGTAATATGGCAGTAAACATTCCCATCGACGGCGTACGTGCTTCATCGATGGTACAATCGACAATGGAGCCACACGCTATGTCACAAGATACTCGCCGAAGCTCCCCAGTTGGTACTGGCATTACCGCCTCTTCTATGCTGCCTACGAGTAACCCATTTGCATCGCTAGATATCCTTGACGACAGCAGCGATCAGAATGCAAATGAGGAACTTGCGTACAAAGAGGCCCCGCGTCGGGGCGGCGTGCATTTATCGTAGTAGGGATACATAATTCACACACCGCACCCCTACCAGAATATTTGGATATCAACCAAACCTCGTGCATCGAGATTTTTTAACAGGCATGAACAGCGGTGGCCTACCTAGGTTCCGATATAATTATGCCATAGATTCCATGTCCAGAAATATCTTATTTCTTTGCGTTACTCCCACCGCGCGGACGCACCTTGGCCCTCGTCTTACCGACGAAGGCAATATTCTACTGTCTTGGTTATGATTGACTTATACACATACCACACGCAATTGGACACCAGAAATATCAGTATCAATGCAATAGCCACCAGCCACACAATAGATCAGGACGTACACTATATGGATCTAAGGGCCAACGTGTATCTACTTTGAAGCAATAGGACCGACAGGCACGACTACATCATGGCAATTTTCATATCACACTCTGAAGAGAGAGGTTTTGGCCGGCTTGCATCGTCATCACTCAACAAGTTGAAAGGGATTATTCACGAATCGTAGAAATAGCGTGGGACTCTAGCGCAATCAAAATGAGATATTGGGTGTATTATAGATGAGAGAAAAGGAGAGATGCCATGAATACAGGGTATCGGTATTGATCTACAGACAGCCCACGGGGTCCCTATTTCGCGTCACGCTATGGTAGTGTATCAAGTACTTTAAAATGTACTTGCATACGAGGAAATGAAGAAATGAGATATCTCATCAAGTTTTGCTCACGATCTGTTGTTTGTTCGACCTTTGCCGTATACCTACCCATACACCGGCCGTATGAGGCCCGTATAAGGCCCGTAGCCGATTTTTGCCCAGAACGACCCCTGACCGCTACCATTACATTAGAGTCCGCCCCAGGCATCATGACATCAGGTCTCTGGCTTGGTTACCTATTCTGGGCTAAAGCGACGCTGTGGTTGGTGGAGAGTAGCGTGGAAGAAAGGCGTCTAGCAGGCCGTTTGTGGAGAAATGTGCGCCACGTTTCGTTCTGGAGAGTATACTATGATCTACGTATCCCACGCTCGGATGACAGAATTATTTATTACGCTGCTATTCCTATGGATAGTGCTCTGCATTGCCGATGGGGTCCGTCGTATCCAATTAGCTCACCCGTCCACCAATTTTTNGACGATTTATTAGCTGGGTAGCTACTCCGGTATGACATCATGCCACGTCTGTTGCTCTGGGCGTCTCGCGTAGTACCCATTGAGCATGCCTGGAGTTTTACATCTAGGGAATGAGTTCATCGAGTAGAGCATCGTGAGGACTATGACTATAAAGAATAATAAGGTTCTTTGAAGTTGAAACAAGCTTATCCTTACGTACTTAGCGTTCATAGTGCACAGCTTAAAAAGGGTTAAATTCCCGACCGTGTGGGACCCTAAGTCTGAACTAAACCCACGTTCGGATATATGCAATGAGTATCCCTTCGTAGAGATGAAGTAGAAAGCTGCGAGGCTTATCCAAGGTTCTTGCTAGGATATCGGACGACGCGCAATCAAGTTGACTGAAGGCTCTATGGTCTCCGATCACCTATGATAATTAGAGTAATGGTTTCGTTTCTCATTTATTTTCCCCCTTCCCCGAATTATGTTTCCCCATTCTCTCATTAGCCTCTATGGGCAATAGAAACGTGTCCCTAATCTAGTTTTCTCTTTGATGGGGTTGATCCATTCCACACAACAATTGCACTTGCCGCTAACATCACTCGGATATTTGACGCTTAACAAAACACAACTTAAGTTCTGGGGGCACGAAGGTAAAGTTTTCTTTCATGCCATCGTCAAAAGCTATCAGATTCTCGACAGGGGTGGAGCGGATGTCGTAGTTTGCGACAATTCGCGCAACTACTCCACGAATGCTGACCAAAGCTAGGGGTCGGCCAACGCAACCATAGTTGCCTATGGAGAACGGAGCGAAACTGGATGCGTCTCGAATCAACTCGGGCTGCGAGTACCATCGCTCCGGGATGAAGTCGTTGGGAGAAGCAAAACTTTCGGAGCCTACAGTCTATGGTGAGCTATATTTCCTTTACGATAGGAATGGAGTTTATCTTGCACATACTCCGACCGATTACGAACTGAGGGCAGATTACCGTGGTATTGCCAGGGATAAATTTGCCGTCAATATCTAGACCTTCTGGAGGAGTAAGTCTCGCAAGACTCGTTGGTACTGGCGGGAAAAGTCGCAATGCTTCATTTATCACCCCATTAAGGTGCTTTAAGGTGGATAAATCGATATAGGCATATTCCCCGAGCTCGCCCCGCTGTAAAGGATCGATTTCAGCACGCAAGAGACCCATGTGATGAGGGTATTGTGCTAGATATCTGAAGATGACCGTCAAAGTGGTGGCCGTAGTGTCACTACCTCGGGAATTAGTAAAACCTCGGTTCTGAACCAGTACATCCAGATAACAACATACCTCCCAGCAACAACGATGAGCTGTGAATCGCCCTCAAGAAGAGCACGATCAAGTCCAGTAGGGGTTTGGCCGTCGAATGATTGAAGAAGGGAGCCCATGATATCTTTCGTCTCCTCTTTGGCCTTCGGATGGTGTTAGTCGGGGGCTGAAGACCCTACGTGTTATTTCACTCACCTGAATACGATTATCGAGTTGCGTGACGCAATATTTGATGAAAGCCCACCAGTCTTTAGTCGCACCGGGAATGCCAACTAGGATGCGAAAGAACCATATGGGAAGCTTGAAAGCGAGTGCAAACAATCCCGAGTTAAGAAGCCTTATGGCCTCGTGTTCTTTGGTAGTCTCGAGCATCTCAAAGGAACGCCCGAAGGCAAGTTCACCCATCACGTCGAAGCTGTAATTGGTAAACCACTGCGTCATATCCATTGATTGGCCAGCTGAGTCTTCGATTGCCTTGAGCAGGAGGGCGCGGTACGGAGACATCCGCTGCTCGTAATCTTGGAGGTTCCTGTCGCCAAATGCCGTGCTCCAAACACGCCGCCACTTGCTATGTAACGCATCGTCTCGTGTACTTTGCAACGATACCACTAGATCGCCCATCGAAGTCAGCTATCCTCGTTCACCCATGGCCTATGAGTGAGCCAAAATCCGGGAAGATTACTAGAGCAAGATTTTGGTCCAAGGAGAGTCTCTATTCTCTAGAATACTCTAAGAACAAAGAGAGTAGCTTTGAAAATCGCTTACTAGGGTATGTCAAGTCGTACCAATCGGCTTTGCGGCATTTCGAACCTGGGCCGTGGATGGCCTGAACGGCCTTGGGGTGGGTGATGGACAGGTCATTCGAACCAATCCGCAAGAAGTTGCCGTGCTTCTGGTGTAGTTGTAGGAGCTGTCGGAATGCATCTCGTTTCGCGAGATAGGTTGCGAACCACGCGCTGGAAATTTTGCAACCAAGAGGACCTGGAAATTTGCTCAAGGGGTGGAAGAAGAGGCGGAAAATAACTAGACTGGAATACAGGCCGCCGAAATAACTAGCAGCTATGGAAAAGGTTCCGAGGATGGCGGCATGACTTGATAGCTGGAAGACACGAGACTGAACGAAGACGGATAGGGTAAAGGCTAAAATAGCGGACAGTATATACCGACTGACATACAGATGATGCTCTCCGATCTTGAAATATTTGAGGTGAGAAGCGACTCCGGCCGCTAAAGAAGCTAAGTGTGTGATGACGTCCATATTACTTTCTGGCTTAGAGGTTATGGGTGGAGATGGCCAAACTAAGGTATTTAGGATGTATCCATTAGACCGCACACTCGGGTGCCATCGCAACTTGTGAGAGGATGGGACAGCTTATTCTCATATGCTCGTAGATAGATGACCCAATGAAAGCTACAGCATTAACTCCCTAGATAATCTTTATGGGGTCGATCTTTGTCTACCACTTGGGCAAACTAGCCATATCCGGGGCATTCGTCATACCCGACTAGCAAACGCCTCTGGGAGATAGACGTTGGGACTTCGTCGTGCATCTTGTGTCTGACAACCTTGACTTATTGTTAGGAGAGGAGCTGCGTAAGGGTTATGCGCCACATACTAGCTCGCGTAAGCTAAGCCGCCCTTACATCCCCGTGTGACTGCGGGCAAGGGTAGTATAGGAATGTAAACATATTTGATTACATAGCTACCAGTGCGACAAGGACTCTAAGACTGAGCCCGCGTACGTCCGTAACGTATAGAATTGAATCATTGGGCTGAAAGCCACAACGCCATGTGATATTATCATACGCTGTGCAATACCGGTACTTAGGGTTAAAAGCCTGGTCCGCATGATTTACTCAACAGTGTTTTACTATTCCATAGGTAACAAGCTGGATAAATACACGTCCTTAACTATACTTTCTCGGTGATATCAATGTCTGTCGACATAGCAACTGCCCTGGTAGCATCAAAGTCGTGATGTAAAGACCCGAGTTTCTGTTCCATTGCGGCGACACAATCCGGGCCTAATATCATGCGAAGATAGTTATACCCATTATCAATGGCCTTGACGATTTCGCGCCCGGCCTTATCGGGGCAACCACGTACAAGGTGGGGAGGCGGCACATCCATGATACCCCTGGACATAGTCACCATACTATCGAGCGCAGTTCCCTTGTAAGGCTTGCTGAAACCCCCTGTGCTCTCGTGTGCAGCAGGAGTGATTAGGTGGGTGGAGAAGGGGGTGCGGAAAGCGCCCGGTTCCACAATGAGGACCTTGACGCCCAATGTCTCGACCTCCTGGGTAAGAGACTCGTGGATTGCCTCAATAGCAAACTTACTGGCGGAGTAAACGCCTCGTCCTGGACGTGCTATGAACCTATTCGCGGTACTGGTCAGCCAAATTGCATCTGCCAAGGGGAGGAGCGCGGGGAAGTAAGCTTACCCAGCGCCACTGCTGATGAGAACCATGTGCCCGAAACCTTTTGCGCGCATGACCGGGAGGCACGCTCGAATCGCGCGGAGAGGTCCGTAGAAGTTGACTTCCATCTGCGCGCGGACTTCGTCTTCGCTGTGTCATAGACCTGATATTAGAAGGGAGGCCCCTCCCTTTCTCTCACGTACTAAGCAAAGGGGGAACTTCTTTACTGACCTGGTATCCTCGACGCCACCGATGAACGCATATCCGGCGCTATTGACGAGCACATCGATGTCGTGCTCTTTGGAGATCCTGGCAAACTGCTCGTAGGAGTCCTGTTGCGTAGGGTCTAGCTGTACCCAGATACCGCCCTTGCCCGAGAAATCGGGACTCGTATTCACCGCCTTGGCCACGTCGCGCGTCGCCCCTATTACCTTGTGGCCAGCTTGTAGCGCTGCTATGGCAATGGACTGGCCTAGGCCCGATGAAGCGCCCGTCACTAGCCAAGAGAGGTGTCTTGCTACCATTATCGGTTGCTGCTTGTGTCTTTATGAGTACCTGAGCATTTAAGGGTTGGAGCTAGCTAATTGAATATACCTAACGGGAAACCCAGGCAAGCTTTATGCTCTTGATTCTAGGCCCCCCATATTGTTGACTCTCGATCTCGATATACTCTGGTGAAATAACGGGACATCGTTGAACGGAGATAGCAGGGTTAAGTCCGCAGCTCCGATGGTTAGTTTCGATAGTGCCTCGCAAACACCGCAATCTCCTGTAAGAGGCTTTGTCTAGGTGTTAGTCTCGATCTTACCTACTGAGTAATGCTTAAACTACCACATGGCGTAACTTAGGGAAGGCTAGCAATGTCGTCTGGATATGTGTCTAACGTATATTATATTTTTCTTCTACATATTCGATAGTACTTTCATAATGGTCGGTTCATTACACCTTGAAAAGCTCCGGTTCTCGCTATTGACTCTCTACCCTTCTTATTAGATATATCGATTCGTTCCTCAACAGCCTCGATTATCATATCCTGTAATTCTAAAAGAGATAGGCGCTGGAACCCCGGTATCTCCTTTACGAATACTCTCACAAGGCTTTTGAGTACTAGAGCTGTTCATTAACAGACGCCGCTAGACTTATTCGCAATTTACTCAAAAGGGCTGCCACAGGCAACACCTAGGAAACAGGGAAATCCTTGTATATAGTGGTATTGTGACTGCGAGGTTTCCCAGGGAGCTTCGTGCATCAACAAGTGTTATATCACACCCTATACTAGCAGTCCTGACAAAAACTTTCGTATGGTTTAAGTGATCCCTCCAGATTGTGTGTCAACGGTCGAGGCATTCTCTGATGTGTGCCCTCATAGGTATAGAAGTGAGGTTTGTATATAAATTTTGAACGGTTGCTATACAAGCCTCTAGGACTGGAATTTTGGGATCCGAAAATAGAGGCCCCTAGGCCACTGGCATTAGGTCTGGTTCTTACAACCTAGTATGAGTGATAGCATGGTAACCTCGGCATCAACAACTCTAGGGTGTCTAATCGGCGGGAAGGTATTATAGCTACAATTAAGAGCTGCTTTTGGGATTATATGATCTAGTATAAATTGTCGAAAGTATAAGGGGTCAAGGAGTCACTGTCATGTTAATCTACGAATAGAGGCAAATGGTGTATATATATAGAGGTCTTCCCACCTACCTGTCAGTTAGTTACCAAGTCAATCAACTGAATTGAACCACTCATATACCTACTACTTCAACATAAATAAGGGAATAGACATAGTTATACAGTCTCTATACTCTCCGTTAAAAGCAAGAGCGTTTAGCCTATTATCTGCTGTGTTTTTTNAAAAGGTTGTCAAAACAAATACCTAGGTATCTAGATACAACAAGGTTACCTAATTTAGGTCTTTTATTGCATATCGTGCGTAGGTTATTGGGTGAAGTATCGTGACACTACCTCCTAGGCACTTTGACAATTCTAACACTACTGCATAGAAACGATTTATGGCTGATAATTGATTCATCATATGGAAATCGAGAGGGAAATCACACAAGTTGTTATAGGAGTACCTCTACCACCTATTTCGTCCTTTAATATGTTTCAATTACTGTAAAGTATGAGACAAGCCTGTTCAAATTGGTTTACCTAGAGATGATCCTCTATATATTCATTGCCTGACTATCCACTTCATATATCTCAGCCTGTCGAGCCATCTAATTGTTCGTGTATGTTGCTGTGGAGTTCACAGACCAGCATACCATGGGCCGTCCTTTTTATTCTCGCAAAGCCATCGAGCCGTTGGGGTCATGGGAGGAGTAATCCTTTTTTTACTCGGCGAATCACTAAACACTCCATCACTAATAGTGACCCGATTTTCCTTGTCAAGAGTACTGGCGTACTTCACAGGAGTGTCCGAGGCCCACGACCCAACGCCAATAAGGTCATGGCAATGATCCTTGCCACCCCTATGAGAGATATTTAGCTGGCATTACGTCAGTTCTTGGGTTTGTTGATGGTACCTCTTGGAACCGTTTGCACTTCCAGAATTCATGGTAATACGCAGGCTCTTGCTGAATTGTTGCAAAATTAAATTCAAGACAAATAGGACCGGATGAATAACCGGAGGTGTAGTGTACCTCTAGTGATGTAATATATTAAAGATAGCCTTCTGGCCTGCTTCGCTGAGGTTCTTGTGTAAGTTGTGGAAGTAATATTTTAAGCGCGAACGAGAAGAAAGGACAAAAGAAACGGAGAGGCTTTTCATGACAATATATATTTCAGGAAAACCTTCTATTCTCTATCAGTTATATTCATTATAGGTCTCTGTGCCTTTACACTTCCACTCCGTCTAACAATATAGTAGTGCAATAGACAATTGTGCATTTAGAAATACGCAAGGCCTCCTCACGCCCTAACGTCTAGCGGGTGGTGTTAATGCAATAATCTAGTCTTTTGTGTTAATTGGTCAAACGCAAGCAGTGCAATTGCTATCAGGTATAGCTCGAAAAGGCAGAAATGTGACGTTACATGGTATCAAGTAGGCAATGGGGGTACTTGAGGCATGTGTGTCGTCCCGGGTTGCCTTGAATTAAACTGGGGCATCCGCCTTTGAGGCCGACGATTACTGGATATTAAGATGTGCACTTCAGAGCCGTTCAGCCCCCAATGACACGGATATATACCGACTTGCGCTATTGCACTCTTGTGTTATTGGCCATTAATCGTTGATGAACCATGCGTGATCCTATAATGCGACGCCACGGGCCGCCGCTGGTTTCAACAGTACACATCTCTCACGTTCTAGGCCCCAGCATGTTCAAGAGTTTGCCATAGACCTATTTAATTTTGTAACACAACATCACCATCTGTTCTGAGTCTACGTCCTGATCCCATAGCCTTGCGTCAGGGGATAAGCTAGTAGTAGGGTAGAAGCTACCCACCTGGGTGGGGCTAGAGTATCACTTGGGTATATTATAAGTAGGAGAGCCCTCCCAGCTTCTAGTGGGGAGGTTCACGGATTAATAACATCAAGGCCTTACCCTACACTTCTACCTACCTGTGACTTACTTTCACTCTAGAGACCAATCATACTAACAGGAGCATATGTTATCTACCTGTCACGAAGGAAGCGACTCATCCAGCTATGGCGTCAACGCTTTCATCAGTTGGCTGTATGACTAAGGGTCGCTATCGTCGCTATCGTCGTACACTTATAGAGTGGGGAGAACAAAAGGAGACCATATTCGATCTCTATATCAAGAACAATAAGAGCGTTGACGAAGTTGTCGAAGCTCTAGGCGCTGTCAACTTTCGCACAAGGTAATACCGCCTATTCAACTATTAATATCCATTCAAGATTACTAACGGAATGATAGCCGCCGCCAACTTCTCAATAAATTGAAAGAATGGAAATTCGTCAAGAATTTGAGCCAGCGCCACTGGGTGGCTATTAGGCGAATTCAGGCGCGGCGTAGATATCAAGGAAAGGATACGTCGTTTCGGGTTAACGGCATGCTAGTGCCTACGGACAAAATAACACGGTTTGTAAATCGTCCCAATGATATCAGCTTTGGGGCAGGGGAATCTCTAGGTATATTCCAGTGTGGTCAACGAATAGGAACTGCACCTGAACTAATTATATGTTTCTTAGAAGTACCTACTCCCTCAGAAATTAATTATATCACCCCTGAGGGTGACCATGATACAATCATGTTAGGGCAATCTACTCCGCGAGCACCAGCACAGTTGTCATCATGCCTGTCACCCATGGGTCATGTTTTACGGCATGAAGAGCCTAGCACAGAATTGTGGATGTACGATGAAGACCCCAATATAATAATCACGAGGCAGTCTACCCCCCGAGAAATGTTACGAGGGTCATTTAGCCCGCCACTCATATATCACCCTTGGACGCATCCCGAGGCCACAAACGATCCATCTGATCCTATGCAGCCTAATGGCCACCAATGGCCGCTTTGGTCTAGATTTGAATTTGAAGAGCCTTCAATGGAAAATGGAATACAGAAACCGGAGCTGGAACTTTTCGTCGACTTACCTTTCCTCGAGTTGGCGAACTTGCATCGAATTGAACTATTACAAAGATGTATGAGACTTTCCAGATGAAATTATAATCCAACACTACATTGCCTGCCCTTTTGCTAACGATATATGAAACAACAGCACGTCTTTGGTCTCCTTCGCCTGTATCAATGGGTGTAATGATAGGATCAGAAGAAGCATCAGTATTACCAGCTCACTATCGCGAATCACTAGAAGTACTCCTAGCTAGGTGGCCTGATAGTCACTCTAGAAAAACCAGTTCGTCGCTCTTCATGAGCCTCTCAAGGTTCTTACCCAAAGGGTATATTGATGAGTTTTTGACTCAAAACACCAACATCTTGGTTAAGATTCGGGAGGGTCCAGTGCAAGTCATTTTCCATCTTGCTACATACTTTTTCTCCAACAGTCTATTCTCCGAGGAGCAAGAAGGCGCTTTTATTGAGTGGCTTATCCGCGACATGCATATTGAATCATTAAAGGAGTTCCTGAAGTTCCCTGCACCCTCTGTCCGAGTATTCGGGTCCAAGTTACTTGCAGCTGCCCATCTGCACAACGAGATGCACCTTTGGAGGCAACTGGTCGAGTCCGGTGTCTATTCTGAGAATATTGCAAGACAAGCAGTAAAACTGGGATGTGAGGATTACCTCATAGCTACACTCAAGAAACTTCATCCTATAAAACTTAAAGGCGAACCTGGGGGACTGCTCCTTCAAGAAGTTGCGTGCACGGAACAAATTGAGGCAGCAAAGTTCTTGATTGAACAGGGGGCGGAGGTTGACGGTTTCTTATCGGCCCACACAACAGCTCTTTATCAAGCCATCGAATCCAGCAAATACGAAATGGCCAAAGTTCTTATTAACAATGGTGCGAATGTGAATTTTCCGATTTATGACTTTTATCGGTCATATCTTTGTCGGGCGGTCTGGAAAGGGGACCGAAATATTATCAAACTACTACTCGACCATGGGGCCAAGGTGACATCCGAAGCTCTTCACAAAGCATGGAGAAATGAACCATTATTGAACCTCTTACTAAAGTACTATCATGGTACAGGCAATGTTTCGACTGTGGAAGTCATATCTGCTGTGATGAGTGGTGAGGTAGGCTGGGAGGAATTTCTCAGACAGAATCCAGCCATTTCTGCTTATGCTTTAGAGTCGGCCCTTCTAATGGCAATCAACAACACCTGTGTACGCGCGGTTACTCAACTTTTACGGCATGGGGTCGATCCTAATTGCCCTCACATTGATAAAAACCCACTCTACGACATTTTGGGTGATTGCGACGATGGCCCGGAAACGTTTGCCTGTATAGATCTTCTCATCCACTATGGTGCCGACGTTAATTATAATGGACTTATTTCTCTAATGCTAGAAAGATTCTCGAAAATCGATAACTTTACTTTCGGATTCATCCAAAGGCTCGTCAAAGCTGGCCTTGACCTTAAGACACAAGGTGTAATAGGTCTAGAAGCTGCTTGTCTATGGCATTGCAGCGAAGCAGCCTTTATGCTTCTTAGTGCTGGCACTCCCGTGAACATCTATGGCGAGCTTTTCACCCCGGTTCAGGCCGCGGCGATAAATGGAAGCCTAGAGCTTGTGAATACCCTAGTCCAACACGGGGCTGATATTCACAAGCCGGCATATGAAGTACGAGGACTGACAGCATTGCAAGCAGCAGCCTACTCGGGCTCTATTGAGTTAATGAGATATCTACTTGAGAGGGGAGCCGACGTTAACTCCCCCCCAGCGATTATCGAGGGAGTGATATGCCTTGAGGCGGTCGTGCGCCCCTGCATTACCGGCTGGGGTAAGGATTATGAGTATATTGAATATTACGGTGAAAGAAGGGGAGATCCGATAGGGGCTTTCAAATATCTCCTTAGCCAGGGCGCTCAGGTTAATCGGGGAGACGGTGCAAGCAGCCCCTTGCTACACGATATAATTGAACGCGCAGACCCAGACCTCCTCTGTTGTGCACTTGAAAGCGGGACTAGCATTGAACACTATTGGGCCACAGAATCGTCAGCTGAGAAGGACAGAACGCCGTTGCAGCTTGCCGCCGAAATGGGCAAACTAGAACTTGTTCGAATGCTCCTGGACCATGGCGCGAATCCAAACTCTACTGCGGCTTGCTTCCACGGGCGAACGGCCTTGCAAGCAGCGGCGTCGTCAGAATCTCCGAACGAAGAGATTGTTCAATTGTTGATCAATAAGGGTGCTCAAGTAAACGCGCCGCCAGCTGATACCGGTGGTATCACAGCTCTGCAAGGTGCAGCGATTTGCGGCCATATAAATATTGCTTTGTTATTGATCGAAAATGGGGCCAATGTCAACGCTTCTCCAGCAATGAAGGATGGAAGAACGGCGATCGAAGGAGCCGCAGAACACGGGCGGTTAGATATGGTAAAGATGTTTCTTAATGCTGGCGCGACTGGGGACGTCATTGGAGGAACGCGTTTCAAGAATGCGATTAAATTGGCAAAGGAAAATGATCACTCGGAGGTTGCGCGGTTACTTGAATAACTACAGTAAAGATTTGGCTAAGGGGGTTAATCCGCTGGATCTCTTAAATGGTGCAATTCTTTCTTCTATCTAAATAGACTCAGTGTATCTATCGATTTGGGTGTCACAAATTCTCCGCAGCGCTGAGTATTTATTAATAGTGTCCCTTTCGCAGTAACCTAGACAAACCCAGCAAACTTACGGTACAACCAAATCCCTAGCCAATGGTCTAACGCGCGACCTAGTATTATTACGATATAGATGACCAGATTTCGTAGAAACTAAAAGGGGGTCTGTTGTTTCATAATGTAACTCCTTGGATATCTTATCCTCCCCTTTACATTGTGAAGGGGCGACTACGTTAATACGCAAAGGATCTAGACATTGCTAACGCCTATCTTTCATGGAAATTCTATTTCCAACTGTTTTAGCATTACGAATTGTTACCATGGCTCTTGGCATATCTATTGATCAAGGCATAGATAGATCTGTTCAAATATTCACCCAAGGCCTCAGCCTCTGCCAACCGTCTGAATAAAGTTCCTGTACCGGGTCCCTCACAGCTCGTCCTAGACCGAAACTAATGCCATACTGTTGTAATAGGCATTCCATTCGCCCTTCCAAGTGGCGGCTATCAATCGCGAGATGAGCCGTGATGTATTCGCTAATCGACTCCGCTCCCCTCTCATCTTTTCCACCCGGCATATAAAGATGTAACAGGATCTTAGCCAACTCGACAACTTCAATTTTCAGGAGGTTAGCCTTTGAAATATAGTCCCTTGCTATTAAACTCGGATATCCTTCGAGAATTGCGTGATGCATAGTCCAGATGGCGAGCACTCCTGCCGAGTACACACGAAAAATATCCAACAGAGTACCTAGTAGCATATGCCTTTTGGAATGCGAACAATGGAGAGGCTTGAATAGTTGCCCGAGGAGCCGTAGAGCTTTTTTCTTGGAATCTAAATCCCGCACAAACTCGACAGTGTAATTTAGCGATGCCTCAATCAAATCAATTGGCTGGGATTCTACTAGGAAATATTTCCCCAGAATCTCCTGAGACCAGGCCACGGCAACACCAATAATGCTGTCAGTCAGGGGTCCTGGGTATCTCGCGCCGACTAGGGGGATAATGAGGGCCATAGCTTCACAAAACCCCCCCAAATTAGTCATGTCCTTGGCCAGCGCGATGTCGAATGGTGTGATATCACTAAATAATAGCTGTCGGTCGGTTGAGTATTTGCTTAGTGAGGAAAACCGTGACGAGCTCGCTTTCCCTAGCTCTTGGGTGACTTCCATGTGGTCAACCAGAAACACAACTTCATCAGCGTCGCCTGAATCTACACAAAGATTCAATATGGTCTGCATGTCGGTGGCCCCTTCTAGAAGATTCTTTACTTTAAAGCCCCGGCCGACCAAATATTTTGCTGAAGCCCAGTCCCTAAGTTGTACACACCGGATCAAGGGATTGGCCGTACACCGTTTCGAACTTCTCAGATTTGACTCCGCGAGAAGGCGTACCAATTCATGTCTGACTGGAGATCTTGAATGGAGCGCAGCTAAAAGCAACTCGTTTAGAGACATCTTCCAGTCTGACCAACTTGTGTATGGGAGCAGCATCTTTGCCATAGCATAGTCGCCCCTCAGACAAACATGATGCAGATATTCGTTCAACACAGATGGAAACAACCATGACCATGGCCTTACATCTGAGCTTCCTGCAGATTTATTGAAGAAGAGAAAATTATATTTGTGACATAACTTATATAGGCAAAGGTAGAAGTCGGACGTAGTTAGGGGGAAAAGAGAACAACTATGCAGCAAATAATATAGCATGAGGAGCGCCTCATCCCTGTGAATCAGTTTCTGTGCCACAATTACCAATGGGTGTTGCGTTTGGTACAAATCGGGATTTGCTCCACGGTGGATGAGAGACCTAACGGCCCTCGCGTCGTGGTTTATACAGGCTATCTCGACGAGTGGCTCCGCAGTTGCTCCTAATTGGACCAGTGATGGTTGATTTACCATCCATCGAATTGTACTGCATTCTGCAAGTCCCACTTTACGAATAATCTGACAATAGTTGTCCATTGTACATCGACGGATGCGAAGTAGCCAGTCAGTCACAAGACCAGCCCTAAACATGGTCGCAACGCGGAGAAGGAGCTCTCCCATCTCTCGACTGAATTTGGGATTGGCGTTGATACTTTGGAGATTGGTAAGGTATGGCATAATGCTACAAAATGCCTTTATTCCATGCCTTCCTCGTAGCTCTGTGGAGAGAAGGGGAAGGTGTGAGTAGAATATCGACCAAGTGACCCGACGGGAGAGCCTCCACATAAATTCAGATTCGTCATCGTGGACGTCGTAAACTATATCATCTGGTGGGTTATCATTTAGACTCCACGCAGGCTCGGCGAATCGCGGATTGTTGAGAAGACGTTGCCAAAGCGAGTAGAGCTCTGATGACGGGCTGATCCATCGCGTGTGATGGAGCCAGTTGTCTGAGGCATAACTAAGAAATTTGAAACTCTCTTTCGTTGCGTATTTACGCCGGTACTGGCTACTTGCCTCGGAAAGTACCTTCCCAATGTCGTGTTTCGTTCCTGTGTTTGGTTGTAGATATGCTAAAGCCAATTGTCCTACTAGGCCATACGGTTGCAGAGCGGTTTCTATTATTTTTGCAGGTGTATCGCCAATAGGGACACAAGATGCGACCTTTGTCGATAGGCGCTGCTCAAACGACGAATAGTTGAGATAAGTTACTGTTACCTCGCCTATATAATGATCAGCTTCCTGGGGCGTGAAAGCCCATTCATGTGTCTCTTCGTTGGCCTCGACAAGGAACTGTGCAACACTTTGATGTATTAAACGAACTGTTAGTTCTTCTTCGTCAATCAAGATAAGCCCTCCGCAGCATTTCAATGCATTATAGACGTTGTTGATTATTTTATCCGGTGCCCATGACGACTCGTATGGTGCAACACTAAGTGCTTCTCGGAGCTCGTCTGCTACTAGTGGGCGCTTCGCTCCGACGAGTAGTTTTAAAATCTTTCGTTGAAAGGATAGACCAGGATGTTTGGATTTTTGCAAAATATAACGAAACGTCGAAGATAGATCTTTCGGCAAATTCAATAAGGCTTTCCGTATAGAATCATCCGTTTGTTCCGCACAAATGCATTCGATTTGGAGGACTACCCAAAGAAACCTATGCCAATTAGAATTTTAAGCCTTACAAGGGGGAGGGAGAAAGAGTTGTTGAAAGTCCTCACATGCCACGGGCTCCTCCCAAGAGAGCGTCTCGAATGTCGATGATTAATTCTGGACTACCCAGAGATAATGTTTTAGATTGAATTCGACGGCGAAGTTCCGAGTCTATGAACTCTTTGAGGTCAGGATTATTCTCGGGAACAATCATTTCCGAGTAATCCCAGTTCAGCCTCGGTGTCGCTGGATCATTGGCCTGGGATCTAATAGAAATAATGATCTTACAGAATGGCTGTACTTGTATAAGACCATGTTTAACTAGTTCGGTCTCCTCGTCGTCGCACTCGTCGAAGCCGTCAAGGACAATGTGGACCTGATGGGTCTTGTTCTGACGCTGTAGTACGGTTGTTAGGACTTTGTTATTTTATCAAAGCCTGGAACCGGGAGGAAGTCTTCGAAGATGTCGTCCATTGTGTCACTATTTATGTGCCCTTGGAGGACATGTTTGGTTAGAGAGCCGAAAATACCTCTGGCTCCGAGAGTATCCGGATTGTCTCGCCGACAAAAGAAGTATAGTACTAAGTTGGATTGACGAAGGTCAAGATCATCCACAATATTTGCCATAATAACCGATTTCCCCCAGCCCATCTTCCCGGTCATTAAAATGGTACAGGGCCTTTTCTCGGCTTTCCATTCTTTGTAACTAGTTGAGTTGAGGGGGGATGAGGCGGACCCTCGCTTCCGAATCTGTTTCCAAGGAGTCTCATAATCGAAAGATGAGAATAACGACAATCGATGAATCCGCTTCTCAACCTTTTGGCAGTGAATAGCAGATCTATTGGTGACTGCCGCCCATTCTCGGAAGTCTTCGTTTTGACGAGCTTCGCGCTCCGTTGTTTCAGCCTGAAGAAAGTCCGCTTCGTCTCGAATGAATTGCGCCCAACGATTAATGTCTTCCTCTGCACTCTTAAGCTTCGAATCATCCAATGACGAGGTAATCTGGCTGATCCTTGATTTATTGCTGAAACGAACAAAATAATGGCATATCTCCACGACAACAATGAAGTATCTCGTTAAGAGGCCTTGGATTCTGCGTGATCGCGAATATAAGATAGCTAACGCCTGGTATCGTGGAGAAGAGCGTCCGATGTTCATGAAAAGTACAATCTCTCCATAGAGGCTGTGGATGTTGTCATGGCCTTAGATTTACATGAAAGAATTAGCTACGATACGAATTATCACTGTCATACGGCCAAGACTGCCAAATTGCCCCTTGTCACAATCACAGGCACAAGGGATATAAACCTACCAGTATAGTCATTCTCACCAGGGACCAGACCCCACAAGCGATGAGGTTCTGAGAGCCCCCAACAATGATGTCGCCCAATGCAGCAAATTGCTGTACTGCCTGTAGCAAATATGTAAATCTTGGCCCATAGCATCTTGCTACCGACAGCTTTCTAGTGACCTCGGCGTCCACCTCGGCCGTGATTCGCATGACATCATTGATCTGAGGAGGCGAGAATTGAGCTTGAGACCTGATGAGTCGAAAACGGGATTTCTGATCACTGGACAACGATGCCTCAAATTCGGAAACAGCCTGGGCAAGTCGAATCTTAGGTTTGAGCGACGCCGTACTAGCAACAGCGAGAGCCATATTCGAACATGCAATAATCCCTTAACTATCAAATGTTGTGGGGGGCATTGCTTTTTCTTTTGCCCTTTAGTAAGGTAAGCTGACGCCACCCCGAGGATACACTGGTCGCGCACCATATACTAGTTAATTGCCTACTCTCAGCCCCGAAACAATCAATTAGCCTGATTGGATTGTATAACATCATGTTGGCCATCTGGCGGCACTTACCCATGTTGGAATTTATATGTACCCATATTAAGAGTAAACCATATTGAAACTACGCCTTTGACGCATATTAAATTGAAGTGGTGAGTATGGGCGAGACTACAGGTGGGCTAGAATAGTTCTACTTCGCCAGTACTAATCTGATGCCATCTGAAAATAAAAACCTAGAATACAACACATGCAACCATAGCAGGTAATTAGGCGGCGCTAGGCCGGTCTTGGGTATGCAGCTGAGGGTCGAAAATGTGATTTTTACGAACTCCTCGTCATCAGTAGCTTGTCTTACTTTATGGCGACTCACTTCGAACCGATGAGATCCCACTAAGCCCAGTAGCTCTCCACCCCACGCGAACTCCACAAATGCATGCGATGGCTTGGAGTGAAGAATATAATCGCTAGGGAGCTGGTTTCGTTGGGCGACAGTTAGTAAACTGGAGTCGAGAACCAAAAAGTTGCCGAACAGTAGCGATGCAACCGACGGTGTCGATTTCGGAGAAATAGAAGACAGATCCCAAATTTCGGGGCCCACAATGAAGCCCGGAGCGGCGTTTTGCGATCGAATAGCCAACGTATTCTCGATAGCTAGGGATTAGTCACGGTTATAAGTCTGGCCTAAGGTAATGTGGTGGGGTATATATAGGTGCAGATCTACCTGGTATATCTGTTATTGGAAACGGAATAGCGCTTAAAAGCCATCTTTCAGGGGTAAAAGCAAGGCCAGCGAAGAATCCCTTAGTGAACCTGGCCAAGATCTCCTCATCGCTCACATCATCTTGAAAACGTCTCGCCGGGATTAACAAGCTATAGTTTTCTTGCAAGCCACGATGATGGTTTGGTGTGACGACAGATGTGACGAATGAATTCCAATGGGTCGGGCTAGCTTTTTTCTCGTGGCGGGCTCGATGAAACGGCAATAATTGAGTGGAGATGGCAAGTATCGACAGGCCGGTCGCGGTACAGCCGATAGCAGTCCACCTGCCAATCGCCATAGATTAAACTAGATTTGAGTATGCACAAGCCTAACGATTGAAATATTAGGATAACAAAAAGGAGTATATTTTTCGTGAGCATTATCATCACCTTTTTTAGCTTCTTATATTAGGATGTTTGACACGTGACACCGCTGACGCGAGAAAAAGAGCCGGAGCAAGGTCGTCGGAAGCCCGCTATCGGAAATCTCGGATGAGTGTAGTATAGACTAACGCAGAATGATGATTCACAGCAAACAGACCGCCAAATACATCAATGCCCTTGCTTCAATTGATTAGTTGTGCCAATTAGCTAATCAGTAATTGACGAAATTGAGAAAAGCCTACAAATATTTATTATGAGATAAGAATTATAACGAGTATAGATCTATGGTCTTTTGGACTCTATTATTCAGATAGAATGGATCACAAACCATCTAATCGTCGCGCTCAATGCACGCCTTGAAACGACGAAAACCTGCCAAATAACTTCTTCATGGAAGTATTCAACTATTTATTCAAAAACCGGGTTTAAGTGGAGGTCACTCGTAATTAGCATAAGGTATATAGAACAACCCTATGGATCGACACGTGAAAGCCGAATCTCTAATTGAATTGATACTAGAAAGGTTCGGGTTCAAAATGTATTCGGCTAAATAACACCATGGTAACTCGGAAAACTGTCTGGCTATCTGCCAAACTTATCCCATCTATCCTCCCATCTTCCATAAGTATACGGCATAAAGAAACCTAAACTCTATTCACCAATAGTTAAGACAGCAAATAGCTAGGCACCCTCATTCTAAACATGCTTGAGAGTTTTCATAGCAGGAGTTCCCACGACTCTCTTAACTCCCATCAAATCTAGAGTACCTGCAATTCAAGTTAACTAGGTAGTTACACAATAAAGACCAGTCATATGTTCACAGCGTTTGAAACATAAGTTGAAAGGCTCACTTTACAAACCGCAGTGTGTTGACAGCTTTCTCCTGCTTGAATCCTTCCAAGAAGGCTAGGTACATATATGCATCATGGCTCAAAGATTCGGATTCCTGACACGACCAATCATCGCTTGTATAGGAGCCGCCTCCTTGTTCCACAAGTGCTCAATGATTGCTTCAACTTCTTTTCATCTTTCCTTCAGCACTATCCGAGTGTCTGAGTGTCTGAGCGTCTCAGGCACCTGGTGTACCAGCAGCGATGTTCGGCATGTTACAGTGACTATACAGCAGTGTCTTGTTTGTTTCTTTATTGGAAAGGTCAAGCCCGATGACAGGAATGAGGCCATGAGCACATAAATGAAAGCGAGTGGCAATCTTTGATATTATCGTAGTACATACGCTAATGGTGAAAGACGGATAAAAGATTGTTTCGGGCTCATATGATGCTTACGTCAAAACGCATTGGTACTCTGCTGCCTGTATTATAATACGCCATAACTTATAAATGCCAAGAACGTTGCTACGGTGCTGCAATAAGATACGTCCTTTCCAAAGTAGCCATTTGATGCTTACCACATGTCACCCTGGAGACACCTATAGCAATTTTCTCTCCACGCGGAAACCCTCCATTCTAGATACCTATTTTGCACAACTCCTCAACTTTCACATCAATCACTGTCATCTTCACTATCAATAGATACACTCATATTAGGCGAGTATGGCTACTCCCAACTCTCTTAAACAGGCTTTAAAGCAGAAGGCCACGGAAACGGTAGAGCAGCCTTTACCCGACGACGATTACAGCATTGGCCTCGACACCTTCATGCAAGGCTCAGAAACATACCAAGACCTCATTGCCTCCCAACTATCTCAAGTGCTAGCCCCTCTCTTTAACTCGCGCACCTATATCTCGGTGCTGGAAATCGGGCCGGGCCCGACAACCATACTTGGATATCTACCCAGCCGTATGAGACGGAAGATCTGCGAATACACCGCATTTGAGCCCAACGTCCTGTTCGCTATGGGTTTGGAAAAATGGCTGCAATTCCCTATGAAGACTGAGTCCCTGTTTCCCAATATGGATACTCGACCTAACATCCATCAAGTCCCATTCGTTCTAGATAACCAGTCAGGAAATAATGTCGGTACTGACACGAAATACGATGTGATCCTCTTCTGCCACAGTATGTATGGCATGAAACCCCACAATCAGTTCATCGAACGGGCGATTGCAATGCTCGATCAGCAGTTCGGAGATGGAATAGTGATTGTTTTCCATCGCCACGGGACCCTAGATGTTTCTGGATTGGTGTGTCATCAAACGGCTTTTTTCCCTACTGGGATCGTCCGCGTACCAACTGACCACGCTTTAAAGGTGTGGCGTGGCGTAGGTCGCTTTGGCCTAGGGAATCCCTCGCTCAGTGCACCTGAGGCCATGATGGCATTCACCAAACACGCAAAAGCCTTGACAGAGTTGACAGCTCATGTGCCGTTGGCGAAGAGTGACATGGTGGTTAAAAACCGAGAGGCTTGCCTTCACCGTCCTGCCGCGATTATCCGGCCGACAGAGATTGAACACATTCAGCATTGTGTTCGATGGGCTATAAAACACAAGACAGGCCTGACTATTCTCGGTGGTGGTCATAGCGGTCACTGCCTCTGGCCCAGCGTCGTCTCGATTGATATGAGCGCCTTTGATAACATACATATCCTTGCAACCGGGGATGATGAAGGAGATGGAGATCCGAGCTCTGGTCCATTAGTCATCGTGGATTCCGGCTGTAAAACAGGCGATATCATCCGCAAGACCATGCAGGCTGGTCTAACAGTGCCCCTGGGGGCTCGGCCAAGTGTAGGCGGGGGGCTGTGGCTACAAGGCGGTATCGGGCACCTAGCTAGGCTTCACGGGCTCGCATGCGACTCCATCATTGGTGCCGTGATAGTCAGCGTTAACTCCGGCCAAGTTTTCTTGGTCGGCCGTGTGCCAAGCCAACACCGGCCCTCTGGTGCCGTACGCCCGGAAAACGAAGCAGATCTACTCTGGGCACTGAAAGGTGCCGGTACTAACTTCGGTATTGTTGTCAGCGTGACTTTCAAGGCTTACCCTGCTTTGAACTACATGACTCGGAATTGGGTTTCCCCATTGATCAATGGCTTCGGTGCGGGAAGCAGACTCGGCGATTTTGAAAGGCTAGTCGCTACGGGACTCCCCCGGAACAGTTCCGCAGACGCATATCTTTACTATGATGCTGCCCAGTTGCGTTTCGGCGTGACCTTGTTTGAATCTTCCACAGAAGATTTCGCCTTAGACACACCCAGTCCTACGGCTGTAGAAAGCTTAGGGCGGGAACACAATAGCAAGATCGTGGATGGCGTTGGTCTGTTCGAGACGGAGATGTACATGTCCGGGATGCATGGTGGACACGGTGGCGGAAAGACATCATCGTTCAAGAGATGCTTGTTCTTAAATGAAATAGGAGCAACAGACATCGCCGACGCCTTGGTGGAGGCTATTCAGGCCCGCCCTTCGTCACTTTGCTATCTTCATCTTTTACACGGCGGCGGAGCAGTCCATGATATTGCGGCTGATGCTACTGCTTTTGGCTGTCGAGACTGGAATTTCGCATGCGTGATAACTGGAGTCTGGCCACGAAACCAAGACGGAACCAGAGCCTCCCAGGCAGCCATAAAATGGGTTTACGATGTTGCCATGGTCTTATTACCCTTGAGCATTGGGGCATACGGGGCTGACCTGGGACCCGACCCCCGGGATATCCCTCTCGCAGAAAAGGCATTTGGGCCGAATCTCCTACGCTTATCGCTTCTCAAAAGCAAGTTGGACCCGCATCGTGTGCTAGCTTACGCTTGCCCACTCCCTAAAGCACCATTAGAACCGAAACTTATCATTCTTGTAACGGGCGAAAGCTGCGCTGGCAAAGACTATTGCGCTGGTCTCTGGGCTTCTTTCCTTAAAAACGCTGATGCCACCCCCACAAGCCTTACAGTGCATGTAGTGAGTATTAGCGATGAGACCAAGCGAGCATACGCGGACGCTACCGGTGCTGATCTAGGTCGCCTGTTACATGAACGCGCCTACAAAGAGGAGCACAGACAAGCGTTGACAACATTTTTCCAGGACCAAGTGCACAAGAGACCTCAGCTTCTGGAGGATCATTTTATGAATGTAGTGAGAAGCGCCAAGGATGTGGACGTACTGCTCATCACCGGGATGAGAGAAGAGGCACCTGTTGCAACTTTATCGCATTTGGTTCCAGCCAGCAGGCTAATCGAAGTTCGTGTCCAAGCCAGCGAGGAAACGCGGCGGGCTCGCCGAGGTTATCAGGGTAGTGGCCAAAACGACAACGACGGCAAAGATAAAAGAGAGGACAACGACGGACCGAAGGCTATGAATTACCGCCCTAGTTTCACCTTTAACAACGAAAAAACCGGGGACGAGAAAGCAACAACTTTTGCGGAGCACATCCTGTTGTTTTTCTTCCACGAGGACTTTCAGAGACTAGCCAACATGGTGCGTCTGATCCCAGACTTTCCTCGCCAAGGAATCGATTTCCGCCATGTGCTCGACATCTTCCAACAGCATGAAGGATTAGTATTGTGTGCGTCCCTGCTGCGTAATATCTTCGATGGCGACTGGGCTGAAGTCGGTGCGGTAGTGTGCTGCGAGGCCGGCGGGTTTCTCTTCGCGTCAGGACTATCTGCGTGGGTCGGCGTGCCCTTGGCATTGATCCGCGAAGCCGGAAAGCTCCCCCCGCCTACGTTATCCGTTGTTAAGCACTCGTCACATATTTCGTCTTCGTCTAGCGACGCAAAAGAGAAGAGAATCGAGATAGAGCGAGACGCAGTCCCCAAGGGTACGCCGGTAGTGGTGGTGGACGACGTTCTTGCCACGGGCAAAACGCTCTGTGCGGTGCTAGAGCTACTAACTAAGGCCGGAGTCAACGTTGAGGATATCACTGTCATGACCGTGCTCGAGTTCCCGTTCCACCGTGGCCGACAACTTTTACGTGAGCGCGGTTTCGGCAGAGTCGATATCAAAAGCCTGTTGGTCTATGATGGCGCTTAGTGGGGGAATGTTGGATGATACTTGGACCCATGAGATGATGGTAGAAACTCTCTCATAATGTTTTTGAGCTAGGCTGCTTAACTTCCCTGCCTTGTAATCTATCTTGATATCCGTAGAAGGGATGATATTAATACTACAGGTTACATCAAGACAACTTTAGTGACATAACTAGCAGAAAACACGAGTACTTCGTAGCAACAGTTACCACTATTTAGTGTGCATCATCGGAGCACTTATAAGGAAGAAGAGAAGGGGCTAACTAAACCGTAACCTATAGTTAATTTAGATCTCTTAGTCTCATTCGCTTATTACTCCTAGATTAATTGAGTACGTGCTAAGTAGGCGTGTTGTAAGTGTTGCATTGTCGTGTAACAGCAGATGATGATCAACCCTATACTTGAGATCATGACAGCAAGCAAGAGAACGATGGAACTACTATAATTATAATTTCGTTAATTGAGAGATCTATACTACGGAAACTTTGAAGTACTTAGTGGCTACCAAGTCCTAAAGAGTATACCAATGCAGGTCTAGGCAGTAATATTCAACTGCTTTCAGCTTCAACACTCATAACTCAGTATACTTTCGCGAAAGTTGGAAGATATCACTCTATCAATGTTCGGGTGGGTAAATTTGGCAAATTGGCAATGAGTCCCGGACAGATATCCCCTATTCTATCGGAATAGATGAAATACTTGCTGCAAACAAGTCGCTGAAGATGAATAGTACGAAGAGTATAGAAAAACCATAGTCCAACTCTATAAGTATAATCCCCCGCTGGCAATGCAAATCCATATCCAACCCGGAATGTCCTTCGGCATATTAATTCCCCCTTGCCCAATCAAGCCTTAGAAACAATGAACTGCGTAGCTTGTGAAGCAAATGTGGCCACCTCAGCAGAGTGGACTGTAAGGCTGTTGCCCGTGGCGCAGATCGTGTCGTGGACCATGCAGTACATTCGCAGCACGCTGGAGTACGTGCTTAGCAATTCGAGGCTGTCACCGCCCCGGGAAAAGATTCCGTTCTTCGTCGCGTTTCCAACATCGAAGCCCTGGCCAGCGGTGAAGGTCGGGTCACCGAATGAAACGACGGCCCGAACTGGGCAAATTAGTACGCGACAAATAGACGAGAAAAGAAGAGTAGTTTTAACATACTGTATTTCCTGTAATCCTCAGTGAGCGGGTCCGGCTTCAAGACGCCACCAGCCAAGGCGTCCGTCATGACGTTGCCGCCTTGGCTGAAACCCAGCAGCACGATGCGGCTCGAGGCCCCGCAGGCGGCGACGTAAGCCTTGACCTTCTTGATGGCGTCCGTGATGCCCTCGTACACGGACACCGGGTACGTGCCGTCGTCGTAGATGGCGGCCGGGTAGTCGACGGCGACGCTCGCGGAGTTCGGAACCAGCGCCTTGACCGCCGAAGTAACCTGACTCAGGGGTCCCTCGCCGGGATCTTCCTCAGACCCGCGCGCGGCGATCATGTACAATCCGGAGACACACGTGACGGCTTCCTGAGCCTGTATCAACGGGTGGGCCGCGGCCATCGCAGCCAGGCCCAGGAGGACTGTAGAGCGCAGCATCTTGACAGCTCGGGGGCGGAGGGCGGGGGTGAGGAGTGGGAAATAGGCTCACTCGAAGGAGGGAGGATGGCTGAGGTTGGGTGAGGAAGCTATCTACATCGCGTTTACATTTCACGGGCAGAAACGCCGCTCTTATATCTTTTCCCGTTTCATCCTAGGTGGGAAGCCTTCCAATCCAGCCCCAACAACCTTACTTTACTACTACTACGCTTCTCGGATTGCGTGTCGCGGTTGACACCTTCTAAAGCTAGGCAAGATCACTCCAACCCCAATCATTTGACCACGAGCGCGGAACCTGTTTCAACCCCAGCGTAGGATCACAGAAAGACCGTGACGGGGTTGAAACCGACCCTGAAGTTCCGCTGAAAAGAAGCTAACTACGACCTTCTCTTCTTCGAATAGCTTCCTTTTCTCATGCCATTTCCCTCTAGTCCAAAAAGAAAAAAAAAANCCAAAACAAATCTCAACATTCCATCCCAACATTCCGCACCGCTTCCCCACCTCAAGCCCTAGCGCTCTGCTAACATCTCACTACCGCCGGGTGATATTTCATTTTCGAGGCATGGAGGTCGAAGTCACTAATCGAAAGCCACCAGTAGACGGCATTGAAACGGACTCCAGTTGCTTGATTAGGAGATGCCAAGCGGGCTCCACAAAGCTTGGTCGAGGGGCACTGAGGGATTTGGCTACATTAGTGCAGCTTCCCAATGCCGATCCTGCGGACGGTCCTGAAACGTGTGTCGTTGATAGGTAGGGCTACCCTCCTGCATTGTATCATTTAGTCTTTTTCACACACTACAACCCTCCCAAGCTTAATTCCGCTCACCGAGAGCGGTTTTGCATCCAGTTGTGTATAGTGAGCCCTTGTTTATCAGTGGTTTTTGTGGGTAACGCGGCTAACCTCCCGTGCCTCGGAGGACCCTGGAGGACGGAGGGTAGTAGTCGTGTGTGTATGTAATTCGATAGGTCGCCGTTTAGTCCGTGATTACACACATACCTCAGGAAACTTCCGCCACATACGACCCGAGACCTCCTGCGACAGGAATTTGCTACGCTTTGTAGTCACCACATAAAGGAACTTCACGTTCCCGTTCCCCTTGGGAATACTAGGGGATAATCTTGCGATACGAAGACAGAGCGAGCGTCGCAAGAAGGAAGTGTCGTTGGTAAGGAGACATTAGCCTTGATTCGGAAGGTGTGCGGACCAGACGAAATCGGCGAATGAGACGCGCCCCAAAGAGCCGGGCCGAGGGATAAGATTGTCGAATGCATCCTTACTGTTACCAAGGACCGCGCAACCGTGACAGCACGAGGATAAAAGGACGGAAAACATCCGCTATTCTGAGCGCGTGGGTTTCCCTCGTCTGCCTTTTACTTATCTGTTTACTTTGGCGCCGTGGAAATGTTACTCTGCTTTTAGTAAATTCAGGCGATAATCGCAGACCACCTTCCTTCCTCGTATATGTTTTTCAGATTATATCTTTCCTGCTTATGCGCTGGCCTTGCAGACTGCCAACGGAAATCGCCGATACTGCGCCAGCTCGAGGATCGGAACTACTCGAGGGGACACGGAGGAGATGAGGGTTTAACTTTAGGATTCTTAAATCTTAAACCCTTAAATCACACCTTATAGAGCAATCTACCTAGAAGGATTGCAGATCGAGGGAGTTATTTTTTTTTATCGACGACTTCGTACCCCGGAAAGGTGGTAGTCGGGCTGTCCGTGGTAACCGAACTAGAGGAAGGCAGGAGATCAGCCGGCCGTGCGGGTGCACGGTCTGTGACTTACAACGTACACCGACCCGGACCGGGCCGAATGAAGGGCCCTAAATACATGATGACCAGCCAGTATACTCAGCTAAATATATCATGGGTTTCAGAAGCCAACACCACGAGCATACGGTGTGTCCGAAACCGTCTTATAGTCAGCCAGTGCTAGCACATGTGTGTTCCTAGGCAGAGGTTATGACAAAAACCTAGTCACCTTGTCAAGATGTATATTCTATCCGCTCTAGTCTATCGCATAGATTACTCACAGGTGTATGATTGCTTAACAGGCACAGGAATAGCTAACTAGGCACGTAGCTGACGACGGGAGTTAATTATCTTCCCCTAGCTATATCCCCGACCAACTCGCGCCAAGCCTTCCTAGATCTACTCTTCTCTTACGCTGCATTAGTTGAGAGGTAGTCATGATATTAATCACGGTATCTGGCTAGATATGTGAATTGACTCGAGGGTGTAAGGGGGCAAGAGGTCTCATTTCACCAAGTCGTTCTTGAGACATACTTTAATTGCATTAGGCATTTGAGGTAAGGTCATCTCATCCCCCAGGGCCGGGGCCGGGGCCGGGGGTAACGGAGCCCATACTCGACCCGAGGTGTTCGTATTACACGTTATCATACATTTATAGCGGCGCTGCCGCGATTAGAACCTGTGTGGTCTCTTGATCCTCCTGTTTTGCCTGAAATTTTGCCCATCGATTTTCACCAACACACTCCCGACGCCGGCCGAGCCCCTCCGAACCAATCGAAACCCAAGATTTTTATCATCGCCATCACAAGTGCTAAATGGAAAAACCACACCTTTCATTACCGGTATAAGTTGTAATCGCCGTGTCTCATTTTATGGCCCTAATTGGAATCTTCCCAGGACATTGAGCGAGATAGTCCTGCCTGAGCCCACCACTCATCAGGAATGTCTACCCGCGAAGCAAGGCTCTGCACGATTCGGTGCATACCTGATAACCATTCTCTGTCGGGCTCATTCGCATCACCGGATTCCGGCGATTGTCGTGACTGTGTGTCAGCTGCAACGTCAGCGTAAGAA
The DNA here is from genome assembly GCA_011057905.1 of Xylaria multiplex. NCBI lineage: Eukaryota > Fungi > Ascomycota > Sordariomycetes > Xylariales > Xylariaceae > Xylaria > Xylaria multiplex. Next base: position 380,368 of record WUBL01000014.1, on the reverse strand, counting down.
CGGCGCCAGTCACGAACGGTGATCTGCGGCCAGAGGTCATCCGGTTGCTCCCCGTGTTCATCTTCGTCGTCACTTCCAGGGTTATCCGTAACGGGGTCGCAAGGAGGTTCTACCTCCTCATTCGGGATCGTTACTGATGTGTCCGCAGAGTTGGTTCCGTTGGTTTCCGACGTGTTGGCGGAACCGGCTGATGCGAAAGATGAGCCAACACTTGGCGGTTGAGGATCAGGAGTTAACGTAGATTGAAGTGTATCCCATACCCCATCACCTTCGGGACTCAGACTACGATCTCTATCGCCGAGCCCATCAGTATATCCGACCCGTCGCGTATAGCGATGGGATGTGAGATCACGCTCAGTGTGACGCCTACGGCGATATCGAGACTCGGCATTGTTACGTTCATCATCGCGCCTCCATATTGAGCGCCTAGAAGCGTCTGGGAAAGGATGCCCGAAGGATGTGAGACGGGACGGTACAGATGGCAATGCGCTAGGAGGCTGAGTTGAAGACTATGAAATAGAATGTCAGTAAGCGCCGGTTCGTAGTGTTGATATACAGTTCGGCCGAGGACTGTGGGTCTATATGAGACTTACCGATCGAAGTGTAGTGGATATGTGTGAAGGCAATACATTGGTAAGCTGACTCCAGGCATCGTCGAGGTCGTCCATAGCAAGGCCTCGTGGAATCTCAATCGCCGCTACCTGGGCGAGGTATCGTTGTTGGGTATCATTCAGCTCAGAGAAGCGGGGGATTTCCGGGCGTGGGCTGTGGCGTGGACTTTGGGTGGTGTCAGGAGGGCGAGATGCGGACCTCAAGCTAGATGAACGTTGCAAGTAACCTGGTACTGATACTGGGAATTGGCGGGAGGAGTTGTAGTTGCTAGCCTCTAACGCGGCCAACATACGGAAGCGATGCTCTCGGGCCTCATTGATCTGACTCTGGCGACGGCGGTCGGGGCGACGAATAGGAGTTCGAGTATGTGATATATCCGAAGGGCCCTTTGTAGAAGATTTGGATGGAAGATCGGATTCAACCGGGGGAATGAAGAGTCTAGAAGCGTGTGGTAGTTAGTTAAGAGCCGTGGCGCAAAGAGGGTGGGCGTAATTGCCAAGGGCTGATTGAATGCATGTTGTGATGGGACCAACCGCCATGCGCGCGATGCGCCCAAGCGCAATCAAAGTATCAATGTATCAAAGCGCCGTTGCGAGTGAACCTGAGCTTGAGCGTCGTGGGAATAAAAGCGAATAATGACAGATACCGCGGCAAACGGGGGATTGGTGGGACGGGCGCATGCGCGATGCGCGTGGCGCGATTTGAACAACTTACGGCAGACCCATTTTAGCAGCGAGTCGTTTCGCGCAAGCGCGTGTGGCAGCAGATGACGGAGAATGGGTCACGGGACGGAGTAACAAGAAGTCAGGGACACTGGAGAGACTTGAACAGGACGAGAGACGCAATGCACGCAAGCGCAGAAGAGGTTCGGGATAGATAGATTATGGGTTGATTACGGATTGATTATAGGGAGATATCCGATAAGATCAAAACGGCGCTTGAAACAGGGGAAGATGGGATGGGTAAGTAGAATGAATCGTCGACGTGCAAAGTTACGAGGAAAAAGATATGGGCGCAGGTATGGGCGCGCGTATGTTGTCGGGAAATGGTGGTGTTTATGATTAGTCGGCGATGGAAAGATGGATTCCGTCGACGGGTCAAGGCGTCGGGGTGGTTGAATGATGGATGATGAGTGGTGAAAAAGGGAAGACGGCGGACGGCGGCGACGGGAAACGGGAAACAAGGAATCAAAACAGACGAGGGAAAAGCAGATGGCAGGGATCTTCCGGCAACCCATGTACCTAGGTACGTACTGGTGTGGTATAGTAGTACAAGGCAGGATACAAGGGATCGAGAGACAGACAGCCAATGAGAAATCTCAATATATAGAGAAAGAGTGGGGATGTGGCTGGAAGAATCAACCGCGACCCAAGGGACAAAAAGAGACACAAGACGATAAGGAGCCGCATCGTTAGTAGGATACATAATATGTAGCATAAAGACAGTAATATCTTCATGTACCTAAGTATTCAACTCGCTGCCCTGCATGTGTGCGTCTTGCGGACCTATCACGTATACATCTGCCGCGACTACCCCTGTGCTGCTGTACTGCCTACTACCTACCTATCTATAGTAACCTTTGTATACCACACTATTCTAGGTGCTATGTATACTACTATACTACTGTAGTATTTGAGTACATATGTAGTGCGTCTAGATAGAAGCTCTACTATGTATAGTACCAAGTAGTACTGGGGCGACAGCTGGTTGCCGCCGCTAAAACTGCTAGTACTTGTGAAACTAGTGTGTACTATACATCCATGATCAGTACCTCACCTTAGGTACACTAGTAAACCACAGGTGGGGGATATTTTTGCGCAGATGTTTTATCGTTGCCATAGAAAAAAAAAGAAACTTCAATCTAGCAAAACAAGGACAGGCATTAGACATAAAGCCTAGCAATTCTACGGTACTCCATCTCCCGAGTGTCTGCCCAGCAACAATAAAATAACAACACAACAGCAATATTTAACAGTCCACTCGAACATCTCCGTCTCCGCCCAGGCACAGAAACATCCGTCCCCACTCCACACTCATTGCTCAAACATCCACATCCAGTCATCACGGGAATCAACATCAAACCTGATAACCTGATATCCAGCTATCAACCATCTTAGCCAATCATAATTATTCCCGTCACTGCGTCACTACATCACTACACAGAAAGACAAAAGACAAAAGACACCATGTCGTTTGAGCTGAGGCTGGAGCCCATTACCGCTCTTCTCAAGAACACCCCCCAATCCTGGAAGGCCATTCACGTTGCCGGCACGAATGGCAAGGGTTCCATATGCGCATATCTACACGCCATGATGCGCGCCAAGAACATCTCCTGCGGCCGCTTCACCTCGCCTCACCTGGTTGACCGCTGGGACTGCATCACAATCAACGACAGGCCCGTGTCCGAAACAAAGTTTTACCACTTTGAGAAAATAGTCTCGCGCCGGAGCCAGGAGCAGCGCCTGGATGTGAGCCCCTTTGAGTTGCTCACCGCCACCGCTTTCGAAATTTTCGAGAACGAAAAGGTCCGCTTCGGCATCGTCGAGGTCGGGCTTGGCGGCACAGACGATGCCACCAACGCCCTGAAACACAAAGCTGTCACCGTCATCTCCAAGATTGGCCTTGATCATCAGTCTCACCTCGGCAACACCCTCGACAAGATCGCTGCCCACAAGGCCGGCATCCTGCGACGAGGCGTGCCTTGCGTGGTCGATGCGAGCAACTCCCCGACTGTATTAAGTGTCGTGCTTAACGAGGCTATCAAACTAGGTATTACAGCATACCCTCTAGATTTGCGCCTCATCCCCGATGTTAAGTTCCATGACAGCCTTGAGCCGCACCAGCAACAGAATTTATTATGCGCACAGCAGGCTTTCAACCTCGCCTGCCCCGAACACGCTGGAACGGTGCAAGAGCTCGTGGACATAGGTGCAAATGCCGTCTGGCCTGGTCGGCTGCAGTCCATCAGCATCGAGAAAATCACCGAGAGACGGGAACACATCCTTCTAGACGGCGCCCACAATCCCCAGAGCGCAGGAGTGCTCTCGACTTTTGTGGAGAAGCGACTCCGAGAACCCCGCCAACCCGTTACCTGGGTCCTCGCCGCGACGCAGGGAAAGGACGTCTCCGAGATGTTGAAGACGCTCTTGCGCGACGGCGACAACGTTGCTGCAGTGGAATTCGGTACGGTTGATGGCATGCCCTGGGTCAAGCCAACAAAGCCTGCCACTATCTTCGAAACGATCGATAAAATTGGAATTAAAACCTCGGCGCAGCAAGACGCCCAAGATGATGTGCTGAAGGCGCTTAAGTGGGCCAGTGAAATATCCCGCGAAGGTCCCCTAGTCGTTGCGGGCAGTCTCTACCTAGTGTCTAATGTTCTGAAGCTCCTTCGAGCACAGGAGCCTCGAAGGGAGTCACTATAAATAATTTAGCTCACTACCCGTCTATTACAGTCTAAAGGAGATTCCACAACGGAACATATATATTCGCGACACAATGGATATACTCTAGGTTGCAGTTATGAGAGCTCTACATGGTAAAGGTGGCATTGAATTTTCCTCTCTCTATTCTCTATTCTCTATTGCATATGGGTTTGGTCAGCATTTCGGAGTACAGGAATGGGATATGATGAGGGCATTTTGCTTTTAGGATTGGACATTCTCGAACACGGCGATGTTGTTCTATTTCGGCCCGGATATAATGATAAAGGGCAGCGGGTAAAGGGCTAGGAACCCGCCATCTCTTATGACTTAGCATTGTTTTTGGTCACTAAAGTGGATAAGCTGGTTGACTTTCTTATTGATTTCACGGGAGGGCGGCATTTTCATGTTTCAAAGATACCAATTTCTATTCAATACAGAGTTAACTATTCTTACCAACCCCCCCCCCACCTCCTCACCAGTCTTCACGATTGCACCGGTTTCCTGCCCCAGACTCTGTTCAGCGTCCAGAAGCACAACGTACCTTGCTCGAATTCCTCGCGGATTTGGTTTACGGCCTTCTCTGCCTGTGCCTTTGTCCTCATCTCCTCCACCTTACCGCTAGCGACCATGCCAAGGAAGGTTTGGTACGCCAGTCGCAGCATGGACTCTTTGGTCCCTATGTCTAATTTCTCATACGGCGAGGTATGGTAGTCCTTCTCCGAGAGGTCGACGAAGCCAGCGTCTTCCAAGTGTGTTGTTAAAGTGGCCGGCATCCTAGCAATGGGCGAGCCGAGTCAGTATTGCCCCACACCAATAGTGCGAACTACGCTACAGGGGAAGGGGGAAGGGGGAAGGCAGGGGTTAATTAGTAGGGTTAACTTACTTGAGATCCATGCCTTGCGCATTACAAAAGTTCCAATTAAGCGTCGCGTACCTCGTCCAACCCGGGGTAATCGGCAGGACCCTAAATTCAAACGGGCCCGAGTCTTCCCATAGGATCCAGCCACCGGGTCGCAACAGGGTCATGAAATTGCGCGCAACGGGTACCCAGTCCTCCTTGCGCAACAACGACACCAGAAAGCGCGCGTGGACGAGATCGAACTTCCCCAACAGTTCCGACGGGAACGGCTCAAACACATCCCCGTACTGTAGCTGGACGTTCGGAGGTAGCTTCTTGGCGAACTTGGTAACGTCAATGTCGAAGCCCCGGATTTTAGCATTGGGCAGCTGTTTGGCGACAGAGACTGCCCAGACACCCGTCCCGGTACAGACGTCGGCAATTATGGGCGACGACTTTGATTCTAGCTCTTTCTCGATCTCTCTTGGCAGGAGAGTGTTTCCTACCAGCGGCATCACCATTTTATGATGGTTCCAGTCGAGGCGGTCCTCCTCCCAGCCCTTTTCTCCATTGTTCAGATAGTAGATGCCCATGTTCGCGAGATTGTCGTAGTGTAGATGGCTATGATATCGCTCAATGTCTATGGGAGGGAGGGGTTGGGTGGGCAGCCCTTGGTGTTATTTATCCTGGTGCGTCACGGTGTCGTAGTAGTGTAGGTCAAGACTAAGCCAGGTTAGATATGTACTGTGGGCCTTACAAGGCTTTGAGCGAGGCAACGTGGGATCCGGGGAGCAGCTTTTTATAGCAGAATCGCGATATATATGCGCCTCTACCCGAGATGCTATCGGTTCCTTTGGCTGCGAGGGAGTTAGCGCGCCAAGTGTGTGAAGACATGGTCAGTTTTCCTCATCGCCCCCTTGTATCTATGCCGAACCCTAGTAATCTCCTGTTGGTAAGGTTTGTCGTCATCCCTTCCGAGATACGTCTTGTGCCGGGTGTCCTATCTTCCAATGAACTAATAGCGCAACGGGTGCGTCGGTGCACAAACCATTCTGCTGGGACCCAATACGAAAGCAAGGGACTTTGGTCTTCTTACCAACATAGCCCGATCATAGCCTGTGTACTAGGACTTAGTATTTCCAGCTATCCGGGTCCGGCCCCCAGGACTCCGCTTTTCGATTTGGATTGTTCGGCACTAATATTACGACATTCATTGCGGCGTGCGTCGGGGGGNCAACTACGTCTAAATAGGGCGCTCGAATGGAGACCACAAACGGGTTCGATACTATATAAACCACGCGGGCGAGGTTCCATTTCGCCCCCAACTCGCCCATCGGCTATACTATACATAGAACTAAACCCGGGGGGNACATGCAGGTATCGGGCGGAGTAGTTGGCCCAAGGACCTATCTGCCGATATGCAATAATAACCTAGCCACATCATCATGTGGCTCTGCTCTGGGCATGGTTACTCCAAACTGCTCAAACCGCCAGCCGAAACCTACATGTAAGAGATCCAATAGTCGCCTCTGCGCGTTACCAACAATAGTCTCCATGCCGACAATGCCACCTGATCATCTCATTATCGTTTGCTGCCACGCGGTCTGGCTGGGTGGGCCCGCGCAGGGCTTCGACGAAGGAGAGTGGCTATTGGCCGATTTTCAAACGGGCGAGACACCAACCTTCATCGCCCATATCAAGGCCGGTCTCCACGTGTTAAAGGATAACGCCAATTCGATATTGATGTTTTCGGGGTTAGTTGCGACACTTTCCTTCATTCAGCTGTTATCCGTTCCCATTTCGGCCACTAAAGCTTGAGATGGACCCCAAGAAGGAGAAGGTTGAGGCGTCGATCCTACTATTTGTCATCCACTTCCCAGCTCGCTCGCTCAAGACTATTCCTCTATTGACATAGCTATGCCTCTACTGACATATATCACGTCGTATTAGTGGCCCTACACGCAGGGAAACACGGTCATCTGAAGCAAGTAGCTATGCCAAATTAGCCGCCGTCAATTCCTACTTTCAAATCATCCCAGAAGGTAGTGCATCTTCTAGGATATTCAGCGAGGAGCGAGCTCTGGACTCATATTCAAACATACTCTTCTCTATTCTTCACTTCTGGTCTATCTATCGTGTTTGGCCAAAGCAGCTATCCATTGTGAGCCATGCCTTCAAGCGCGAGCGCCTTGTTGACAGCCATTGCGGCGCTATCCGCTTTCCCTTGGATCGCATTAACTTCGTCGGTATCGACCCACCAGGTATGACGGATGGCTCGAACAAGGCTGCTATACCGGGGGTCATTGAAGCCGTTGGCCAATGGAAGGACGACCCCCACGGGGAAGGAGATGCTTTATCTTCCAAGCGAATGCGGCGAAACCCGTGGAGCATACCACAAACCCTGCTCTTAACCAAGGAGGATCGCGGCTGTAGCGGGGTTCGCTTTCGTATCCTCAATGACGGACAAGAGTATCTCATGAACGGCGTTCCTCAACCATGGTCTGATGATACCAACTCTTCCGCTCTTCCACCTAGTCCTGAGGGGGAAACGTCCTAGATCTTTGGCGACGCAACCTGACCGGAAATGTCGGAAGAACCTATTGTATCTAAAACAAATCTTACCGCGGCTTGACGCATCTGGGTGTTAAATTCATGACCTACCCCCGGATAGACAATATCCTCAACATAGACTTTCCCATCCTTGTACCACCCACTAGTAGCGTTCTTAAAGAAATCCATGAATTGCCTCCCGGCGTAGTACGGCACCAACTTATCAGCACCGCCCGAAAGGACCTGGAATCTCTTCCCTCGGATCTTGGAATCTAATATTGCCCGTACCCTGCCCTGCTCAGGGGCCTCGGGTTGAGCGGAGATTTCTCCTGTGCCAAAAATAATGGCCTTCGGGTCGTACTTCTCACACGCCGTAATGAGAGCTCGAGGAAAGTCCTTGCTTCCAACGAACGAGACACCCTTGTCGACTGTGTATGTCAGTAGCTTAGAAAGCCGCGCGCGATCTTGCATAAGATCTGAAGTAATCAGCAGATGCCCACGTGTTCACTAGCTCTGTCTGGCGCTTACTCGTGTAATCGGGACATCCAATGACGAGGACTCCCGCTGTTACCCGCGGGTCCGCGAAAAGAAGCTGCCACGCGCTATGGCCGCCGAGGCTCACGCCGAGGACCAGATTAGAATCAATCTGCCTGTTTTCTCCGCGGGNCGACGCGCCCGGCCCATCCCCGGCACCGAAGAGATACCCCTCGAGCACGTCGAGCAGGTGCACAGTGTCTGTGACCATGCCGGACACGATCCCGAACATGTCCTGGGCATGCGTGGGATTCCCTTGCCGCCACGCCTCATTCGCGACGTCGCTGATGAGCCGCGAGCCGTGGTTCCGCTGGTCGAAAGCCACCGCGATCAGACCCTTCGTAGACGTAGACGCGGAAGGCGAGGCATTGAACGCCGACACCATCTCGTCCGCGATGTAAGCCATGTCCTCCTTCCTGCGCAAGCGCGGGTGGTGCAGCCACAGGCACGATATCGACATCGCGGTCGCTGGCAGCTCCGCGAGTCCGTAGACGTCCACCTGCAGCCCCGCTATCGGCAGCGTCGCCTTCGACACTGCGGGGTTTTCCGTAGGTGGCGCGGTCATGGGATTATTCGCCGCCGCCATCGTGAGTAATCGGCCGCTGTGTTTCGATTATACGTCGTATAACCAGAATAGAACAGACAATGTTGTTCTGGTTTCGCTCGAGCTAAGGTTTTTGCGCACGCCTTGCTTCGGTGTTAATGGCCGCGGCGTAAACTCTGCTGTATGGTGGGGTACCGTATTCCCTGTTCTATCTATCTATGTGACGTCGACATTCTCGCCAGTGCTGAAAAGCGCGTTCAAACAAACCTGGCCTCACGTTTCGCGCACCAAGAAATAATGAATATTCAAATTTTTAGTTTACCTCACAATTACTTTTTTNATCATGCCAATCCGGCTGTAGGTGTACTTTTCAACCCATCGTCTTGGTACCGGTGGTCTGCGGTACCTACCTACGTAGTAGAGCTCTTTGCGGATAGATCCGAAGCTCCACAACCCAAAGGCAGTTTAATAACTATCACTCCCCTACGTAGGTATGTATACAAGTATTTTGAGATTAACTCAATTCATTCACCAGTTAGTAGCGGTTAATCACTTCTCCTCTTTATTATCTTCATGGGCACTCACCAGGGACTATTTTGCGAAAAGCCATATCGTCTCAGGGTCTAATGAGTGGACTTGTCAGCGGCCCGCGTGGTGAGCAGAATTTTAGGTTCAAGCGGTCATATTCAAGGGAGCTTTGGACACCGAAATGGTATGAACTCTGTCTCTTCTTTGGTCCTATGATACAATACGATGAGATAGTCTAGCGACAAATCTAAGTCTCGCAGTAGTGTCTCATCTACTCAATAGACGCTAAATAATTCATCTTTTGGACCAAGCTCAGGAGAAATGGGATAGATAATGATGTTGTAGGTGGAATAGAGTAATCGATATGAGGCATCTATTGCGAGGAGTATAAAATAATTCTTTGTTTTGCTTTCACTTATAAATTCCCGACGCTAAAAACAGGGTCATAAATTCTTATCTTGGCAATACTTTCTCAACGTTATATTTGAAATCTATCGTATACTCAACGAGTCGCGTGCCATACCTGTCTCCTACTAACTTGCGTATCCTCTCCATTGCAGCGTCTATCGGTCGTCAGTTCCCACAATTCTTAAGAAAGAGCCTCGCAGAATGTAGATCGCTAGTATCTAGACCGATTTCCCAGGGACGATTGAGGGGGTCGAAGCTGACGCCAGGGGCCTGGTATCGTAGCGACCAGTCCTCGACGCTCGTTTCCGAGGCAACGTCCGCCATATTGAGCAGGGTTTCCACTTCAAAGGCAAGCCTGGCCTGCGCGAGTACCGGCATAGACTCCAATGCCCTGGCCCATGACGCTACCAGCGGCTGCAGCGTTTCTTCACAAGGTGCATCGCGTCGCCTCGTGTTTGGCGTGTGGTCAAAATACCAGCCTCCCGATGGCGTGGGTAGTGCCAAATTGACGTAGAACTGCTTGAGCCGCGGCCAAGATGGCGACAGGGAAGTGTTGCTGGGTTCTTGCTTGGCGGGCCAAAACAAAGAGCTATCGAACACCCCCTTAATGTCGATCTTCTCAAGGCCATACGACCAATTACGAACAGCGGCGCTCAACGGATCGTATCCAAGCGGGCCGACGCAGTCGGGGAAGACGAACCGAGGGAACATGCCGAGTACCATTGGGTCGGGACGCCCAAGCCAAAGTGAGACATGCGGGGGACAGGGAGAATTGGTCAGAAAATTTGCATCGCTCAGAGCATCTGATAAACCTTGACGGTCATTTTGATATAGTGCGGCGGCTTTGTCCCTCAAATCAATCAAGTCGGCGTCCTCACCCCAAATAAGGATGCTCTCGAGATTAGGAAGCCGCTTGACTAGGTCTACCACGGCACTAAGGACTACTCGTCTACCATCAGCGTCCACGATGAGCGTCAAATGTGACACACCCCGGACTATAGGGAACTGCCGCCCGTGGTCAATTAATTCGATGCGTTGGTGCTTATCATCTGATCTGTTGTGATGATGCGCATCGCTTGGAAATACGATCCGTCCTAAGGTAAGTGTCAAGCCGTGCTGGCCATCAAACTCATCGGCTAAGACTTGAAGAAGCCGCCGTACACTGCGCGTCACGGCGTCGCTGAGGCGATCTAGTCGCTGGTTCCGCGGCCTGATACGGCCTATATCAAGTGTTATCTTTATGGTGAAAGTGAGATGGCGGAGCAAAGTGCGGCGCTTGGCAGTGATGCCGACGAATTGATCTAGGTCGGTGCTGTTGATGTGAAGAGATCGAAACGCGGATCGCTCGACTGCTTTCTGCCATGCTCGCGAGATGGTGGCGTACTGCGACAACCGCCCGCATCCTATTAAGAACGACAAGATAGCCTCAATTATCTCCAAAGGTAGCTTGTCCATTTCAGTGTGAAGAAAATCGCGAAGCTAATGGGATAGGAGTCGACGTCCCAACATGGTAAAGGAGTTGGAGTAACTGGTGTTTCACTGTATTCGGTTAAGTGCGAAACAAGGTAAATGACGTCGCTAAACACGCTGTCGGAAGTTGATATTGGGACTAGATACTGAAGATACAACATTTTGCCTCGATAGACAGATTCGTCGTAATAATCTCGTTGAATTTATAGAATTATGCTGACTTTTTTNAATGTCTTCTTTGAATTTCTCTCCCTTATTGTGTATGGTATATACTAACTCGTGTCGTATATGTGGAGTCCATCAATAACGTTACAAGATATATTTTTTGGGCATGGGAAATAATGAGTCGAGGTGATCGACTATTTAATTACCACCAACCAAATATAAAGAAGCCTCCCAGACATCCGCGATTTCTAGCTCAGTATGCAGGGGGTGCTTTCACAGTTGGGTGCCAAGTGGAAAGGTCGTACAGACTGACCTGATTGGAGTCAAATCCCCTCTGCAGTTTTGGGCATGCAGTGTCAGCTTCTTTGCACTACTGTAAGACTTTGTGGCATACCCGCCGCGGTCTCGTGCGATAGATGAGTATCTTTGCGGACCGCATCTTCAGGGGCAATGGCGCCAGCTCCGATCACAGAGGACTTTTATGTGATTCTCGAAGTTGACCAGACTGCGACGATCGAGGTGATTAACCGAGCGTATAAGCGTCTTGCATTAAAGCACCACCCAGACCGGAACTCCCACCGCGATACTACTGCGGATTTTCAACGCGTATGTTAAATCGGCCGACGCAACGTCGGCCTCTATGTATTCAATCGTGAAATCATCGATGCTGTGCTAAAATACGAATTCTAAAGCTCGGGAAAGCCTACGAGACACTGAAAGATGAAAGCAAACGCCGAGCTTATGATCTCGTCTATCCCTCAATACGACGTTGTCACACGTCTCCTCAAACATCCCGTCCGCCTCCTACTTCGGATCCGCAACCCGGAATACCGAGCGAAGCGTCTCAAATCGCCGAACTCGAGAAGTTGAAGCAAGTTCGTCGAGCAGTATGGGGAACCAACAAGAGAATCTTCGAATCCTCCATATTCGAACTGCAGAGAGATATCCGGAGGTTAGAGATCGAAATCAACAGTTTACAATCTGCTGCCACCGCCGAGGCAGCGCAAGAAGCTCGGAACAACGGTTGGAGCGCATGGATACTGTCACCTATATACAAGCGAGCGCAGGTGAGCGAGGAGGAAAAGGCCCTCAAAGAGAGGCAAAAGCAGGAGAGACGAATCCAGCAGGACATGAAGGAGAGACGATTATATTCGAAAAGGGAAGATTTGAAAAAACAGGAAACTCTGTTGAACGCCGGCGAGGCGGAGGTCGATTCCGCCGACCAGATTGATAACCGGAAGATATGGTTACTTCAGACTAAAGTAAGGGAGAGGGAAGCTCAGGCGAGGGAAGTCAGGGAGGCCAGGGAGAGGACACAAAGAGAGGAGGCAGCAAGGGTCCGGAAACGAGAACAAGAAGAGCGGGAGAGGGTAGAGAGAGAGGAGAAGATAAGGATCTGGAAACGGGAACTGGAGGAGCGGGAGAAGCGGCAGCGTGAGGCCGCAGAGGAGAGGAAGCGACAAGCCGAAGAGGAGAAGAAACGACAAGCCGCGGAGGAGAAGAAAAGACAGACCGCAGAAGCCGCAGCAGCAGCGCGAAGGCGACAAGAACAATACAGTACGAGGTTTGAAGGTTTATTTGACGAAGAGTGTCGGCACTTTACAGCAGCTGGAGCCTGTATTCACGATGGCTGGTGGGCAAAAGTTCAAGGCCGTACAGCATGCCCGAAGTGCTACGATACCTGGAATTATCTGCTGAAGTGCCCAGGATGCAGTATGAAAGCATGCCCGAAGTGTCAGGCTACAATACGCCCGCGGAGGGGTCGCAAGTGGTGAGGGAGGGAGTTATCCGTCTTAGTTTTATGATAGAATAATCACCGAACTGGATCTCATAATGTCGGAGGAATTGGTTCTAAAGTCCGGAGGCTCTTATCACAGAACGAGTCCGGTCTAGCAACTACCCACCATTTTATCTCTGTTTCTGATGCACGCATAATAGGCGCCTCACTAAGATGCATTTATTAAGGGTGGTGGAGGAAGAACACATCTTGTCACTGTGTCTGTTGAGCATGAACGGACTCTTGGATAGGCTAGTTCTAGATTGTGAGAGGCCTCTGCCTAACTAGCAACCTCGCAAGCCATGTGCTCCATTGCGGCACAGGCGATAGAGGTTCTGAGGATATAGCATCAGTCAGGTTTAGAATGTAAAGGTGTTGTTGGATTGGAATAGTGTCCGTCGATTACTCGGGATATCAATGTCTACGCGACCCCTAAACGTGATATTCCGTTGAATAGGGCGCTGATGCAAGCGTCCTGCCATACCCATAGAGACGAGCGCCCTTTTTACAACCAGTTGTGCACAGAGATTGATACGAGCATTCATACTCTCTGCCTCCAATTCATAGACGGCGTGATAATGTGCAGAAATGATAGATAGGATCTGACCAATGCGGATCCCTGCTTACCTGCAGTGTTGCCTGCCACACCTTCTAGGCTAGTCTAGAACAAAGGTGTTGTGTACATAAGTATACGTATCAGTTAGGGATGGATTAGACTCTTTCGTGGCCACGTTAACCAACGTCTGTGCGAAGCAAACCACTTGTAAGCGGGCTAATGAACATCCTCCCAGGGCAGGGTCCTAAAGAATAGCCTGGGAAGAGCTTGTTGGATTTCACGATTAAGGGGTATCAAAGATCCTAGGTATTATTCAGAGTAATGCCCTTGTTTTTACAAGCAAGTAAAAACTAGGTGTTACGGTCGTCAATTATCGCGAAGTCTAGGCTCCAGGAAATAATTATTTTTAAATAAATAAAATAGAACCCCTATACTAATAGCTTTATTGAAGCAAAAGGAATGTAGGAGTAATGGGGAGTAATTGACACGGCATCCACTGAGAGGGTAATATACGCACTCCCCCCTTACTTGCCTAACAGTACTTATAACAAGTTTTAGTGTTAGCATTTTTGTAACTGTCTATGTATTTTTCTCCTAACGCGATCCTGTAACCTTAAACAGTACCGGTTGCGTTTAATTGAAAGACCAAGTTCCCTTTTATGTGATCGGTCGCAACTATCCGCATCTTGAACTTGCTTTAATAATATCATCTTGGTCAAACTCCGAAAAACCTTGAACAATGCCAGCCGACTACATCATCATCGGTGCCGGGACCTCCGGGCTTGTGCTTGCCAATAGACTCTCGGCCAACCCGAATACTACCGTGGTTGTGATTGAACCTGGTCCGGATGACCGCAACAACCCGAACGTGACCGACCCCTTGAACCGTGGGCGGAATGCCAACACCTCCATTGACTGGTCATACAAGTCAGTGCCGCAAAGCCAGCTTAACAATCGCACGGTTGAATTCACCGCAGGAAAGCTTGTCGGTGGCACGAGTATGATCAATGGTTTGATGTACATCCGCACAGCTGTGCCAGAGATTGATGGCTGGGAGTATTTGGGTGCTACAGGATGGAATTGGGATAATCTATGGCCTTACCACAAAGATATTGAACGCTTTACGGACCCAACTCCTGATCAGCTCAAGGCTGGCGCCGGTGCTAACCCGGAATACCATGGCAGAAGCGGCGAAGTTGCCGTTAGTTATCCGCCTCAGCTATTGACAGGAAGCTTCTACTCTACTCTCGCGGCAACGTGGGAATGCCTGGGTGTCCCCATTTGCCAAGATGCGAATGGAGGAAAGGTCGAAGGGTTTACTGTCCGACCAATGATGATTGACAGAGAATCAAGCATTCGAGCAAGCGCTGCTAAGGCTTTCTATTACCCTATTGCTGAACGGTCTAATCTTCACCTCATTAGAGGAACTGCACTTTCTCTACTGTGGAGTGACGATTTTGAAGGCAAAAAGCAGGTATCAACTGGTGTTAGATACCTCGATAGCGAGGGGAATCCTCGAAGCATTGCGCTCGACCTATCCGGCGAGGTTATCATAGCTGCTGGAGCGTTAGCAACCCCAACCATTCTCGAAGCATCGGGAGTCGGGAGCCAGGCTCATCTGACCAAACTCGGTATTGACGTTAGAGTCGACCTCCCTGGAGTGGGAGAAAACCTCCAAGACCAACCGGATTTGACGTTGTCGTATATTCCGAAGACCCCGACACCGGGCGCCTTAACCCCTTATGCGGCGTTTATCACAGCTAGAGATATCTTTGGAGACAGGACAGACGATATTGCGGAGTAAGTATCGCTAAACACTTCGTTTAACACATTACAGCTTTTTCAATTCTTCATCAACGATAAGTGATCCGATCTTTATTTCAGATCCCGTTAACAACGCGCCAGGTCTACCAAAGCCAACTTGCCGACATGGGCAGAAACAGTTGCTTCTGCCTCTGGTCACGTGAGCAAAGATGCAATCGAGTCGATATTTCGTCATCAACATGACCTTATATTCAGGAAGAAAGTCGCTATTGGCGAGATTACCCTGACTTCGTCCGAAGTGATCGCCTCCGAGTACTGGTCTCTGCTTCCGTTCTCTAGAGGAAGCATCCACCTCAGTTCTGTGGTTGCCAACGAGCCACATAAAGTCGATATTGACCCACGTNTTTTTTTCAAATAGATCATGATATTCAACCCTTCGTTGCCATCAGTCGATTGACACAGAAATTTTGGGCAACTGGTCCAGCTGCCGATCTAGTAACGGGCAAAGAAGAGCCCAAGGACAATGAGATGCCATCTAATGCTACTGATGACCAATGGGCTTCCTATGTCAAAAAGAACAGTATGTATCTGCCTTGTTGTAGCATACGGCACCCGTCACAGCTAATCAATATTGCAGTGGTTCCAAATTGCCATGTGTTAGGTACTGCGGCTATGATGTCACGTGAGTTAGGGGGCGTAGTGGATGAGGAACTGAGGGTTTACGGGACAGGAAACGTACGAGTTGTAGATGCCTCAGTAATTCCCCTGCAAGTCACCGGTCACTTGGTGTCTACGATCTATGCTATCGCCGCGAGGGCTGCGGACATCATTTTGGGTGTGAAGACCGTGCCAGCTTAGTTTAGTACTGGAGACCCCTTGAATGCTAAAGATTTTCACTGTGTACCAAGCTGAACGAGAACACCGAATGCTCCTCAAATGAGAACCACCACCATCACCTTCCTCCAAAAATACCTCATGGAACACCGTTACTTGATTTCAATCCCAAATACATGTGTGCTATCTGTTGTATCGGGGCGGGATATGTTGGTGAGTGCCAGTTCCATCTCTCCATAGCAGCGCTACGTAGTTAGAGGCTATCCGCACGTCTTGATAATATCTACTGATATACACTAGGCGGTCCAACTGCAGTAGTAATTGCATACCAAAACCCTCACATCCGAGTAGCTGTTGTTGACGGAGATTCACAACGGATCAGACGCTGGAACTCCAAACATTGCCCCTTTATGAGCCCGGGCTCGAAATCGTTGTTCGCATTGCGAGATATGGGTCCCGGGAATCTCTTTGATGAATGAGATAACTTCTGTAGTCTCCGACGAATACAGCGTCTCATCACAACCCATAATTCAGGCTAAGGAGCAGAATAGTTTGATGAAGATTCAAGCACAACCACCTAACCTTTTCTTTTCCACCGAAATCGAAAAGTCAATCAGTGACGCAGGTCTCATCATTGTTGCTGTCAGCACCCCTACGAAGTCAAGAGGCGTTGGTGCTGGCTATACACACAGTCGCTCAAAATGCCCTCGACGCAGACCACAACCGCCTTAACCGGTCCAGACACGAAATACCTACCATCGCGTCCAGTCCGATCTCTGCCAATTATAGTCGAGAAGTCTACCGTACCTTGCAAGACAGCTCAACCTATAAAAGAGACAGTTGGTAAACCACGCCTCAGAGTGGAAGTAACGATCCACGAACACGAATTATAGATGTCGATGCACCGTCCAGGAGTTCAGTTCGAAATTTTATCCAACTATGAGTTTCTCTCGGCCGGCACAGCTGTTAATAACCTTCCACAGCCAGGTCGCGTTATTATCGGTCATGATAAATCGTCATAGGGCCAGCAGGCTGCGCAGACGCTAGCGAATATATATTCTAGTTGGATTCCAAAAGAATTCATAATCACTACAGACCTCTGGTCTTCGGAACTTGCTAAGCTGGCTGCTAATGCCATACTCGCGCAGCGTATTAGCTCCATCAATTCTATATCGGCAATTTGTGAGAAAACCGGAACCAACGTGCACGAAGTAGCTACTTGCATTGATAGCGATCCCCGAATCGGTGCCAAATTTCTAAATGCCGGCATCGGGTTTGATGGCAGCTGTTTTAAGAACGATATCTTGAGTCTCGTATACCTGGCCGAGTCTTTAGGGCTGGACAAGGTTGGTGAGTATTGGTGCCAGGTTTTTGAGATAAATAATTTTCAACGAGAAAGCTTAAGATCACCCTGTTAGATTATGCTTTCAAAACATGCACTAAGGAACAACCGAAAGAGATCGGCATTTTCGATCCCTGTTGCAACCCTGTTGTGATCCAGGAAGAGATCGAAACACTTCGAAATACGTGCGGCACGTTAAGAATACGGTAATCTCATCTGTGTATATGACGACGCGTACAAAGATTGCGCATAGTCAAATGCCGTTCTTATCACGACCGGATCCGACGAGTTCCGATATGCTTCGTCACAAGCTGTCACACCGCGCACTACCAACCGTATCGAAAAGACGACGCCCCTTGATCCAAGACCGTTTGGGTCATATAAGCCAACAGAGACAGAAAGACCGTTTCTGCATCGCTTTATCGTCTACTGTAGCCGTGGCTCCGCTTACGAGGACGACGATCCGTTGAAAAGGTATAACGAGCAACCTACTTGTGCCGACAACTGCCTAGATTGCGGTCAGCGTAAATACACTGCAAGAGATAGACCAGGTGGCCAGGAAACGGAGAAGGGTCTTGATTGGAAAAGGATTGCAAATCATCTAGCAAAACCAAAGTAGGTGTTCGATGGTAAAGGACTTATTGATCCCATTTTGTTAAGTTAGATTGGCGTTAGAGCAGAGAGCATTGGTCGCTAGGAATTTCTCAGATCTAGATTATTAGTATCACTAATTTCTAACCCTGCGTGCTCCTATTGTTGACACTTATAGTGATACTAACATATGCATACCTATCTAAAGCCAATAACTTTAGGTACTTGATGTTGTTCGAATACCTAATGGTGCCTGAATAGGTTAGCAGAGTACACAGAGGGAGAAAGTTGGTTGATCAACCAATAGGCAGCCATACTTCGGTCTAGACCCTTGCTANGCCCAATGTTTTGTACCAATCAGAATGTCACAACTTGGTGTCTACAGCTCCTAAACCCGCCTCTCCTTTGCTTTTTGGGCTCACTTCTCTCGCTCTTATGCTATAAGTTAGATTCAACAATCGTGAGAGTGACTTCTCTAGGGCGAATGAAATACCTATCGGCCACAGCGGCAAAATGGTTCGGCCCGATAGCCTAGTCACTAATCGGAAGAAAGTTAAGACTGGTTGCCGCACCTGCAAGGCACGGCGCGTAAAGTGTGATGAGGGTCGTCCGGCTTGCCACCGCTGTGTCTCTACGGGTCGTACCTGTGACGGCTATGGAATCTGGGGTGGTGGGACGATTAAACGTGCGGCGCAAGCCCTCACACCTACGGCCACCGTGCAGCACGCCGTATCGAGTCAGTTCGGTAAGCTGAGCCCTGAGCAAGAGATCTGCTTTCGATGGTTTCGATATCAGACGTATGCAAAACTACCGCTTCCATTTATCACACCCTTCTGGCATACACTCATCCTCCAAGCGTGTATTGTTGAACCGGCGATTTTACATGCCGCTATTGCACTTGGCTCAGCCCACCAGAAGGAGAGTCTCGAAGAAGGCAAACCGACAGAAGCCAGTGCGACTTTGGATCCTCAGCAGAAATTCATGCTACGGGAATATGGCGAAGCTATCCGCTCTCTACAACCTCACTTCTCAAGTCAAGACAGGAGGTCTATTCATGTAGCTCTGGCTGCTTGTACATTATTTACCTTCTTCGAAAACTTGCTTGGGCGTTACGCCGCTGCGAAAGCCCACCTTCATTCCGGTTTGAAACTTCTAGCCGAAATATACGGTTCTGTTGATCATCCGACTAGCGTAGGTGTCACTGCGACACCACGCGGGTACGTAGACGACTGGATCATCGAGAGTTTCGCAAGACTACATGTCCAAGCGGCTTTATTGGGTCAGGGTCTACTCGATCTTTATCCAAGACTACCAGAATTCCCGATCACACCGATTCCTACGTATTTCGAGACCACCAAC
The DNA here is from genome assembly GCA_011057905.1 of Xylaria multiplex. Taxonomy (NCBI): domain Eukaryota; kingdom Fungi; phylum Ascomycota; class Sordariomycetes; order Xylariales; family Xylariaceae; genus Xylaria; species Xylaria multiplex. The sequence continues at coordinate 361,071 of WUBL01000014.1, read as the reverse complement.
CAAGCTGCGCACCACATGGACCAGTTGATGCTAGACACTTTACACCTAGAGGAGCAATGTTCTTTGCCAGATGGTACTACAGTGAACGTAATACTCCCCACTGTATTTAACGACCGCCGACGACGTTTGATGGGAGAACTTAAGCTGTGGATAGTAGCGTACCGCGCCACGAACCGCGAAGTAGGCGACAAGTTTTCTCCTATAGACGAATTCTACATGAAACTACTACGAGGCTATCATACCATGACGACCTTAATGGTAAAAGCGTGTTCTTGGCCTCTTTGTGAAACTATTTACGACTTGTACACTGCAGATTTCATTTCATTAATAGAGCAACTAGTCGCGATATGGAAGGCCCATATCGTCCGCCCTGCATGGCGTCTTAACCCAGCAACGGCCGAAATGCCTCGCAAGATATCCCACTCCGTCGGCGACAAGGGATGGATTCCTCTCCTATACTTTGTCGCCGTCAAGTGCCGAGTGCATCGAATTAGGTTACAAGCGATCCGGCTGATGTCCCAAACCCTGCATAAAGAGGGGATGTGGGATTCAAGGCTGGCGCTCATTATTGCGAAGGAGATAATACGAATCGAAGAGGGTGATTACTATCGAGGGTTTGATATAGACGACAGGTTTAGTCTTGTTAGCATACCTACTGAACAAGATATCGCACTGCCGCCGTTACCGGATCATCGTCGATTATATAACATTCGTGTTGGGCTTCCTGAGCACTCCATGGGTATCTTGACATTAGAGTTTGAGCAGAGACGAGATAATGTAAAAGACGCGGATAGAATATCGAGGCGTTATGATCTTCAGGCAAGGTGTTGGGTTGACGTCTTAAACGAGTCGCCAATACATCATTAGAAACCAAAAATATATATCTAGACGTTGTTACCTTTTGTTTACCTAGATTTTTGGAAAGCTTTGACTAGCCTCGAGGGAAGGCAGAGAAGTTCATATCCGGACCCCCTCGAACTCTAAAAGTGTCTGTAGCCTATCTATTGGCTTCTTAAATTTTTCATTAGAATTTAATTGTCTCAAGCTGTGAGCGCATAAGAGTGCTCGCCGCATGAATACTTGCTTCAAATGAGAATAGAAAGATTACGCTGAGATACATTCTTTAGTTCCTCTAACTTGCTTAGACAACGTATGGAAGTACCTAGTAGGTACCTACCCCTTGGCAGTGCCTCCTATCGTAGTTGCCGGGTAAATGCATAATACCACTTAGGTAGGTACCTACATCCTCGCCTAGACAAAAGGCGCAACTGTGCTTCTGTCTACGGATCCCTTATGAAGTACTAGACCTAGTGCATTAGTATTACTCTAGTACATAAGTTAGTTATACAGTCATAAGGTTATTAATTAACTATATAAAAGTTTTAATAGTATGCTATAACCTATATGCTATTTATATTTAATATAATAAGTTAATACCTAGCGTATTTATTATAGCAACTATAGTAAATTATTTATATTATACTAAGTATTATAATTACTTTTTTTTTTTAAATAGTTTTTGCAAACTTTTTTAAGCGATATTTATTGCTACTATAATAATTTTGCATTTTTAAGTTAAGCTATTTCTTACTTTTTAGTTTGTTTATTTTAAATTTAGCACTTATATATTTTAATATGCTTATATAAAACATNACGTTTTTAAAATAAAATAGCAAAAAATATAATAATAAAGTAATAAGTTATAAAAAAAANGTAATATATTATAATAAAATAAAAATAATAAAGTAATAAATATATTTTTATAAAATACTTTATAGTTATAAAAATAGCTATTTATATTTTATTTATAAATTTTTTATAAAATACTAAACTTAGTATATTAATATTACTTTAGTATATAAGTTAATTATATAGTTATAAAGTTGTTAATTAACTATATAAGGGTTTTAGTAGTATGCTATAACCTATATGCTATTTATATCTAATATAGTGGGTTAGTGCCTAGCGCACTTACCATAGCAACCATAGTGGATTGCTTGCGCCACACCAGGTGCCACAATATCTTATCCTACGTAGAAAATCTTTGTTGTGGATTTGCATCTAACCAACCTCAAATTTCACATGTCTTCTGTCTCAGTCATTCAATTATTGTCGTACTGTACAACTTCACAACCTTAAAGTGCAAAAAGTGTCTGTTAGGTTGCGTCAATATGGCTCAGTCTCAAGCCCCTACCAAGTCAACAAGTCTGGCTCCTAAAGCCAAGTCAAAGAAGCGAGCCCGCGAGGATGATGGTGGCTCACGGAAACGGAAAAAGTCGGCCTACGAACAAGAAGATCTCGACCTCGATCTGGATGCGGGTCTGAACAAGAAAATTGCTCTCCTTGATAGCATGCTCCTAGCAGATCATTTAGCTCAGAAAACGAGGAGGTTTGGCACCGATTTGAAGCCGGTGGAGCTGTCTGCCCTGGATATCTCACGTGAGTTTCACCCCGACACTTACTGATGTGTAAGAGACTAATTGGAAACAGCAAACGCTATCAAAGATTCCAGTTCATTTTCTGAACCTCGGAACCTAGAGAACCTGCCCGCGTTCTTGGAGGCGCATGCTAAGAACCCGAAAGCGCTTGAAGATGCCCCCAAGGAGAACGGTTCGCCACATACCATCATCGTGACCGGTGCTGGATTGAGAGCGGCAGAGCTTGCTAGGTACGATCCTCTGCCCGCACGGTGTTTTTTTTTTTTAGATCACTTCTAACGAAGCCAACAGAGCCGTCAGGAAATACCAGTCGAAGAAGGTCACAGTGGGAAAGCTTGTATGGAACCCACTAGGCTAAATGTATTAATATCGCGGGCTAACACTGCGCAGTTCGCGAAACATATCAAAATTGAAGACACCAAGAAGTTCCTTGAAAGCCACAGAACAGGTGTCGCGGTGGGAACGCCTGTACGATTGAACGACCTAGTCGATAGTGGTTAGTTCTCACTGTATCACAGCTTGTCCGAAAACAAAGCTAACAGGGGTTTTAGGAACGCTAAAGCTAGACAAGCTAGAGCGGCTTGTCGTTGATGCTTCGCACATCGACCAGAAGAAAAGGGGTATCATGGACATGAAGGAGACTATGATCCCCCTCGCCCGTTGGCTATGTAGAACGGAGTGCAAAGAGAGATACACAGATCCGGAGCGGCCGTTACAGCTCTTGTTCTACTGAATCGAGTCTGGAACAAGTTTGCATATTCACATGACTCATGTTCGATTGCAATTAATATGATACCCAGAATAGTGCTTCGGTCTTGGTCGGCGTTAGAAGCCGTGTACAGTTCATTCCGAACGACTATATAGAAAATAATGGACGCCATAACTTTACAGATGTATGTTCAAAGCCCTCCCGACAAGATAAGTATCTCTTTCGTACTCTCGTAGTAGCATGCGTAAAAAAATGCCCAAAAACAAGTGCTCATGCTGATCATGTCTCTCCTATCAGTATCCATTGATCCAGTAATCTTGCAATAAGACCACCGCGATCCACAAGACAAGCCCGGAAAAGGATGCCTTGAAGCGAGATGAGTCGGATTGGGTAATGACCCAGGGTCGGTCGATACTCGTAGACTGGGGACTGCTAGTTAGGAAGGGTGTAAGAGATGGCGACAGCGTCATGGTCAACGTGATGTGGTCCGTGAAAGTGGTGGTAATAGTAACCACAGGCACGCTCTCCTGGCGTAGTTGGATGCCGGGTATCTCGGGGAGCTGATGGCCAGCGAGGTAATCGGCCTCTCGTACACGGAGGAGCTCTTCGTTGATGAAACCGGGCGCAACCATGTATATGTCAGCGCCGGCTTCCATGCATGTTGAGATTGTGTGGCTGAGTGCTTTGCCGTATTCGTTCGAATCGCATTGAGAGTAGAGGCACTGGAATAGCGACTAATACGAGCATGTTAACGTGGCTTTCAGATGCGTAGGTTTGAGATAGAATCGAGGCTTGCCTTTTGGTACTCTTCTTGATGACAAAGGCAGTTCATGTCCAAGCATTGCGTAACAAACATGCTATTAACCATGCAATGTGAACCGCAACCTGGCGAAATGTGTGATTAGCGAGGTCGTAAACAATCGGATGTGTGGTGTAACTCGGCACGCTTACTTGGTAGCTCGGGGTCGGTTCCAACATCCAACTTCAACATCTTGGCGAAGGAAGGGTTTAGGAAGAGAAAAACGAAGCTGATGTATTTCATCGCGGGAAAGTCGAAGCGAATATGAAAGCGGGTGTGAGTGGATGTGAGAGGCGAGATGCGAGGAGAGATTGAATTGTCCAGCAAGGATCCTCGGTATGCGTGTGAAACCTATCAGTTCGTCCGATGAATTGTTTTTGTTTTTCTCCTTTCCCGTCTTCTGGTGCTACGTAGGCGGCTGGCTTGTTCGACCTCCTCTTCTGATCTAATAAATCAGTGCAAAAAAANGCGAATGAATTCCGGCTGTGACAGCGCGGTAAGGATAGTCACCAAGAAATCAACCCCGAGGGGGAGTGAAGTCAATACTTGACAATCCAAAAAAAATCAAAGGGAGCGAAAGGGGGTATAAGAAACGAGCGAATTGCCGTGAGCGGAAGACTGGCGATGTTGTAGTCTACTTGGAGTATAGAGATGACTTGAGGAAGTGCGAGAAGAGGTGGGATGTCCCTCCGTCAAGTGGCCTCGAGATTGGGCGATAAGCCCTCCTACCTTGACCGTCTACCCGATCAAGGAAATAAAGGAAGTCGCTCTGATTGAACGGCTCGGAGGGAAACTACTCCCATTCTAGGCATTCTAGAGAGGTCATCATCTACTGAGCGCCTACGAAGGAGGCCCAACCTAGGTCTGTAACGACCATTTTTCTCTCGTTTCTCCCACCTTCTTGCCATAGATATCACCTTGGGTATCCTACCGTGGATGCTATCTAAAGATACACCTCGTCACAATATACCTCAAGGGCCCGGATATATTGGCCTCTGATTGACTTACCCGAGTCAACAATTGAAGCTGGAACCTCTTCATTTGGTGAACCACTTACTAGATGGGCTATTTTATCATCTAGGCCTCGTCACTTCTCGCGCACCAAAATCCCCTTAACTTATTATCGTGTCCTTGTCATGTTCGAGTCTCTTGTCGAATTTAGCGATAGCGCAAGCGGCTCGTCTTATATGTGATCTCTACTACCCATAATTTAAATTTTCCTCGGCTTGTGTCATCACTCGCTTAGATACTTCTTCGAATATCCCATACCAGACAGACCATGAGGTGTTGTGCACCAACCATTGGGGCTGCCTACCTACTACCTACTATGACTAGGATTATCACCTACTATTACACATTCTCGAACAAAGATCCTTATTCGTAATACGTTAGATATCACCAGGAAACCGCGCTCATTGAAATGTCTGTTTATCTACTCACATTACTCCTCACATCTTACTTGCTAATTAAAGGAATAACTATTCGATCCCAGGTTTAATATCAATTGTGTCTCCCTCCGGCTTGCTCGGCATTCCCATTCTGTCATCGGTGATAGAGGAAGAAAGACAGCTACGTAGTTTCAATAATAATAGAGTACATAAAAAGGTGAGAAAGGCGAAAATGGCGTTATTAGGTGTTATTATCTCTAGCTAAGTATATCAAGTAATTGGAGTCGTGCTCTAATAAGCCCTGTTACTGCATTTTGTCACATTCACCTGAAATGTATCGCAATCTCCTAGATGCTAAAAAGGTCATTCCATACGATCGAATGACTTCCTGAAACATGGTGATTGGGTTTGAGGAAGAGTGTCATCTTCCTGAAATAGATTACACGTATCTTCCTGAAACAGACCACACATGGCAAGAATAACAGAATCTGAGCCCTCTTCGTGGTTCAAATCACCAACGTACCCTAGATTCCCACGACCAATGCGCGTCAGTGAGACAGGCGTCCCTTCTACGGTCTGCGTACTTGTTGGGGTATACACTAGAGACTCGACGACAGAGTTCCTGTCTATGCAGTACCAGGCATCTTGAAGAGGAACATTTCTCGGAAATTGGGATTCATGACTATCTTGAGGTGGGAGATTCATTGCTAAGCTATCTCCTACCGTCGCTTGACCAGGAACGGCTGTTGTCCGGTAGTAAGGGCCATGTACGCCTGCCTGTATGAATAACGGCCTTGTCTCTAAGATCTTCAGGAACGAATCGAAATGGCCTATGACCACAGCTGTTCCTCCTCGCCGTACATACCGCAGGACTTCTTCCAAAACATAGGCGTTCTCCACCTGTGTAAGCGCCTCATCGGTTATGAGGACGGCGGAGGGTGACGGCCATTCCAAAAACAGGCGAAGGGCCGAGGCTACGCCCTCTATGTATTCTATGTCTACCTGACACTCGAGATTGGCGAGGAGGGAGGCATGAATTTTGTAGAAGAGTGATTCGTCGTTGAGAGAAATCACAGCAATTCGAGGCCACGTCATTTCTGTGTCCACGGTGGATAACTGGTCCTTTCTTATCAGGTGTAATAAAATCAGCAATCTATTCTTGTTGATTATGAGGTACTTTCAAAAGTTCTGAGACATTGCTGCCGACTTATATAGTTGGCAGTTCTGGGTAGCGGTGAGTGATCCTGTGGGAACAAAGAGACTGTTGACGGCAACTGCCGCGAGGTGATTCAGAATACAAAGAATTTGGGGTGATGAATATCTGTTGCTTCGCGGGCTTTAAACTAAACTATATACTTCCTTATGTACAGGACACCTTCTTTATTAGTGAAGGTGTGTTAAGGGGACCGGATATTGTTATACTGACATACCTCCATGACAGCCTTACTGAACGAGTGCAATGATGTCGGCCATATTCCAACCTCTACCTAGGAACCCTTGTGATATATATAACATACAATAATTACATACTCCGCTACTTGTTATATTAGTAGTTAAAACACCCCCTTTGCTTTGTCTTTGTCACGGAGTATCTAAGCCGCTATTGCCGGTAAGGCATTAGCAACATTGTTTTTGTCGTCACAGTCTCGTATACAAATGTTGAAGAGTTGGTTAACCTATGATGCAAAGACCCGACGATGTGCAATGCAAGGAAACTTAGTAATGTGCTTACGAGACTAAGAGGTAGTACACGGCGTGTGTGATGCAATATGGTATGCGATACCGTAAGCAGGACTTCATACATTGCTAACCATCACGTAGTTAGAATGCAAACCGTATAGATCAGACTAGGTCTTTGTTTCCCAACTATTTCGTAAGGTCAGATAAGATAGAGCTTGCGTGCACATAATCAATACAGGCGCCACTGGTAATGTGGCAAGGTTGTTTTATTTAAAGGTTATTCATCCTCTGATCTTATTAGTCTTGACTTTCCATGATTTCGTGGCAGATATCTTTAGTACTATGAATGTAGGCTTTACAGAGTAGCCCAACATTCTTACACAAACTTCTTGGATACTGGCCCTCTATATGGCAACGATCAGTAAACCGCTGGTTGATTCCCAACAATGGACGTGGACTCATAAGAGGTCCTTGGTTTTCTACTCTTTTTATCAGTTAGAGAGCAACCGCTTTCGGTTTAATGGGCCTAATGATCGCGATCTTCTATTCAATACCCGGTAACATGCTCGGCGACTGTAGCTATGGTAACTTGATTGTCAACGGCTAATTTTCACAATGAGAGCTTGCTAACAATAACACAATAGATTATGGTAAGCATTGGGATTGTGAGTAATTATTACCGCTGAACAATCATTCGCCTCAGCAACAGCAAATATATTTAAGACCATGCCTTCCCCCCTACCCTTTTCTTCCACTAGCATACTAGAGGTATCAGTATCATCCATCAACACCCATACCACTACCACTTCAGGCTTGTGTCAACCTATAAGAAATCAATCGTCGTCATGCCTTCTCTATACAATACTCCCTTTGGCCGAGGCTCTAAAATCGTCTTACCATCTGACAAGAGCAAATCGCAGTCATATATTGGTGACTACTGCTTCCAAACTAGCAACCAAACAAACATGATGGCCTGGATGGATCGCCAATCTAATAAGGTCGCTGTAGCTTTTCGGGGGCTACAATATCCGACCCCGCCGACTAGACGCACGGAAGCTGCAAATTCAATCAGCAGAGATATCGATGACAAGAGACGACATCATAAGATGGAAAACGGATTTGAGCACCGTCTTGCCGTCCATCAAGATTCAATGTCGGAATACATACCCTTAGACCTAGAATGTAAAGGTCTTGCAATCAATCTACAAAAACCTTGCTACATGCACACGACGAGCAAGGCTTTGGGCCCTGAAGATAACAATTCTGGAAATAAGAATGGTGCAACCAAATGCATCGAGAGAAATGCTAGGCCTACGAATACCCCACTGCGAAGAAAGCGCGGGTCGTCCCCAATCCAAGAAGAACAACAGGACAGCAAGACCCGGAAAATCAACAGCCACCTCGCCACCCCAGAAGCTATCTCTCTGAAGTTTGAGACACTCAGAATCTCACCTTCTAATGCCAATACAGAAAAATCTCTACCATCAACTCTCAGTACAGGGATAGCAAAACTCGTCGCAGAAAACCGACAACTGGAGGCCTTCAAACAGGCGTTACGACTCGCATCTAACGACGCATTCAAGCACGTAGACGGCATCAATTTCGCGACCGAAGTGGGACTCTGCAACTACCCACCGGGAATATCCTACCCGGTAATTAACATCATCGTGAAAGGGCGGCGAGAAGATATCAAGTTGCAATGCTCTCTTGCGCATCACCTACTCCGTGGCATGCTGAAGCAATACGGCGACCTGCCGTTTCCGGACAGGGTTGACATCCGGGGATCCGACTTCCAGCGGGGTCACTTACTAGTTTCGTATACCGCTGACACGGCGGAGACGGACGGCGAATGCGAGTGTGTTCGGCTCAGAATTGCCAGTGAGATGCGATTGGAAAAGTTATCGGCTCGGCATGGAAGTGAGTTGTTTTGAGCCCGATCCTTCAAGAACTTGAAAGCGTCATAGCGTGCGGTAACTGTCATTTCGGCTAGTGGAGGACAACTGATGCGAGATTGGGACCTGAAAAAACGGTGGCTTTATCTTGGGATTGGGGCAAAGAATGTTGCAAACAGGGGAACGGCAATTGCTGGGATCAATTTTGCTGTAGCTTTGTGCCTCTATCGTTCTCATGTAACAGCGTAGGTGTTTGAAGGCATAAATTAAACCTCGGCCCAGAACTTACGTGGGCGTAATTGAACGACTCGTAGCGAGAAAACAGATCCTGTACTGGTAAACCTCCGACTTTTTAATTTTGGTGACTATTTTATGGCTCTTCCTATCTGTGACTGTCACACGAATGGACACAAGCGTCTCTAGAATCTCGGGCTTCAATGTAGGAAATAGTCGTTGTCTCGGTGTTGGGAATCCAGTCACTCTAGCCCTTGCTTAATTCTAAGACATAACTGTAGGAGCATCTTGGATGGGTAAGGTAGGTCAGCAACCATCGTGGCCGAATGCCGACTCCTTTGTATATATATATACCTAGCATTTCGGAGTCATTTCCGAGGTGGAATGGTCATATGAGTCTCTGGACTCTAGTATAATTATTGAAATTCGAATACACATTCCAAGATCGGTTCCAGGCCCTTAGTAAAGTGCTTAATGGGCGGCTGAGTGACTACACACTTTGGGTAGCGTTATGTGGTTCTATCCCGTGACATATTAAGCACTGCCCCGAGAAACCTACACTCTTAGAGACAATGTAACTTGAATGGTCGTTTGGGGACTTTCTGAGGCAGATCCTAGAATATCGCCCCCAACGCTATTCGCGTCGCGGCCAACCAGCTGCCAGACAATTGCATATCCTAGTTGGAGTACCTGATACACCCAGGTTTGAATTACATGTAAGCACTACCTACTTATGTACCGGCAAATTTGACGCTGGTGATTTTCTCAGTCAATAGAGACTACTGCGCCACGACGTAGCAGTTTCGTCACAGGCCCCCAGTTATGTAACATACCTAGGTCCTAGCATGTATAAAACGAGCGGATCTGGACTTATCTAGCTCACTCGGCATATTCTATTCTGTTATGGTCTTGATTCTCCTTTCCACGAGATTATAGAAAGTAGGATCGCCCGGTCTTACCACAACTCACTCTTTGAGGTGCTCTAAATCCCACCTTGCCGATCCAATATCTCTACCCAAGGGTTTGATATATTATTGTGTCGGTCTGGCCGACGTAAGAGGGATTATACTGTTCGGGAATGGAACTTACATGCAGCGCATGTATCAAACTTCGGGATGGTTTCTCTAGCCTCGAGGATAATTATGCTGCTGATCTATCGCTTCTCTCTACAATCCTAGACGAGCCTTGCCCTAGCCATAATGCTTTATTTCGCTATATTAAAGCGCAATTGACGACTAAGGATACTGAGATCTACCTTTTCAGAGTCTCGGCTAATCATCCCCTCGAGATTTTGTTCGAAGATGGCTCTGGCGGTATCCGTCGCATGGAATTTGTTGTTACCAAAGCCAGAGACGGAAGTCGATCATTTCGTCGATGGGCGTCTTGTCATGGACGCATCTTTGATCCTCATTGGATTGACGTAGGCTTGGTTAAATCATGGATAGAAAGATGTGCCACCTTGCACGGGAATACATGCGCTGAACCTTTCCGAATCGTTCGGGTATCTCCGGACTGGCTCATTGACACATTGGATGCTTGTGTCGTCCCCGGCCGTGGCATCACCGACTACGTGGCCATGAGTTATAGGTGGGGTGCTTCTAAGGGCTTTCAAATAGGCGCAGAATTTGAGGTGATTCGGAAGCCTGGAGCCCTCTTCGAAAAGAATGTTACCGACAAAATACCACTATCTATCTCCCACACAATACAGTTAGTTCGGTCCCTCGGCGAACGCTATCTCTGGATTGATGCGTTATGTATCGATCAGAGTGATAAGGTACATTTTGGTCGACAAATCGAAATGATGGGAGCCATCTATGCTTCGGCGAAATTAACTGTAGTAGCAACAGACGGAGACGCCAATACCGGGATAAAGGGGCTAAGAGGTGTATCCCAATCACGCGATTTAGAATCAGTTGTCCTCCCTCTATTTGAGAATTCTACGATCATTCGAACTGAGACGATTCGCAACTATGATAATAAAACAAATAATGATGGATATATCAAAGGAACCCCTGAGTACTTTCAACGCGGATGGACGCACCAAGAGTTTCATTTGTCGAAGAGACGGCTCATGTTTTATGGAGAGAGGGTCTTTTGGCAATGCACTTGCGCAGATTGGTATGAGGATTTGATTGAAACTGAGCGCCTGCCTAGTAAATGGTGGTCTCCTTTCTCGTCTTCAGTTATGCTAAAGGGGGTGCCCGATCTCCTAGAATTGAATCTGGCTCTTCGAGGCTATGCGAAACGAGAGCACTCTTACGCCGAAGATTCTCTGCCAGGAATTACGGGCCTGCTATCTATTCTAAGCAGATCATTCGAGGGTGGTTTTTTGTGCGGGCTACCAGAAGCGTGTTTCGATGCCACGCTGATGTGGACTGCCGAGGGAGGATGCCGAAGACGTGTGAACTCGGGGAGGAATCACTCGGCACTCATATCCCCATTGCCTTCCTGGTCATGGGTGGGCTGGCAAATAGATTGGTTGTCGATAGCGCCGGGAGAAGCACTCTCTATAATGGGCGCAGGCAACCGTCGAAGAACTACGCCGATTACTCAGTGGTTTACGCACGAATCTCCCAATTCAGGATTGAAAAGACCTATTCGGACAACTTGGTTTAACTTCCGTGAGAGATTTGAGACCTCATCGTCTTCTTTGCCGCCTGGATGGGTTAGGAAGAGTGTTAACGAGAGTGAAAAAAGGAAAGAATTAGCAGTTAACACGTTGGAAGCGGCTCGCGGTAACCGGTTGAAATCTCGGGGCAAGAGATATTACTATTATCTATCTGAATTCCCTAATAATAAATATGTGAGTTGTGATGTTCTAATTTTATCTAAACTTCCTTTCACTTAATTCTTTATGAAGGCCCAGAGCTCGACTAGCTCTCTCTGCCGTTGATATCATTTAGGTGAACAACTCAGATTTTAAGAAGTTGCAAGTCTAAAGAGAGAAAGATAACTTACAAAAGGGAAATTAGTGGCTACCGTTTCCCATATCTACCTCATGTGAAGATCGAGTACCATGGAGCCCGCCTCAAACCCCATTTATATCCTGTAGGACTAAACGGGGATGGTTCATAGCCGGGAGAGGGATTGATAACAAGACGAACCATTTGATGGTATTATCGACGTCAAGTAACAGAGACGATTCATGCGGCATTATCTACCCCCATGCGGCAATGGATACATTATTAGAGAACACCATAGACAGGCTGCTGAAAGTCGAGCTGGTTGCCATTTGCCTCCAGAGGCGGGAAGAGAGGTCCGAATTGAGATACGGCAAGTGGTATGACGCCTACGGAGTCTTTTGGATCAAATGGATTGATGGTGTCGCATATCGGGAGGGGCAAGGCTATGTCTTTAAAGACATGTGGGATTCACACGACTTGGGAGACGTTGACTTGGTTCTTGGTTAGATGGCGTTGGAGAGACCTATTGGTTTTCATTTCAAGTTGTCAATTGCATTTTCATTCTAGTGACTGATGATTATTAATATGTTATTAAACCAACCATTTCTTTTATTATATAATGACATAATTACTAATTCGCGATATAGTCTCCTACATAGTGAGTGAGATTATAATGAGGAAAGAATGGGATTAGCGTGATGATAAGCGTCTTTTTGTAGGTGTAGCAAATGGAGATATCGAAGCCGCCTAAATGGCGGCGTAAATATATGCTTTTGCGGCTTCTGTTATTGATTCATTATTAGAAGCTATTATACCTGTACACATACTCTAGGTCAGCTTTACCTAGAGGCTAGATGTTAACATTGAGAGCCTCGCGCTTGCGTTAGTTGTGTCGAAAGTGTATGGGCTCAAGGAGTCACCGTCACGTCAGTGTACGAATAGGGGCAACGGTCACCAGAATATGTATATATAGAGGTCTTCCCACCTACCTAATAGTCTGTCGGTAAGTTAATTAAGTTAACTGAACCACTCATATACCTACTACGTCAACAAATTGAATCGTAGCTCTTCGGCTTTTCATTTACGGCTCGCAGTTGGGTCCCCATAGGGATTTGCCAAGGGCCCTTAGGTTTTCGGCAAGCCCCCAACTAAGCTCACGGGTTTTTTGAAAGGTAGACGCATGGAATCAATATGGAGATCACTGTAATACATGGTAGCAAGCTCTTATACCTTTCATGTCTTAAAAGATTAATTAGGCCTAGATGGGTACGATACGTGAGTTATTATGTATAAAATTTATAAAATAATATTTTTCTTTTGATTTTCTATTTATTTCTTTTGTATTTGGGTTTTGGATTAGGGGCTCATGGGCTTACTTGGGCCCTTCGGATCTTAGCGATGGGCCGTGCCTCGGAATCCTCCGAGTTATATCACGGAGATGGGAACTTAATACCGCGTATATGGGCAATCCAAGTTGTTGCTGGTTGCCCTCGCCTGGGCAATGCGACCTCGCCTCGGAAGGCTGGGGGCAATCAAATGCGATTGGGCGTATCCTATGCAGCTAATGTTATTGGGGTAGCTACTCTAGCACACAGTGTGGCCAGGAGGACTCCGAAATTTATCCTCGACGTCTTGTCAGTTGTAGTCCTAATGGACCTTTATGCGTGAGGGGTTTCGCGCTCGGGAAGTGGAAAATGGTTCTGCATGTTGGAATCAGATGAATACTTCACCCCACACATATCTACTGTACCTAGACTGTTCCTTAAACTTAATGCCAATATCATATGTCACTTATAACCCTACAATTTAATAGGTTATGAGCCTGGAAGCTCATAAAACATTGGAATTGCATTTATAATGCCCTTAGTTTTACAGTTAAAAGGGTACAATAAAGTAAAAACTGTGAGGGTACGCAAGGCATTCTGTGAAATTTTTGTATTCGGAAAGTATCCTCAAGGATGCTATCTAGTGGTTCTATCATACATAGGATGGTGTTCTAGAGGACAGTGCCTCAAGGGAAAGGACGGTAGGACGGTGTCCTAGAGGACAGTGTCTGGAAGGGCGGTGTGCAGAAGTCCTAAAAAAAACCAGGGTTCATAAAGCAGTTAGCTATTTTCTTTTTGCTTTAGCATATAATAAATTGTTTTCTGTACCTAGGTAGTTAACTAATTTGAATACAAACAAAAGCGTACGCCTTCTTAGAATGATATATATACAAAAATGACGTCAAAAGCCTCAGAGAAACTTGCCTAAACGTATTTTTAGCTGTATTATCTAGTTATGCTAATCCTGCTTGCTATAGCTAAAAAGCTATGCTGGATATAATCTGCACTACCAGATGTACATTAAATTGGCATGCCAGCCAGACTTTTGGTGCAATGGTAAATCTGACACAGCCAAGCCGTGGGAGGACAAACGTCTAGGTATGTCACACAAGCAGTATTGCTCATTCTACCCATTACGACGTGTTTCCAAAAATAACTAAGGTGGCAGCTTGGTCATCTAGAGTGAACTATATAGTAGGGAGACCCCACGCAGCCGGTCTGCTAGGCTTTACACCATGACTACTTAATGTAAGTAGTAACATGTTGAATGCGCTAACAATCATGGTAGTACATAGGTAGGATTGCAATACCTGTATGCAACGCTAATATTACCGTGAAGAAACGGGCATAAGGTATATTATCTAAGGACCTAACACCCAACTTATAAGTATCTCTCACTCCACAAGCATCTCTTAGTAGCCTTATCTTTGCATCTTCACTCTAGAGTTAAGCTCTCATCATGCGTCTCATTTATATCCCCGAGTTCGAATTGGATACGATAGATGGAGAGCTACCTGAATATGCAATCTTGTCCCATACCTGGGGAAGTGAGGAAATCACATTCTGTGACTTTGAAAAGCTAGCTCGAAAACTAAGGCCACCAAATGAAGTACATACGGACTATCTCGAATACGTCACCCAATTCTGCAAGGACAAGGGCAAAAACTTCGACAAAATCCTAGGAGCCTGCAAAGCTGCCCAACAAAACAATCTCGATTACCTGTGGGTTGACACGTGTTGCATCGATAAGTCTAGCAGCTCCGAGTTGAGCGAATCCATCAATTCCATGTTTGCATGGTACGAGGGCGCAGCCCTCTGTCTCGCTCATCTGAACGATTTCAAGAAGACGCCCCGGGATTTTGACCCTGAATCCTTTGCGAAATGCCGATGGTTTACACGAGCATGGACTCTGCAAGAGCTCATCGCACCTCAACAAGTCTATTTTTATAATAGGGAATGGGCTCCCCTTGGAAATAAGATGCTATTTGCGCGACTTTTGTACGATATTACCAAGATCGAGACTACTTTCCTAACAAAGGAGACCTCTATACGTACCGCGAGCGTTGCCAAACGTATGAGCTGGGCTGCATTCCGCGAAGCAACCCGCGAGGAGGATAGGGCATACAGTCTTTTGGGCATTTTTGGCGTAAATATGCCTCTCATTTATGGAGAGCGATCAAACTCTTTCATCCGGCTCCAGGAGGAGATACTGAAGGAAATTGACGACCATTCGATATTTGCATGGATAGAGAGTCCCCAAATAGCGCAAAAGGGTATTATCACAAACTGCGGTCACCCAAAATGCCTCAAGCCAGCATGTGACATCTCTATTTGTCGCAACCCATCTTGCACAAACCCGACGTGCATTTTATTTCGAGAAACTGGGCACCTTAAAGGATGCAAAGTTAGCAGGAAGATTCGAGGAATTTTGGCTACTTCACCCGATTGTTTTTTCAGGACCGGCAATATTACGTCTTTCCCACAGGCCACGGCGAAAGGCGGCCACATCACGATAACGAATAGGGGAATATACATGCCCTCGATGTTGTCTTCTATCGAATTACGAAGTCTTCTCGTTCCCGTCCTTAAACTAAATTGCGTGGCCCCTAACAAGGTTCCTCTTTCAATTTGCCTACACCACGAAGCTGGTGACCAATATACTCGCGCATGGCCCGAATGTCTCCTTTATTCCGATCTCCGGTCAGAGGGCTATGCTGGATTTTATGCGTTGAAAACTCTATCTACCTTCCGATCTAGAGCAGGAAATTCATTAGAGAACTCGATATTCTTGAAGATATTGAATGAATCCGTCTCTGTTTGGGATATCCCGGCGGCACAGTTCACAGCGAATGGAGAGCGGTATTTTCCAACGGGGAGCAGGGTCCCCTATCAGAATTATTTAGTAGTATCTACGGAAGGCTTTCTTCTAAAGATCTGGTTTGGGACTAAATCGGAACAGGGAAAAGACCACGAAATACTGCCTTGGTGTAAATGCGAGCTTTTATCAGAGTTCAACAGTCATTTATCGATGAGGGGCGTGATGGTACCGTCACTGTCCATCCAACAGGGTCTGACAGTGCATCAACAGCCTCACATGTATTCATCACCCCCTATGCACTCCCATCCCCCTACCTGTTCACAGCCCGTCATGGGTTCACGGTCGGCCGTATATCCACAGCCCCCTACGCAGTCGTGTGCCCCAATTGATTCGCAAACATACGTCCCCCAGCGGCCACCTGTGCTTTTAGAGGGAAGAAATTCAGCAGCGCTTGACCACGGGCTGCGTTGGTCTTTGCGGGATTGCAACGCTTTTGACGAGGTGGATATCAAATCAAATGTATCTCTCTGTGTAAATATCACTCAGAAGAGAAGGGAAGGATATGATACATTCGATCTTGTAATCTGTACGTTATTCCCTTACTAGTATGAATAGTTAGGGTTTTGTAGTTGATGAGAATTGATATCTACCTTAGAGGAAACATTCTAAGGAGAAATGAATGTATAATTACGTATATAACCCGAAATATAACTGCATAAGATGGTGATAACGTAGTTTTCGTGATGAGTATGAAACACATTTAGAGCTGGGTTGCTTCTTGAGATTAAATCATACACTACGATCGATGGGCTTAAAGGCCACAAAAATGCCCGGTTTAGACCACATGACATGCTCATGACTGCTTCCCTCCCAATCTAATTCCTTGTTTATCAGCTCCATATCATAGGCCCAGAGCATCTTGGCCAAGATTAGGTTGACCTCCAAGTATGCAAAGCTACATGTCCGTCAGTAAACGCTTTAGCGCGGGTGGAACAATAAGCTTACTTCTTGCCTATGCAGCCCCTTGGCCCAAGTGAAAAGGGCTGGCTTGCCTCCTTGATATCCTTGCACTCGGGATCAATCCACCTTTCTGGCTTGAAATTAAACGGGTCGTGGAAGTATTTCTCATCGTGTGTCATGGTCCAAGCACTAGTATATACCTCGACACCTGCAGGAATATAATGACCTGAGATTTGAGTGCCGGGAGAAACCCGTGGGAATCCTCGGGACCCTGGCGGATGCATCCGTAAACCTTCGGCGATTACGGCCTGGAGATAAGGGAGCTGTTGAGCCCGCGTCGCATTGATTTCATCATAGGTCTTAAAGGCTGTGCGTATTTCGGTTTGCAACTGAGCTAGCGCGACTGGGCTGTTCAGCAAATAGTACGTAGCTGACGCTAGAAATGTCGCTACAGTCTCTCCTCCCGCGACGCTGCCTAGTCTGTCAGCAACTATCACTACTTGGCACATCCAGGGTGCCAGTATTGATAGACTTACGTGAGAGTAGAGGCATGTGCTGTCAATTCCTCCATATCCATTTCCCCAGTTCTGACCTTATTGATCAGTAATGACATGAAGTCCGCTCGAGAACTTGATGACTCTAGTCGCCTATGGGAATGTCAACAATTTAAATAATTTTGTCTAGAGTATACCAACTTACCGGGCAACTTTATCACGACTAAGTTGAGTATGTTTCTCACGTAGAGACATAGTTAGGGGGAGAAGGAGCTTTCCAAGCGCCATGAAGAATCGGTATCTGCGAAGCATGTCGATGACGGTGATAGCAAAAAGATGTTCCGTAAACGTTTGTGACCAGAAATGCGGATATCCTGCTTCAGTTAGCTACTTATCTAGATGAAAGTGTCGAGAGTTTGAGAAACCTTGAGCAACACTCCCAAAACTCTCGCCAAAAGACATCTCTCCGAGAATATCAAATGCTATCATCTCGAACCATATCGTCATATTCAGTCCCTTGGTCCCTGGGCCTCCATCTGCTCCTAAGCGCTTGATAAATGCGTCAACGTTTTCATTTACGACCTTCTCCTGCTCAAGGAGAGATTTAGTACTAAACGCGTTAGAAAGTGCCTTGCGCATACGCCCGTGCTCTTTGGGATTTCTCTCGCTTCCGATGCAGGACGAGTTGAAGCCACCGCCGAAAACATCGTAAAACTCGCTTTTAACGCAAGTTCCACGACCGCCGGTGGCATGCCCGTAGATATCCTTCCAGGACTCGATGCTGGCGAAAGAGAGCTCGTTTGGCGACACGCGAACGACTGGGCCATATTTTTTATGTAGGTTGTCAATATGACGATGCCAGCGACCGCCAAGGACGTTATAGAAACGCCAAAGCTTGCCACGAGTTAATATATAGCATCTCTCGTTATTATTCTTTACTAGAGGTCATTCCGCATCACTTACCAAGGTAGAACGCCCTAGAAAGGGGCCAGGATATTTGCTAAGTGGATGAAGGTAGAGGTTATAGACGATGTGTGATGCGACATGGACGATACT
The DNA here is from genome assembly GCA_011057905.1 of Xylaria multiplex. Taxonomy (NCBI): domain Eukaryota; kingdom Fungi; phylum Ascomycota; class Sordariomycetes; order Xylariales; family Xylariaceae; genus Xylaria; species Xylaria multiplex. The sequence goes on along the minus strand of WUBL01000014.1, from coordinate 342,375 downwards.
CTGTAATTGAATAATTAGACACTGTGATATTACTCTGCCTGTCGTACTGAGTGCCTACAAGGACTGCAAGGATTTTAACAATCGTTTCAATTGTGAGTAGATCCCAGAATTGCGCCATGACATCTGAGTCAAGACTGGGTGAGGCAATTTCGCTTTCCATTTCTCCTGTGAGTGAATGGCTGAATGATAATATCAGATTCAACAAGTAAAACGTAACGCAGCTCTCATCACTCTGAAATTTGTTCTTAAATCTGATATAGGTTCGGCCTACTCAATGGGGAAAGGTGATGCATGCGGTGATTGCCAAATTGGGGATTCTCGTTAGGTCCTGATATAAGGTAATATATGCAGTCATCAACCAGTCCGGAACGAGGGTATCTTTTAGGCAGTGGATGTTTAAAAGAGGAATATTTATTTCTTAGGAAGATGGAAATATTAAATAGTGAACTCGGCGATAAGTGATCGAGAGAAGCGTTGATCTTTTTCATACTCACCGTGTCTCTGCCCGTCCGGTTATTCCAAGTAATAGAGCATCTTAAACAATTCTCGAATCAGTTTGAGCGGCTACGCATCGACTACGTGCCGATTCGAGTCCATCAGGTATCACCCGATACATCCGTGCTATATCTATACTACTACTGTACGTCTTACCGTTTGTGGTCGGTGCGATCGGATGAGTTGACATGCTGTTATGTCTAATCGAGCTATATTTTCTGATGATACTAACCACGCTACCTCGGTGGTGTACGGGGTGACTACCATGTGCCAGGATTGCTGACAGCTCACGCCAGCTAGCTCGGGCCTTGGGGCACTGTGAGAGAATCATCTAGGCCCCATCTTAGCATAACGTGTTCGACTTCCTCGTGATTTGCGGGTATGTAAACTACACTATTAAACATATACCCAGAACTTCCGATCAATGGTGATCGTTATGAACGAGCTGGGATAGTACTTAAAGACGGCGTAAGTGATTTAATTGGGATCGTTGAGTGTTTGACTAAACGAAGGCTGATTCGACGTAGCGTAGGGTCTCTACCACTGTGGCGTCACATCCATGGTCCTCAGCTTATGTATCATATCAGAAGCTATTGAATTGCTGGCGGGGTAAGGAGGGGTAGGAACCATGAGGTTTGATCGAATCTAATGCTAACATTTTAAGCTATTGTGGTACCACGATATGGTCTAGATTACCAGCGAGGTTGACCTGTCCTTCCCCGACCATTAGAGCTTCATCTCCGAGAAAGGCCACAAGAAATTCGGTAATGCTGGTATCTCAAGAGTGACTAGCAGGTATTACTCTATAACCCATGAGGATACAATCCCAATAAGTTGCGCAGGCTTTATGAGGATTCCTCGAGCTCCGGTTTTGCCTGTTCCACAAATACTAGACTATAAAGATCCCCTTTAATTCGATGCGCATGACGAAACAGACAATCTCAATCATCGAAGCTCCTGAGTAAGGGGTCGGAAAGAAACCTCCGCATCGCCTCTTCTGTAAGTGCTAGGCTGACATCGAACTCCCCAGTTTCTGTAATGTCCATGAGCTGGACAAGACCATCCAGCTTTGGCATGACTCCCTGCACATACCTGGCCAGCTGGTGAGTGCCGCAGAAATCAACTTCGTAAGATTGGGCACGTGCCCAACTGGTAACCAGAACATGCCGATTGCCTAGAAAGGCCTGCCATAGACGCTGGGGGCTGACCTCGAGTGCTGCGTCGTAGAGGTAATCTGAGACTGCTTGTGGGGTGAATCGGGACATCATGCCTCTGATCGAGCTCGCAATTGTGCCAATTGTGGCCGTCGTTACGGTAGACCCAGTCTGGGCGACGTAGCCTAGCAAAATGGGAGACCCTACAAAGTGGTCTGGCAATGGTGGCGATACTCTATTTCGCAGCCCTAGTGTGATATCTAGATATACTTGTTCGGTGTCCCCCTGAAGCCCCCTAGCCCGGTTAACTAAGATCCATATGTGGGCTAAAAGCGCGTCCTGTCGTGAGATTATCTGACCTTGCACAGGTAATGTCTTCTCGGCAGCAGTTTTCATGTTGGCAACCTCTCTGGCGCTGAACCGGATCTGAACATGCTCTACAGCTGCGCTCATGTCCCAAGTAGGCCAGGGGGGTTGTGTTGAAGGGCTTAGTGTCATATGAAGTAGTTCTTCGGGTGTCGGCTTGGTGGCATTCGAAGACGCCGTCGCCCAGGATGGATACCCGGGTGCCTCAGTTGCCCACCAGTCAAAGCGGTGTAGTGGCAGATTTCTAGCATTGAGAACCCTTTCCTCATCTAGCGCGGCCGCTTGAGTAGACGACAAGCGGGCATATTCGTCTAGTCGGGCGGGATTAAAGATGGGCTTTTGCCGTGGATCCCCCTTATTTCCGCCAGTGCTGGAGTGATCAGGAGAGAAAAGCTGCCGTGAGCGGGCTGCCCAAGAGTGGACAAATTGCAGCAGGCACATGGCGTCTGACAGACAGTGGGTGGCCTTCATGCTGACAGCAAACCCGCCACACTTGAACGCTGTTAATTGAACAGCTACCCCCGGAAGACCAACATACTCGGCGAGGTTTGAGAACGCAAGTACAGTACTAGCGAGGAAGTCGTTCTGTGGGAAATTAGACGCTACCCATACTTTTTTCGTTGTCGCCCGTTCTTCTAGATCCGGGACAATGCTAGCTAGTTCCCTATCGTCTTGCATGGCAATCAACTCGACACCAGGATCATCTGCTGTACCGTAGACTACCATCGGGCGTCCTATATGCCGTGGATTGCTATCGCCTGCTACCGTAGCGCTAGTTGCCCACTGTAAGTGACCCGAGTAGTGTGGGTAGTCATCAAGAGTTTGCCTGAGAGCTACTTCGATGCGTTCAAACACGACAGGGTCATTCGCATCAAGGCCCTGAGCTGCATCAAAGAACCAGATAGCTCCGCAGGCAGTAAAGCGTGCAACCGACGCATCTGCAATAGACAACTTGGTGCTTGTCCTGCTCTTACACGGAGTTGTAGGGAAAATCCGTCGAATTGATTGAACGCGGCGCGCCTCTTTCGACATGCTGACGCAGACACGGCGATGGCCACGAAGATTACGAATGGAGAATCAACGTCGCAGAGAGAGCAAATACTCGATACTAATCATAGACACTTATAGCGGAGATACAGCGACGTTCAATCTCCGGCCCCGCTACGGCTCGCGATGATTCACGATGATTCACAACAACCAGGGACAACGACCCTGGCTCCCACTCGGCCGCTTCCTATGCACTAATACATGATAAGTCAGCGCGGAATCAAGGTGTGTATAGTAATAGTAGATCTCTCTATTCCTTATTAACCCGAAATCTACCCGTTTCGGTAAATTCCTAATAAGACCCTATCATGAAAGCGGTAAACTCCGGGCGGCCAAGAAAGGTTTATGTAATGCGCGGCCCACTGCTAGTATGACCTGGTATCCGTTGGATCTACCCTCAATGATAAAAGTAGACTTGAGGTTTCGAATTGTCTCGATGTCTTCAAGAGGGGACCTTTGGTTTCACATGGGAAGACAATTAGGCGACCATGTTACGTCTTCAAGCGTTAGACGTTGGTGGTTCTCCTCGGGCTTGTTTACACGACGACAATCGACGGCTATGCCAACGGTAGGCGCGAGACGGCGGGGAATTCTGGCGGCTTTTGGTCTTGTTAGATGGGCGTGTCATGGTTCAAGAGGGGTTCGTACCGAAAATAGCGAACTTCCGAACTCAGGCGTAAACACGGAACATAACTAACGGGCAGCGACTCATCCATCACTCCGGACTTGAATCTTCCCTCCTATATGCTTTAGTCTTGTATTAGAATTGCCCCGATATCAGACCTATCCTACCTATAGGGAGGTCCATTACCACATTTCCGACAAAACGAAATTCGGAATTCGAAATTCGAAATTCTAGGTTTGCCCTACTAGTTCAGCACCTATTATACATATCTATAGCTCATATAAATCAATTAATCAATTAATTAATTAGTTAATTAGTTAATTAATTATATATTTTTATATTGTAAAAATGTTATGACATTTTAAATAAGTGTTGCGTTGTTTTGCAATTGCGTACGATGATATTAATAAAAAACTTTAGCGTTAATCTAACTACAGACTATAAATGTGGCCTGCGCGCTATAGTTAGCTAGTTAACCTGCTGTACAGACCCTACCATACCAACTAGGCCATACAGACAGACCAGGCCATACAGACAGACTAGGCTATACAAACAGACTAGGCTATACAGACTAGGCCATATAGATCAGTTAGTTAGTTAGTTAATTAGTTAGTCAATCAGTTAACTAGTTAACTAGTATTAAAAGACCTAGGTTTAATAAGGCGTTAAGAATTCTTTTTTTTTTTTGGTTCTACTAGTTATCGTATGAATGGAATATAGTAGGGCAAAACCAGAATTTCGGATTTCCAAAAACTAAAATTCGGTTTGTCGGAAATGTGGTAATGGCCCACCGTCTACCTAGCCTTCAGAGACTCTACTCTATCGTGACAACATGTCTAGATTCTACCTAAAGGGCTTAGGTAGCGTGCCCCACGGCTCGGCACGGGAGCTAGCCGGGGAGTGAGCAGGGGCCTGTAGCCCGTTGCACTAACGTAAGGGGTGAGGCCAGTATCGAGAGGGAGGCTTCACACATCGCAGGACACTGACATTCTCGAGTCTTTATCGTTGGGGGTGCTCAAAACAGATTTTCTATAGAAATAACCGAAGACACAGGCTCTGTCATTTTTTTNCGACTTCTACTAGCTGTCTACACATTTCCCCTTTACACGACCGAGACCTCCGTAGTCTTCCTGATATCCCCATTCGACACTTCCGCCTCATCTGTAGGCCCGTCATTCTTAGTGATGTAGGTGTCACTGTGGCCGGCACCAGGTCTCAGGATCAAATCCCCAGTGCTGTCGGTAATGACCCGGACACTGGGCAGATCCGGGTGCGAGGTCCCGTTGCGTAGATCGCACATAGCATAGGCCTTATTGCCGTAATTATTGTCGATTTGCTGCTTTAACTTGTCCTCAGGCTTTAGCCGAGGCGCACTCCGGCGAGATCGCAATAGTCTAGACGATGAGCCGTAACGGTCGCGGAGCGTCGTCAGCAACGCAACGCCCATGTATCCCAAGGGCTTGTATGTCGGCAGACTAGCGCATACAATGGCCGTCACTGCATGAATGTTGTACCAGAGATCCGAGTCAACAAGCATCACTGTCCAGTCGCACGATTAGCAGGGSCTAGACTCTCATGGTAAAGATATGAATCGATCTAATTAAACATAGGAGAGCGTATGTACTCACCAACTTGTGCCTGCGGCCGATAACTGAAAATTACGCGGCACAGGTTCGTGACGATCGAGCTGGTCAAGATGGTTAGCATCGCAGCGGGCTCTTCTGGCATGAACGGCCCCGTCACTTACAAGCCTCCGAGCAGAAAGATACCAGATACCAAGACGCGATTCCGCCATGACATATTGAGCCTCGAAACTGCCCAAATCGGTAACGCAAGAATCGCGATATCAATGATGGTTTCGAGGGTTCCATCGATGAGCAGGAAGAGATTGAAGTTGAGACAATGACCGGGCTGGTCCCGATTCCAGAAGTAGTCGACGGGGATACACGAAGCCAAGCCTACGATTATGGTTGGGACGTACCATAGAGTCGAGATCACAAGTAGGATCAGCGTGGCTTTTCGGTATCGCGGAGTGGAAAAGATCCATCGGTACATGAGGCAGAGAGCTACCTTGATGAAGAATAATGTACTTATGTCGAAAAGGAAGACGATGAACAAGGTCTACGTGCTCGTTAGGGCAAGGTTCTATCAGCATTAGCAAATAATTTGACGCTCACCCTAAGGTAAATTGCCAGTTCTTGCACATCAGAAGCAGAACCTTCCAAAGTGCCCACGACGATCTCACTAACCTCTCGTCCATGGCTCCCAGCGAGTAGGCCTAAAGAAGGATACGGGTTAGACGCTGACTGAACTTGATATGAATTTTCAAGAGTTCGAAAGACATACCCCATAGAGCAACTCCTCTTGCGGCCAACTGAAAGCCCACCGCCGTCAGTAAACACCAGTCGTCCGCTTTTATCCCAGTCCCAGATTTGACTTTACACCAGAAGCGTAGAAGCGTCGCTAACACTTCGATGATGGGAACCGTGGTATACAGTGCCAACTGACTGCGGCCATGCTCGTTCAATTCGCTAGTAGACATGATTTCTTTCCCATGCAAAGTGTGCTAGTGACGGCGCAGGAGATGTAGATAGCGTTGCAATTTTCTTCCAATGTCAAGCAGCATGGGAAAGGAACTTTTACAACAGAAGGAGTAGTTGCTTGGTTTCTCTGTAAACGGGGAGTCTGGCTTATCCCCTCATTCCTCGCCCCTTGACTTTCTCATATGGAAGTTAGTATCTACATGGTTAGGTAGATGCTTGTCTGGCCTCTCCTTATTGGCCGGACTATCAGCTCTTCTACCTTCTTTTCAAGGATCTATGGACTGGTCGATCGCTTGGGGGCTAAAGACTTGTCGCTCAATTACGAAGACGGCAGAAGGCGGTTCCATTCTATTTTTAAACGATGATACTGTCGCATCGAGAGCCTTGCCCGGGGAGTGTCTAGAGGCAAATTTCTCAAGCGAAGGGGCACATTGCAGCAAATGTGCCATGCATTCGATGGGGAAGTGGGGATTCCGCCTTTTCATCTCGTTGCGAACGAGAAGTGGTCAGCCTGTAGGGAGTGTTGTCCTGTGCATAACGTCAGATCAGCCAGGATGTTGGAGATAAGAGGATATCAAATACAGCCAATAGAGTCAATTGTGTAAATTCATGACTCCCGCAGCGGATATGACTAAGGACGCGTTAGATTTATAATGCAGTCATCAGTGGGATTCTAACACACTCGGGTGCATTCACCCTGAAGTTGACGCCTCATTAATATGTCATCTATTCTATTTACACTATTCCAGAAAAAATAATGATATTACGGAGTACGTCTTTCTTTGATTTGGTGCATTCTGTCGCAGTTTAGTTAATCATGATCGGCACTTTCGTCTCTCGGTGTTACTCTACCCTTATTTATATACACAGCCTTGACTTCGCCCTAACTCATCGGAGAGCCTCGTATTGCATATTTGCCTTCATTAACAATGATAGGGGAATCGGAAATGGATGCCAAATCGGTTGTAATTGTATGTGCCCTCCCAGATCATCCAAATGAAACTGACCGTGTTTTGCCGGCTCTAGGTCGGAGGATCGCTCGCAGGGTTACTGCATGGCTTACACCTCAAGCGGTGCGGTTACCATGTCGTGATCTTGGAACAAGATCGGTCTCCCATGGAAAGACGTGACCACCAAGCCGGCATCGCCATCGGCCCTAGTGTCGCTACCCTCATGGAGAGATACGACGCGACCGGACAGGAGTATGTCGTTCACGCAAGCACCTTGACCCAGATCAAGTCGTCACAGCCAACCAAGAGACATCTCACTCGCCGACTCACTAACTGGGTGTTGTTGTATCGACTCTTGCGTGCTAATTTCGATGGGTTATCGTCCCCGGCTTGCAAGAATCCTCCACCATCAATGGAAGGCGATGGTAGAACCGAGTTTCGTAACGGAAAGCGTGTGACTCAGTTGAATTACGACGAGGAGACAGGTATTGTCCACGTATTCTATGTAGACGTCGAAACTGGCGAAGAAGCTAGTATATCGGCCACACTAGTTCTTGGTGCCGACGGCCGACGCTCGACTATCCGCAAGCTATTGACGGCGCCGTCGCTATTTTCACAATTATTTAATAGTCCCTCACAGGGAAAATATGCCGGCTATATTACCTGGAGAGGTACAGTACCGGAATGCGACGTCTCAAGTGAAACCGCCAACTTTTTCAACGATCAGGTCATCATCATGTACATGAATGGATCATATATGGTGATGTAAGCTAATCCCACTATCGTCGGCTCTACGCCTTCTGATCGTTTACTCGTGATAGTTATGTCATCCCTACAGAGGACGGGGACACTGCGCAAGGTAGCCGTTTGATCAACTGGGCTTGGTACTATCCATTGCCACCCGACACGGCAGAGATGAAATCGGTGTTCACAGACATCCACGGTGTGCGGCATCAATTTACTGTCCCGAAGGGTCTTGTGCAGCCGCAGGTGTGGTCACAACACTTGCAGGGATTCATTGAGGAGATGGTCGCGCCCGTGGCTGAGTTGGTATCCAAGTCAACGCCATTTGTGACCAAGATCGACGATTACATGAGTAGCCAGGGAAGCTTTCTGGGTGGTCATGTAATCCTTGTGGGGGATGCACTTGCTGGTAAGATTGTGTCAGACCACCCAACAACAGATTTAAAAATGCTAATATGCAGAAGCCCCAAGGCCTCACATCGCCTCGGCAACAGAACAAGCTGCACAGCATTGCTTACAACTAGCCGATGTACTGACCGGGAAGTCATCCTTAGAAAGCCGCGATCGGCAAGCCCTGGTAGAAGGCGAAAGGACACTCCTGCGAAGTAGGAAAGTAGGATTACAATTGCTCGGGTCTCTCGTATCGTATAGGGTTGCTATGCTAGTGGAGTGGTGGTTTCACTTCAAGCAAAGGCTACGCGCTCAACTTAATCTTTAAATTTAATCTTTACTTTTTTATGCTCAATATTGAGAAGCATGATCCTAAGTCAGACGTTAATAATGATTACCACCCTACACAATGAAAATGGCTATTTTATATTAACTTACATAGACATGTAATCCTTCGTCTAGACGTTGCCTACATTTGTCCGCGCCGCCGACGTACCGCAGTCTAAACCAATGGTTCTCGGTGGCGCACTCATATCGGGATTGGTTCCTAATATCTTCAACGATGGATACCAGACTTTGTTTCCGAGAAGGATTGGAGCTGCAGGCTGCACGTGTGCGGCGGAGCAGACTGCTACCCGCCCAAAACCAGTCAATCACGAATATAAACCCCCTCCCACCATGCAACAGGGATGCCGTAGTGGCGAGTGAGACGGGGTCAACCGTGTGTCCCCCCTGGTCGAGGATTGCCGCGTAGCGAAAAGCTTGATTGACGGCTTGCGTGCTGTCTCAGTCGGTACTTATGGAAAAGTCCCCGCACTACCACAACCCGCTTCAGACATCAGTTTATGGTTGAGCATCTGGTCTCAGTGGTATTTGGAGAATATATGCAGTCACTTTCACAGTGCAACCGTCGCAGTCTGTGGGGTGAATTTATTCGATCATGCTTTCTCTGGCTTGCCGCTTGAAATGGAGGCGAAGTACCTCATTAAGTGCATAAACGTAACCGCCTAGGACGACGGCGATCTGTTGGGAGCTCTCGCCCGCTAGGGCGCGCAGAGTACCGAAATGAAGTAGCAGTTTACAAATTTCATTCACCTGGGCTCTTTCAGTCATCAATTCCACAAGAGATAATCTATCTCGCAATAGTGACTTTCTCAGGCTAGCAAGATGTCTACACCAGATGCCACGTTATCTGAGTCCCTCAACAAGGAACCATCGGCTCTCGACCATGAAAAGAATGACGAGGTAGTGCCAGAGCTGGCGAGCACCCGGCCTGCTATCAACTACCTGCAAGGGCTGCGCCTCTGGGTTGTCGCAGTGGCGTAAGTGTTTGCTCACTAGACCGGGAATGTAGTGTTCGTGAAGCTGATAGAAAGACCAGTCAGGCCTTAATGCTATTCATCACGGTCCTAGAAGTACCCGTCGTCTCAACGGCTCTTATACCCATTGTAGATGAGCTTGGAGAGTTTTACAATGTGAACTGGATCGTCAATGGATACCTACTGGGTTATGTCGGTGTGCTGTTCCTATCCCAATGTTGCCATTTGAATATATACTAATATATTTTAGCTGTGATGGTCGTCTTTCCCAAATTCAGTGACATATTCGGTCGGAAACCGGTCTTTCTGTTGTCGATTATGTTATTCTTAATCTTTTCGGCAGCTTGCAGCGCCGCGCAGACGATGACACAACTGTATGTGTGAAGCGACTCCGTCAATCTTTGAACTAGAGGATGTTCGCTCACTATGTTCACTCCAAGAATCATTTTCCGGGCTCTTCAGGGACTTGGTGGCGGCGGCTCTTATTCCATGGGTATGGTCCTAGTCACGGAACCCGTCCCTCGAAAGGATTATCCCAAGTACATGTCGCTGCTCTCCATCGTCACTTGCTTGGGTCTCTTATTGGGGCCAATCATTGGTGGGGCGATTGCTGCCCATACTACTTGGAGATGGATCTTTATTATCAAGTAAGTTTCTACTCCCTTTCTTCGTCGCAGCATCTAACTTGCCATGTAGCGTACCTGTAGCGGTAGTAGGCCTGCTGTGCGCCGCGGTATCAATGCCAAGGGATTTCCCATTCCAGGGGCGCTCCGGCCGTCCAGCTGTGATAAAACAGCTGATATCAAGATCGACATGGGGCAGGGTCGATATCCTCGGGACTATCATCTTTATATTTGCAGTTCTGTCTTTCACGGCGGGGTTCATGGGAGCCGGTGCGGATTTCCCGTGGAGATCCCCGTATGTAATCACCTTGCTGGTCCTCTCTGGGGTTTTCTGGATTACACTCCTCGCCTGGGAGCGCTATACTACTCGCAAGAACGGCCGTCGTGAGCCTATATTGCCTTGGAGGTTCTTCACAAACCAAACTATAGCAGCGATTCTATTGTGAGTATTCCCGCTACTCCTCAGCTTCAGGCTATTATGTTGGTGATAGGAGGCTCCTACTGACGGTAAATAGAGGCTGTGCTTTAGTCGGGGGGCCTTTCTTTGTCACGATTCTCCTCCTTCCCCAAAAGTTTCAATTGGTCAATGAGCTTTCGGGATTGGATGCGGGTGTCCGGCTTATCCCCTTCACCTTAGCATCCCCTGTCGGAACTGGTCTTGCGGCAATGGTTGCCGGCAAGTTCGCAATACCCCCTGTATGGCTAATCTTGTTCGGATCACTCCTTCAGGCTGCTGGATTTGCGATATTAGGCACCCTGCCGTCAACGTTGAGTATTCCATCCCGGGTTTATGGTGCTGAGATCTTAGCTGGGTTTGGTACGGGTATAAACTTCTCACTCTTTCTCCTCTTACTCCCAAAAGTATACGAGATACGCGATGCAGGTAGGTTTACTAGAATTGTACCTTTGTTCCTGTAATAGATTCATGTCGTATGGTGTTGACTCACTGTGCTAGCTGTGGCAATGGGGGCGGCCGGCCAATTGCGGATGATGGGAGGCGCCGTTGCGGTAGCAATAGCGACATCTGTCTTTAATGGCTATACTAAACCTCGATTGCTGAGCATTCTTGGGACCTCCGACACAACCTACCTGTTGCAACTTCTGGCTACAATCTCACCCGAAGACCAGGATGAAACTCGGCTGGCGCTGGCGGCAGGATATAATCAACAAATGTGGGTGCTGTGTGCATTTGGGGCTGCTCAGTTTCCCGTCGCTCTGTGGTTGTGGAGGAAGAAGCAAATTGTTCTCTAGGCTTTGGGGCATCTATAGGTGCTCTTCGGATCTAGTTTTGAAGGAGGAGCCCGTATTTCCTATATGTAAGGTTTCCGAGCCCGTTGAACTAGGCTCCTATGAATACCTCAGAACTTGTTATAGGTCGCTGATACTTAGAACTGCCCCGATACCTTTAACCACTTTCATTTCGCTGTTTTCAGTGAATTTTTTTTTTAAATAAATTCCCATGTCGTGTAAAGTAGCAGCCGTGTATTCCTAATGGAAATCTCACTAGCGCTACAACAGACGGGCTTGATCGGCCTTCTATTGCCCTCTGATTGTCTCTGTTGGCACTTGCAGTGACCATATGAATTTAAACCCCGTTAGAGCGGTATTGAAATAACGAAAGGGCGGCGTATACATGCTTTAATCGATAGAACGCAGAGCCTCGTTGGGGTAGGTAGTAGTAGACAGAGGATCGGCAATGTGATAGAGGCTTGCAGAACCGGAGAAAGCTTTCTTAACTGGGTAAAGATAAGCTGTGTTATTACAGGGTAAGGTGATATGGGTTTATGTCTGGACCAAAACATGCAAGCAGGAAGGAGGAAGGCGAAACGGATTCCGCCCGGTTCGCCAGCAAATGGAAAGAGAGCCCTAAGCCTGCACAGCTTCAGCCTATTATCATATTAGTCTGGGTCAAAGTGAAAGTATATGCAGGCTGATGTTCGCAACTTACTGTGTACCATGCAGTAGGGTAACAGCACTGTGGCGTGAGGTAGAAACGGTAATTGAATAAGCTTAGTTGGGTAGCCATTCCATAGAGATTCCCTCAGATAGATGGGTTGTGCTGCCAACTACCACCACAGCCTAACATCGTAGGGTCATCTCAGTGCCTGAGATTCCACCAGGCCTCTGATCCTAGTACAAAGTCAAGCTAGCATTGCGTTTTTTCACTGCAAGACAACCTGACGAAGTGCTTGTTTTCAACAATGACGCCATTCAAATGTGGTATGTAACCCCAGTATTACACTATGCCATCATCTCGCTTTTCCTGGCTCCTAGGCAACCAGGTAAGCGTTCGCCTTCAACAACAATAGAACTATGAGGTAGGAGTAGCTGCTCACATTACGACATTGCGCTAATCTAGCATGTATGTGTAGCAACATAGCCAGCTCACCTATGAGTGGCTGGGGGGGGTGATATGTAACAATGTCGACGCTGCCTAATCGCAGGCATTGACGATAGGATGCCATTTGCAACACCTACTCTAAACGGGGTAGAAGATAGGCCGTGCATTGGTCCCTTAGGCGCCCTCGGTGAGACCTTCACGCAGGGACATACGGTAGCCTGCTGAGTGTACTTCCGCGCCAATACTCAATCTAATACCAAAGATGATGACTATTATGCCGGGAAGTAAGTGGTAACGTGATACAGAAAGCAACCTTTGTCTGGCATCTGCATATTTGCGTAACATAACATGTGTCCTTCGAGAGTCTAATGCCTGAGTAGTTCTAGGACAGAACACTGGGCATCAGAGTATCATATATGTCGATCTCTGGTAGGCTCTGGGAACTTTACTCCTGAGCAAGCTCTTATAGGCCGTATATATGAAAGAGAATTCTTGGAATTTGGCGAAAGCCGTGACTTTGGTATTCGCATCTCAAGCAAGATCTTTTGTTTTTTCTTTGCTCCGACCTCATTACTCATAGTAATCAAATGTGATGCCCTATGCTTCGAGTTACACTAGCACATTCTGAACTAGAATCGCTCAACCCAGTCGATGGAAGATATCGCAATTGTTGGGGTAGCGTTCAAGCTACCCCAAGATGCCGTCGATGAAGTCGGTCTTTGGCATATTTTAGAGCAGAGGCGGAACGTCATGACCGAATGGCCTGCCTCGCGGCTCAATATTGATTCCTTCTTTGATGCAAATCCCGCCGTTCGCAATAAGGTCCGTACTCTCGAGGGCCTTCCCAATAAGAAATAAGCTAACGAACTTCAAGATGCACTTTCGGGGGGCGCATTTCCTAGAGCAGGACATTGCCGCTTTTGATGCCCCTTTCTTCTCTATTTCCTCTCAGGAAGCTGCCGCTATGGACCCTCAACATCGGTTGGCTTTGCAAACAGCTTATCATGCGTTCGAGAACGGTTAGTACAGCGTATAAATGCTTATATCAGGTTTTGTGTACTAATACATCTCAATCAGCCGGTCTACCCATGGCGAGTCTCAAGGGCTCTAGGACTGCTGTTTTTGCGGCATCGATGGTGGACGACTACGCAAAGATGATGGTAAAGGATCCCGACAAGATGCCCCGCGCCGCAGCCACGGCGCTTGGCCTGACTATTTTGCCAAACCGCATTAGTTGGTTCTTCGACCTAAAAGGCCCCAGTATATTCGTGGATACAGCATGTTCAGGGAGTATGACAGCTCTGAACCTCGCCTGCCAGGCCTTGTATAATGGTGACGCCTCAGCCGCGCTTGTCATCGGAACCAACATTCTCCTAACTCCAGAAATGTCGATATCAATGTCAACTGGGGGGTTTCTGTCCGGAGATAGTGTCTGCCATAGCTTCGACCACAAGGCCAACGGATATGCTAGAGGGGAGGGTGTTGTTGGTATTTGTATCAAGCGCGTCTCTGATGCCGTCCGTGACGGTGATATGATTCGGGCTGTGATCCGGTCGATAGGCGCTAATCAGGACGGCCGCACACCAGTATTGACGCAGCCTAACCCTGCATCACAAGAACAATTGATCCGTCATGTTTACCAGAAAGCCGGTCTAGACTTTGCCCTTACTCGCTTCTTCGAAGCCCATGGAACCGGCACGGCTGTCGGTGACCCTATCGAAGCGATGGCAATCGGGAAAGTTTTCGGGCCATACCGCTCGGCCGAAAAGCCTCTCTATGTGTAAGTGCTATTCGAAGCTATGCTCATATGTGTCTAATCCAAACTTAGGGGCTCGATCAAATCCAACATCGGCCACACAGAGGGGAGTAGTGGTTTGGCCGGTCTCGTAAAGGGAATGCTCGTGCTGGAGAAAGGGATCATCCCGCCTAATGCTCTATTCGAAAAGCTCAATCCACAGATTGATGCTAAAGCCTTGCACCTGGCTATACCGACTCAGCCGATAGCTTGGCCATCTGAGGGCCTTCGACGCGTGTCTGTCAACTCTTTTGGATATGGTGGCTCTAATGCGCACGTGGTTATGGACGACGCTTTCCACTACTTAGAAAGCCGGTACTTAAACGGACTTCATAAAACTATTCCTGTGCCCCACGTCACTACGTCAGGCGTATCAGCCATCAATGGTGTACAATCAGCAGGCCTAGCTCAACGCACCACTCCACTCGCCACAAACGGCGCCCATCACACACGAGACCTGAACACCGGCCCTGAAACTTTGCGGCTCCTCAACGGAGATTCCCAGGAGAGGTCTCCCCCCGAGGATCGTCAGGCTGTCGTGGATACTACCTGTATACTAATCTGGTCCGCTGCCAACGAACAGTCATTGAAGAGGGTGGTGCATGCGTATGAGCCGTATTACCGAGGCCGAATATCAGGAGATGCGGCAAAGCTGGATGAATTAGCGCGCACATTGGCCTTACGACGAAGTCTCTTGCGTTGGCGGAGTTATGCCGTAGTAAACTGTAATGATGAGGTGCTTCCGCCGGTAAAGTATATTCGAGCTTCAACGGACGGAAACACATCCTTAGCCTTCTTATTCACGGGCCAGGGGGCACAATATGCGGGAATGGGAAGGGGTCTTTTACAATACCCCGTTTTCCAACGAACGTTACAGGCTGCTGATACTGTCTTCCAAAGTTTAGGGTGTCGTTGGAGTGTTTTCGGTAAGACCATTTCCTAAGCAACGTGGTCCTTCTTTGTCTATTTTTGGGGGTGTTCACTTAAGCACTGCTAATCACACGGATGATAGAAGAGATGAACGAACAGAGCCATATTGATGATCCAGAGTATGCCCAACCACTCTGTACGGCACTTCAGATCGCCCTGGCCGAGCTTTTGAAGAGCTTTGGCCTTGAGCCCAAGGCTGTGATCGGGCACTCTTCAGGAGAAATTGCTGCAGCATACACCGTCGGGGCTCTTTCTTTACCTTCTGCCTGCAGAGTCGCGTACTATCGGGGGCAATTAGCTAGCAAACTTCGGGCTAGTTCCGCGTTGCCATATGCCATGATTTCGGTAAATATACCGGCAGATGAAGTGAAGAGTTTCCTTGCCAAGGTAGATTTTTCGGCAAACCTTGTTGAGTCGATCAATGTGTCTTGTATCAATAGTCCCCTGAACTCAACACTTAGTGGTCGAGAAGATGCCATTGATATACTCCTTTCTCGGTGTAATGCGGATGGGATCTTTGCACAGAAGCTCAAAACAGGCATCGGGTATCACTCGCCGTCAATGCAAGCCATCGCGGCCGAGTACGCATCTCTCATGGGAACCCTTTCAGCCGGCAATCTAGCCCGTTGTCCAGTTATTTCCATGGTATCTTCGGTAACGGGGAAGTTAATCACCTCGTTGTCCGATCTAACAGAACCCCAATACTGGGTTGACAACATGGTTTCGCCTGTTCGGTTCTCCGACGCGTTGGAGGCACTTACTCGACTAGGTCTTGGTTCCGCCCCATTGGAGATCGTGGAGGTTGGTCCGCATCCAGCCCTTCGTCGCCCAGTTCAAGATACAATGAGCTCGATAAGTGGCCTTAAGGCACAGATTCAGCACAGTCATGTCCTGCACCGCTCCAAGCCGAATGTTTATACTATTCTTGAACTGGTAGGGCTGCTATTTTCCCGTGGCTATCCCATCTCAATTGATGAAATAAACCACTCGTTAGGAAAGAGGAGGTCCTCGCATTTCCGCCTTGACTGTCCAGAATATCCTTTTGATAGTTCTAAATCATACTGGTATGAGCCAAGAATGAGTCGAGACTATCGTTTCCGCAAAGTCGTGCCCGATGATACACTGGGATCGCAGGCTGAGGACTGGACACCCTTGACCCCGAGATGGAGGAAGCATTTGAGCTTAGAGTCCGCTCCTTGGATCAAAGATCATGAGGTAAGTTTCGTGCCACATAAGCCCGCCCATGCTGACATGCGGGGCACAGGTCATGGGCACCGTCATTTATCCTGCCACTGGGATGCTAGCTATGGCTCTTGATGCAGCGATGCACACACGGCAGGAGGACCGTGAGGTTTCTGGATTTTATATTCAGCACTGTCAATTTATCAGTCCAATAATTGTTGGCAAAAACTGGGATGACAGCACCGAAGTCATTGTGCAGTTGCGGTATATTCGGAATTCCCCTGAAAAGAAAACTGTTTGGTCCGAAGTTGAAATCTCCACTCACATCCAAGCTCAATGGACTCTATGTTTCAAGGCCACCATACAAACAGAGTACCAGGAAGCTGTCGCTACTCAAGTCGACCATGGCAAGGAGAAGCGGCTGAAGAAGCAACGCGTTACACATCATTGCCACAAAGCCATAGAGTCTTGCACTGCACCCTTAGATTCTGGGTCGTTTTATCAGAACTGCCAAGAATCAGGACTTTCCTACGGGAAGTCATTCCAGCTTCTGAATAATATTCGGTGGGATGGTGATGCAACTGTCATCGCTAGTGTCGACCTGACTACCGAAAACTGCCCTCCAACTTCTTTCTTTCAACCTGCGGTGCTCGATTGTGCATTTCAGTTATTCCTAGCTCGGACTACGAATGGGTTGACGGATGCCGTTCCAGCAGCGGTTCCCAGTATTTTGCGCGGCGCATGGTTTGCTGCGTCGGGCTGGCAGCCTCCTGACACATCCTCACTTCACTTTTTCACCAATCGTGTGGGGAACTCGAACGTTGATCTTCCAGACGGCTCTCTCTGTGTTCTCAGTGACAGCGGACTACCGGTTTGTTCTATCAAGCGACTTTCGTTCGCACGGGTGTCTACAGGGGATGACGACCAGAAGAGTCTCGTGAGGCGGCCACTCCTATACGGCATTGAGTGGGCTCCGCAACTCAGCCTGCTAAGCAAAGAGCAGTTGTACAAGGCTTGTGATGCTGATTCCTTTGTTAGAAGTGAAGACGCCATGGTAAACGACCAAAGGGAGCTCCGGGCCATCATGGGTAAAGTGATCCGCAGGACATTGAATCAGATATCTAGTGCAGATCTCCAGAAGACACCAGATTATCTGAAACGGCATTTTCAATGGATGCAAGGTTACGCCAATTTTGATTTGACTCAGCAAGCGCGAGATGTACAGATTGATGATGAGGAACTCGAGATGCAGTTGAGGCAAATTGAGATACGCCGTCCGGCGTGGGGTTTGTTTCCCGCCATCTCCCAGCGCCTAGCTGCTTTCCTTCTAGGAGAATCGGATCCATTGCAAGTGCTGTTTGAGAAGGGTCGTGTCGAGAAGGTCTATTCTGATAATTTGGACCACATGTGTGATCACAGGTTCCAGAAACTTGTGAAGCACCTGACGCATGAGAATCCAAACCTACGCATCCTCGAGGTTGGAGCCGGGACAGGGGCGATGACAGCACGCACTCTATTTGCTTTAGAAGAGGGAGAGACACGCGATGGTGGTATGAAGTTTACCCACTACACCTATACCGATATCTCACCGGCTTTCTTCGAACAGGCTCAATCCAAGTTCGAGAAGTTTGAGGAGAGAATATCCTACCGCACGCTCGATCTTGAAATTGACCCTACCCAACAAGGGTTTGAGGCGGGATCGTATGACTTGATCATTGCAGCCTCCGTTATGCATGTCACATCCGACTTAGGGAGAACAATACAGGGTGTTCGCACACTTCTTAAGCCAGGGGGTCATTTACTTTACGTTGAGCCCGTAGTTCCCGATAGTATCATTATGCACTTCGGGTGGGGTGTACTTCCTGGTTGGTGGCTTAACCGGGACAAGGACAGAGGCCTATGTCCCATTATCACCGAGCAAGCGTGGGACGAGGTTCTGAGAGGTAATGGCTTCTCTGGTAACGACGTCGTCTTGAGAGATTTTGAGAGTGATGACTGTCATCTCATGAGCATCATGCTATCTACCGCTTTGATATCTCAGGAAGCCCATTTGGCAGAACCCGGGCGCCTGCTCTTCGTTTTGCAGGACAAGGCCAATTTAAAGGACAGCTCTCTCGCCAAATCCGTGCACTCTCAAGTTAGCCAATGGGGGTTTGAAATTGTGTCTCTGGGACAGTTAAAAAACACAGGTATATCTGAGAAAGATGTAGTCATCTGTCTGCTCGAAACAGAGGCGTCTTTTTTTGCCGGTATGTCGAACACTGATTTCAGCGTCTTGAAGGATTTGATCGACCGTTCCCACAACCTCTTTTGGGTCACAGACGCTAGTAGGTATGGAGGTTGTGATCCCCATGCTGGAATGATGGAAGGTTTCTTTCGAAGTATGCGATCAGAGAATGTTGATAAGAGGATCATCACCCTCTCATTCGAAACGTCCTCACCTCAAAGTGAGAACGGCGCATTGTTAATCGCCCGCATTTTCAAGGCAGCTTTTGAAACTCTATCACCAGAGCTTGAGTACAGAGAGTCTCACAACCAAATTACCACTGCTCGAATGACAGTCGAGGAACCCCTGAATGCAAAAGTTCAGTCGTTCCTATATCCTCTGTCGAAAAAGGAGACATGGATACCCGGACCACCCCTAAAGCTGGTTTTAGGGGCACCTGGTTTCCTAGATACGTTTGTTTTCGAGGAAGATGTCACCTGCAAGACAGATCTGGGTCCCTATGAGATTGAAATTGAAACTAAAGCATGGGCCTTGAACTTTCGTGACGTTCTCTCAGCTTCGGGTAGATTGGAGGATGACCATCTTGGATTAGACTGTTCTGGACTTGTGACCCGAGTTGGTGCCTCATGCACCGCGATACGGGTAGGTGACAGAATAGCTGGATTTTCTCTGGGATGCATGCGAACATATACGCGTGCTCACGAGCGCTCCGTCATCAAGATCCCTGAATCGCTGTCTTTTGAAGCCGCTTCGTCAATCATCACTCCTGGCGTAACAGCCTACCACTCGTTAATCGAAGTTGCCCGGCTAAAAAAAGGTGAAAGAATTCTTATCCATTCCGGAGCTGGTGCCACCGGGCAGATGGCTATTATGATGGCGAAGATGGTTGGGGCCGAGATCTTTACGACTGTTAGTCTCGATGAGAAAAGGCAATTCTTAACCGACACATTCGGCATTCCAGAGGACCATATTTTATACAATCGGGATCAGAGCTTTGCGGAGGGCGTAATGCGTTTAACTAATGAACATGGCGTGGATGTGGTGTTGAACTCATTGTCGGGTGATGGCCTGCGTGCTTCATGGGAGTGCATAGCGCCATTCGGCCGTTTCGTCGAGCTTGGTAAAGCCGATGTCATGGCTGACTCTGGCCTCCCAATGTCGAAGTTCGCGCGCAATGTTAGTTTCTCATGCGTCGATGTGCACCATATGGCCCGCGAGGCACCGTGTCTCGCAGGCGACCTTCTGGAATGCACCATGCGCTGCCTGAACGGGGGTCAAATTGAACTTCCCGGGCCTTTGCACACTTATCCACTCTCTAGAGTTGAAGACGCCTTTCGGTACCTCCAAAGCGGCAAGAGTAAGGGTCGTATTGTTGTGAGCGTCCAAGGTGCAGAAGTGGTCCAAAAAAGGCTGCTTGAACGGCCTTCGTGGCAATTCGATAGCGAGGCTTCCTACATGATTGCCGGAGGCTTAGGCGGTTTGGGGAGAAGCGTGATCTTGTGGATGGCAACCAAAGGTGCCAAGCACATAATTGTCCCTTCCAGAACCGGGCCCTCGTCTTCAGCGGCGGCTGATATTATTGCGACGTTGAGGGAGAAAGGTGTCAATATCTCAACTCCAATATGCGATATATCATCGTCGAGCTCACTTGCTGCATTGATTAGTGACTGCGTTAAGACTATGCCGCCCATCAAAGGGTGCATTAACGCCACCTTGGTACTTCAAGATGCCATGTTCTCCAATATGACATATGCACAATGGCAGGCATCGATCCAATCAAAAGTGGCAACATCCTGGAATTTACATGAACAACTTCTAGAGCCATTAGACTTTTTCTTACTTTTTTCCTCGGTCAATGGAGTCCTTGGCGGCCCCGGCCTGTCCAACTACGCCGCCGGTTCAGCGTTCCAGGATTCCTTGGCCCGATATCGCGTTACTCAGGGGAAGACAGCCATGTCTCTCGACATAGGATGGATGCGTAATATTGGTACTATAGCCGAGAATGTCGAATACCAGAAGGCTCGCAAAGCTGCCGGAAACTTGAATCCCATTGAGGATACAGAATTGCTAGCTGTGCTCGAACTAGCTTGTGACCGCGCTTCGTCGCTTCTCCACGGGCATTCAAAATCCCAGCTTGTCATAGCGCCTGCTACACCAGCCGAAAAGTTGGCCAGCGGCCAGCCTATCCCAGAGACCTTAGAGCGACCATTATACGCTGCATTTTCGGGGATCGTAAGCGGAGATACACAAGGCGCTAAAACCAGCAACGCGATTGACTTTGCCGCCCTGTTCCGCAGAGCTGAAGGTTTTGAAGAAAGGGCCTCTGTTGCCGCGAGTGCCTTGGCTAGCAAATTGGCACGCGTTTTAAGCGTACCCGACACAGACGTCGATTACAGCAAGCAGCTCCCAGACTTTGGAATTGATTCACTTATGGCGGTTGAAATTCGCAATTGGATAAAGAAGGACTTTGCTGCCAATCTTGCTGTTTTCGACATCATGGGAGGGAAGCCTATCTCTGCTGTTGGATCTTTGATCGCAGAGAAGAGCCAGATTGGGAAAGGAGATGCTAAAAGAGGTTAATGGAGATTATCTAATAGGTAAACTACAGTAAATAAATCAAGCTTGAAAAGATTGTTATATTAATAACATAGTGCTGCTAGTAGCATGATTGAGTAGAATTGTATGTGTTATGATTATCATCATAGACCCTTGACCAGATTATTTACCCAAGTTCATAGTGTGGCTAGGAAATAGCCACATGTGGCTGAATTCCACAGGCCCCGAAGCTACACTAATCTATGGGAGACATTTGATCTTGATCGAGGCAACACAGCTCAAAACTCCAATTATCGAGATATATAGGTAGCTAGTAGCTAATTCTAGGATACTAGTACGTAGAGCAAGGGTCAAGATGTCTATTCTTATACATACTCATAACTCGGTAACCCTTGCGCGAGACTACGCACCTGCACTATAACACGCATCTTAAGATATCATGTGCTTTCATAGATGCTTGATTGCTATGCGTCACTCCATTCGCTCGAAGCCGCCCTTGCAGCGGGATTGCTCGAGTACCTAAAAACCCGAGCGATATCGGATCTCTCTATGCCATTGCTGGCTGAAATGGCGAGAGCTTGAGACCATGATTAAAACCGCGGGGAGGACGTTAGTATCCAGTCCCATTTGTACACACATCAACACGACACGCTTTACTGTACCCGTAGCACAGTTATCTACGCGTTTGTTACCTCCTCAACACGAAGGAAGTAGTGTAGCTAATACTATGCACGTAGCCTGCAGCCATGACGTAAAGGCGATCCATAGAATAAACTGTCTGGGTCTCATGCAGAAGATCCCGGCTTGGCGCAAGGGGTACGGTACTTATGCCAAGGAATCTGAGAGCCACTGGTGAAAAGCTTGGTAGGTTTTCGGTATGATGGGTGTTAGGTACAACTGCCTACCTCTCTTCTTTTTCTCGTATTTTTTGAAAAGGAAATCCCAAAGATTCCTAATACGGAACACGACATGCACTGATAGTCATACACAACATGATTTTAAATACCCGTGTCCGAAAACATTTGGGCGGTGGGATCTCTGCAGTGTTATGATACTTAGGTATGCTGATAAAGCTTCAGCTCTCAGTCCAAATGCTACATAGTAGGTAGAAAGAAGAAGGCATACTGTAGGCAGACGGGTCCGAGGAGCCCGATGGATCCGATGCTCTTTTTGAAGCTCCTGCTGCTCCAAGCAACTAACCGGGTCCTCGTGTACCAAAATGCAGGATATGTCAAAAGGCTCACGTAATTCGCCTTGCAGATAGACAGCGAAGAGGAGTATTAGTAGTACTCCGTATAGAGATAAGTAATTGCTTTAACACCGCTTCCGAGCTCCGTGTCCGAGCCGAGTGGGAATATGAAGCTATCCCTTACACCGAGGGGTTAAAACCGGGGCCACTTAGTGACAGACATACCCCTGTTTATTTTTATCTCCTAGCGCCCTGCGCGTCTAATACCACACAGTGGTTTTGTTCCGGGTTCCTGGATGCAGATCTGGCTGTGTGCTGTACTGAATGGGGTGCTAAACAGATACCATCACGCACCTCGATACCGCGGCGACCCGACTCGTAGACTTAACGGGCAGGTGCATCTGCGAAAAGCTGTTCTCGGGTTTACGATCTCACTCACGATCCATTCAAGATGGGCTGTCAGACTCGCTCTACATTAACTAGGGATTACAAAGGAAAAACAACACAACACTCGTCCGAGACAGACGCGACTGGACTAATCGAGGGCGGAGCCAACGATATGCACCACTCGGCGCTTGGTGGCGCTGACGTTGATCGTAATCCTGCACTTCTAATTACCGAGACAACCAAAGAAATCGAAGGAGATTCTCGTCTCGCAGGTCGCAGCATGGCCTCCGAGTCGTGTTCCGCCTCTTCGGCGGTAAGCTGACAGGGCTAGATGTGGAAAGAACGTGGAAACAAAATGAAGATGGACAGACTACTTAAGCATTCTGTATTGTTTCTGTTAAGAGTTCCGAGATGTCGCTTAACTCACCCTTGAGCTCGACGCGAAGGGTAGACCAGTTGCGACGATGTCTTCTCTTTCGACTTTGGCGGCGGTCATATCGGCCTTGGCAACCAGCATCTCTGCCTTGCAGGTTCGCGTTCATGATGACACGTTCACACCAGACGTCGTGCTCAGTGTGACCAGACGGAATGTGTTCATTGCTGGTATTGAGCGATACAGCACTTTGGTCAATGACTCGACACCAGCTCCTGAGCTAAGAGTTCCAGAAGGCCAGGTCGTATGGATTCGAGTACACAATGACGTGGATGATGCAAATGTCACGATGGTAAGCCATTCCCTTGTTCTGTGTACGATCTTCGAAGACTAACTTGGTGATATTCAGCATTGGCACGGATTGACCCAGGCCGCTTATCCGTTCTCGGATGGTACGCCTCTCGCTAGTCAATGGCCTATCCCGCCACATCACTTCTTTGATTATGAGCTCAGAACTGGGGATGGAACAGCAGGGACCTATTTTTATCATGCCCACGTAGGGTTTGAGGCAATCACAGCGACTGGTCCGTTGATAGTAGAGAGCGATGAACCACCCCCTTACGAATATGACGATGAGCGTATCGTCTTCCTCCAGGAACTATACAACCAGACGGACACAGAAGTTGAAGATGGTCTACTGTCTGCTCCTCTTCGCTGGCCTGGAGAGCCTAAAAGCTGGTTGATCAACGGCAAAGGGATTTCTAACTATGGCATTGTCGATCCCTCTTCAGCGACATTGGATATAATCAACGTCGAGCCAAGCAAGACCTACCGATTCCGCTACGTCGCGGGCACTTCCCTAGTATACGCGTCATTTGGATTTGAGAACCATACTGATCTCAATGTCATTGAGGCAGACGGCCACTACACGAAACCCTACCCCGTGGAGTTTCTACAAATGGGAAGCGGTCAGCGATTCAGCACGCTGCTCGAAGCGAAAACATGTGACGAGCTTAATTCACTAGGAAAGCTGGACTACTATTTGCAGATCGAAAGCCGAGACCGAGCTTCTGTAGTCACCAATTACGCGATTCTCCGATATGATGGTAGCAGCTGCGATCCCGTGTTAAGCGGCGACGACGTCCACGTGTCTAACAACTCCAATCCATCAATTGCACCTATTAGCCTTCCGCCAACAGTCAACGGTTATCTTGATTACGTGCTGGAACCCCTTGAACCAAATGACTTCCCTACAGCAGCGGAGGTCACCCGTCGAGTCATCATCGACGTTCAGCAGATTGTGGACGTATGGTATTACTGGAAAGACAACAATGTTACTTGGACAGAGGACGCATCCGACCCCCGAATGCATGTCACACCCTCCAAACCATACCTCGTGGCGCTTTACCTAAACGAGTCAAGTTATCTCCCGAACTACAACGTTGCGGTCATGAACGATGGCCTTGACCCTAAAACGAAGACCTACCCTGCAAAGCTGGGCGAAGTACTCGAAATCGTACTTCAAAACGTCGGGGCACGCACGTACGATGGCTCAGCCGGTGGCGGTCTGGATACTCACCCTTGGCATATGCACGGCAGGCATTACTACGACATTGGAGCCGGAGAGGGTCTGTATGACCCAGAAGTGGCAGAGGAAAGGCTGAAAGGCACAACGCCCATCCAGCGAGATACTACCATGCTATACAGATACAATGCGACGACGGGTGTCGACGAGGTGCGCGCCTGGCGGGCCTGGCGAGTGAGAGTCGAGAACGCGGGCGTGTGGATGGCGCATTGCCACATTCTGCAGCACATGATATCAGGCATGCAGATACCATTCGTCTTCGGTGACACGAAGGATATCGTAACTGTCGGGATCCCAGAAGTCCGCGGGTACTTGACGTATGGAGGGGATGTGTATGGCAACAGCACCCATGCACCAACGGTGATTCATTTCGGTGAATCCGATTAATCTTGGGGACTTTCATTATCTGCGATTATACAAAACAACCGTGTCTCTAATGCTATCTCACGTTGTCATCCAGCATATAATACCAACATATCTACGTATATAGAATTCATAGGCCATGATCTTGACCGCATCATATCATCAACTCAATTAATTTGCCAAAACTTGTGTAGTTGCACGAATGCGCCACCAACAGGGCCACGCTGTGCATGCCAAGCTCTCTGATTGGGCTCGTTACTTTTGCCGCTTGGAAGCAAGGCAAAACTTGGCGGCCTATATGGCGGCCCCCGCGCAGAGATCGCCTTGACAGATCAACCGTAAATACCATGATGAAGCCACGACAAATCTTGTTCTATCCAAGTTTTAGATTTTTTTTAATCTTTTATATAGTCCCATCATTTAGTTGCCAACATGTCAAAAGAAAACCCCCAGTCCTGTTCGGCTCTCGAAATATCGGAATGGGATGCGAGTAAGTCTCGCGCTCCATACTAGCCCGCAATTCGTCATTGACCAAGTAGACAGCTCGAGGCTGGCAGGCCAGAAAAGTCGACATACATCGGATCCTCGCAGAGAATCCGAGTGTAAATGAGATCACCGTATCTGCCGGGTCAGCAATCTGCGTGATGTCAGCCATACCGCGTTTCGGAGCCGAGATGACCAGCACGCTAATCGTCTTACAGATTCGCGAACGCTAAAGAGGTTCGTACATGCGAGCCTTGCCGGGGATATTTCATCGATCGGTTTCACATGCCCAAGACATGGTGGTCTGATTACAGCCGGAAATCGAACGGCTACTTCGGCTGTCAGCACAGCCATAGCCCTACGACGGGCCAAGGCTCGCTTGGTATGTCTGCACGTCCCAGCCGACCCCGGTCTAGGACTAAACTAAACACTCAGAAACATGGGTCTACTTCGAGATTAAACAACTCGATAAGACGGGCGAGTATCACTGGTATAAGGTCAACATATTCATACGATGGAATAAGGTAACTCACCAGACCGTCATACTTGCATTCGATACGCCCCCAGCCACTGCAAAGCGGTTGCTAGAGCAACTCGCAACCCCTGATCCCTATACCCTCCAATTCCCGTTTTGGTTCTATCCTCACCTGCTGGATGAGGTAGCGCAGCATCAAGAGGCCGGAGTTTGGGCGATTCGTGATCAAGTAAGAGCAGTCGAGAAAGAGATCGCGCCGAAGAGCAGGCCGAACCCCGACTATAGGCGTCTGCACGATATCGCCCGACATGCCATCCATGTTACCGAAAGCCTCGATGTAGCTGTCCAAACCGTACAGCACATACTAGCCCGTCACAACGGTCTAATACGTATGATGTCTGATAAAGATGGAGCGCATCAAATCCACTCCCAGCTCCAGTTCTTCGAGAGCTATATAAGCAGTTTACGCTGTCGCTCTTCTTCCAACGAGAAACGGATGAGTAACGAGATCCAGCTCGCCTTCAACACCGTCGCGCAACATGACGCGAAGACATCCGTTAAGATCGCCCTTGCCACGCAGTCGGACAGTCTCTCTATGAAGTCAATCGCCCTCGTCACTCTTGCGTTTTTGCCACCGACTTTCGTTTGCGCCATCTTTAGTATGTCCTTCTTTGACTATAACGCGGATTCGGGGTGGGCTTTTTCTGATAAGTTCTGGCTGTACTGGGTATTCGCTATCCCAACGACTCTCTTGACGGCTGCTGCCTGGTATTTTTTGCGAAAGTATAGTTTCTCGGCTCCGTCTAAAGACGAAAAGCGAAGATTTTCGGATATTATGGTATAATCCGGAATGGTGCAACTTCTTGGTTTTAGAACCGGTCAGGCGTCGCAGAGGGCGACTCCAATCTAAAGCATAATCTGTGTTTCTAGATTTTACTGTTACAAAATACTTCCAAGAAGTTTCATGCTCAAACGAAGCACTAGGGGTATAGTGTCCAAATTAGCCTCATCTGTCACTTGCTAATCCCAATCTGTGTCGCTGCTCAAAGTTCCGTAACCTCTCATCTCCTTTAGGCGTCACTCATGCGTGAAACTGTGACGCTTTGCCCGACCGACCGAGTTAATTATATTGGTGGCTTAAGTACTCAACCAGATAGCAGGCAGACCTCAGAGGGTTATTCATCCCCATCGTTGAGTTTTGCGCGACAATGGTTATATAGCGAGATTTTCTTTGAGCGGCTCACGCTTTCGGAATTAGATGCTTGATTCGGCTACAGTGAGGCCCTCTCATTAGGTGGTTTGAACTAATGACGTGTTGCATATATTAGTACCTAGATATAGACTCTTCATGATTTACAAGTGACCGGTAAGGCCCTAGTACTCCGCCCTATAAAACAGCAGTAGCTCTATTAATCGGATTTCCTGGAGGGAGGTCCCGTTATCTCTACTTGATATACCATCACGTGGGCCACACTGCCAGAACCTTGCAGGTTGACAACGTGCGAATTTTAGGTCATATTTCTGGGGTACCGAAACGCTACTAGGATTTCCTACGGCTCTACTTTGCCGCCAGCAATAGGAATCTGACTTCCATGTGTTTGCAGTGTTTTTGCGATCCGGCTAGAATCTCCATCAATATATTATATATGGCATTAAGCCTTCACGTTCGCTTTCGGCAGCCGAATCTAGCGGTATCACACCATGCCTATTAGATACATCAGGTTTAGCGTCTCGAGCAAGAAGTAGGCCGACAATTGTTCCAGACCCCATTTGAGCAGCCTAGTGTACTGGCGTTATACCATCGTTGTCAGACAAGTTGACCTCAGCACCTCGATCGAGAAGTAGCTGCGCCATTTCTACCGCAAAAATATTCGAACGAACCCATAGATTACCGGTTCCCTAAGACAAATGTGTTCCGTCATTTTAATCTTTTGTGTTATTTCAGCACCTCTATCAATCAGTAGCTGTACTATTTCAACGCTGTGAACTGTACGACTTGCCCAAGATAGAGGCGCCCAGTCATAACAAGGGTTTATAAGAGGGCTTGGAATGTGTGTTCAAATTGCGATAATTCTACTACGGTCCAGAGCCTCCTGCGACCATTCAGAATCCGGAAATGGCCCTGGAATTCCTGGTCTATATATACGTAAAGGAGTCGGCAGTCGGTGACAATAGTTGCCGACCTGCCTTACTATTCCGGACCCTACATACACTCATTCAGCTATGTCTGATCAGGGTCAGGGTTGTCGGATCAAGGTGAGTAATTCCTGAACAAGGTGAGGGCAGGTGAGGGTGAATTCCAATACCGAGAGTTCAGATGTTTCCTACATGAATCAGAGACCACGGAGGCTAGCGTTCAATCCATAGGACATCAGCCATTTCAATCCTAGCGCCTTGTAGCTGTGCAAATTCGCAATAGCCAGCTTTACCGCGTGCCCAAGACAAAGGTGTTTAACCCTTAACATCCTCTGTGTGGATTTTAGCACCTCTGTTAAGAAGTAGCTCTATGACTCCAGAACAATTATGTGCTTGGTACGCCCAATATAAAGGCGTTTGGCCATTTCTATCTCGGGTGTTGATTTCAGCACCTCCATCAAGAAGTATCTCTATGATTTTAGAGCTACAAGGCTCTTGACACGCCCAAGATAAAGGTGTTTGGCCATTTTGATCTTTCGTATCGATTCCAGCACCTTTATTTAGAAGTATCTTTGCGATTTTTAAAGAATTAGGCACTTTGCATGCCCAAGATAAAGGCGTTTGGCGATTTTGATCATTTGTGTTGACTTCAGCACCTCTGTTAACAAGTATCTCTATAACTTTAGAATCATAGGATTCCCGGCACGCCCAAGATAAAGGTGTTTGGCCATTATGATCATTTGTGTTGATTTCAGCACCTCTATCAAGAAGTAGCTGTATAACTTCATAATTAGGATCTTTTTGGCATGCCCAAGATAAAGGTGTTTGGCCATTATAATCATTTGTGTTGATTTCAGCACCTCTGTCAAGAAGTAGCTTTATAACTTCATAATCAAGATCTTTTTGGCATGCCCAAAATAAAGGTGTTTGGCCATTTAGATCTTGTGTGTTGACCCTAGCACCTCTATCGAGAAGTAGGTTTATAAATTCATAATCATAACCTTTTTCGAATGCCCAATATAGAAGTTTTTGGCTATTTTGATCTCTTGTGTCGATTTTAGCACCTCTGTTAAGAAGTAGCTGTATAACTTGATAATTAGGATTTCTCTGGTATGCCCAAGATAAAGGCGTTTGGCCATTTTGATCTTTTGTGTTGATTTCAGCACCTCTGTCAAGTAGCAGCTCTATGAATTTGATATGCCAAAGGGGGGTATTCCATAATGACATCTCTCCAATTATACTGGGGCGTAGACTCTTCCATTCGACAGCCCAATGCAACAGTGGTTTCCCCGAAATTACACTAGATTCTAATTTGTGTGGTAACAGGGTAACACAATAGTCAGAATCCAGTGTGAATTCCTTTGATCGCTCAAGGGAATCGCTCCCTTCTTTGTCGTCCCTATTCGGCTTCGAGGAAAGGAATCTTGCGTTCTCACTACCAGGAAAGCGTGCTAGAGCGCAATTTTGAACCGTGAGTAACCGAATTAGGTTTAAACATAGCTCGGAATCACCTTCGTGCGACAACCGATCCTCGAAAGTTAAGATATGAATCCAGGGTTGGTAGTCAAACGAATTGAGAAAACGATCCTGTGGAAAGCTAGTTGCTGCTTTTTCACAGTGGACCATAACATGTCTTGAGGCGTATCGAATGAAAGGGAATCTATTCTCAAGTGGCTTATCGGTGTCTCCCTTACGAAGATGATTGATATCGAGCTCTCTGCGTTGAATATATGTGGAACAACACTCCTTCAATCGATTATGGCTCCAGCTTTCAAAGCTAGTTTCAAGATCAGGCCCGAGTTCATAAATACCACCATCTTTGAGGAGGAAATCTCGCACGGATTCGTGAATAAACTGAACGGTCCCAAAACTAAGTGGCCCAACGACTTCGGCGAGGCCTTTTGACGAGCTCGAAACGAAGCGTTTCATGTGCTCTATTGTGATTTGTTCTCGATCCCACACGTCCAAGCTTTTCTCGTCCGGATCGAGTCCGCTTATCATCGCATAGTAGTACTCTTCGGGCCTTAGGGGATATTTAGCATAAAGTATCCATTGTATCGACAGTAATAATTCTTCCACATTCTCATCGTCTCTTTTAAGAATGTTTCTGAATAGTTCGCTTAGTTTTGCAGGAATCTCTCCAAGTCTTTTTCTCACTGCGAAGATGCGGCCCCGTTGGTATTCTTTATTTAAAATTCCGACGACCAGAACAACCCACATGAAAATACCAGACGCCTTCTCGAGAAGATCGCGCCTAATTTCAAGTGCCTGTTGCCCCTTGCCGACATCAAGCTTGTGATCAGTATATTCTTCGAGATCCTTGTCGTGGTCGCGTTGGTCTTCAAGTGTCAATGCTAGACTAGCCTTGATAGTGATTGAAGGATAGTGTCGACTCGAAAGACAGGTGAATAGCTTTACGTCTTTTTTTNGAAGCAGATTCCCCAAGATGTTCAAAGTACTCGACCAAGTCACACACTTCATCCTCATTGCACTCATCGAGTGCATCAACAACGCAGATTAACTGTCGACGGCCTAGTTTCTCTACGGCCACGAGAAAAAGGTCTTGAAGGGTATCGATATCCCAATTTATAGGCTTTCTGGAAGTTTTGAGAAATAGATGGGGTTGGACCAGCACTTGTCGAAGATCCGAGAACTCTCGAAGTAACTGAAATAGGAGAGAGCGGAACATCCCCTCGATTGACTTGCCCAAATCATCCCCTCTTGCGTTGAAGAAAAAAGAGATTACGTTGTAATCCTTTTTCAACTTTGAATAGATGAACTTCATCAATGTTGACTTCCCGACAGCGGGTTTTCCTCGAATCCATAAAAAGCCATGGTTCTGGGGATATCTGTCGGGGTCTAACCACGCTGAATAGTCGGGATGGTGTAGAATCCATGTGCAGGTCTTTCCGTAGGCGGGCTTTATACTCAATTCTCGAGCGATGATAGTTTCAAAACATAACGAATTCATCAGAACGTCTATCTTCTCTTTATGTTGTTCCCATATAACTAAAACATAATTATAAGCTAAGTACAGTTCTATGCTGGGGAAAAGACCCACCACTCTGGGGCTCTTGGGCCTTTAGAGCGGCCAATACCCCAAGAAGCTCCTTTGTGTATGCAGCAGCGGTAGCAGCGGCATACCGTTGCCATTGCTTATTCTTATGACTATCGGCATAGTCGCAGATGGAGCGAATGACCAAGCATTGAAGACTCTCTATGAACCCGGCACCCTCCATCTCGAAACATAGCGCGTTGAACTGCTGCGCTAACTCATCTCTTTTCTTTGCGTATTTGATTACTTGATCACCAGATGCAACAACGCCATAATGAATCACAGGGTGGTTGTTAGGCCGTTGTGTTCGTTGGACCAATCTCGATCGGTCGCACTTGTTGCAAGTGGGCTCTGATTCGGGGTGCTCATATGTACTTTCAAATAGCAAGTCTTCAGAGTCTCGGGAAGTGTATTCCCCCATGTGTGGGTTCTTTTCAGCCATTTGACAAAGAAGATCTGGTATTCTAGATAGTTCGCGTTCATGCCGTGACCGTAACGCCGAGACAGCATTCCTAAGTTCCTGTGATGGCCGGTATGGAATGGCAGTTATTTGGAAGCAGTCTTCGCCTAGGGCATTCCCTAAATCATACTGGACTAGTTTCCTGCTGACTACAACATCGCCTAGTCGTACATCAGCACTCCCGGGGGCGCCGCCAGCAATGCCGACCATTAAAAACACCTCCAAAGAGGGGAAGGTCCTATGCATGTTGCTTGCTACAGTGGCAGCATTGATCGTGCCGTATCCATCATCTGGTAGACTTGCAATAACAGTATTGTGATCTCCAATCCTTCCGAAGGTATAGTTGTTTGTATCGCCCGGCTTTTTCGGTAGGTTCTCGTAGATTTCATCTAATATAGCAAACGCGGCAGCCCTCTCGATATGAAGCGCGGCGACCCAGCCGACAGTATAGTCATTGTACGCTAGTTTCTTGTTCTGTTGGGGGTCCTTCTCGCTCTCGCTCTCGAGAATGCGTTTTGATCGCTTCGGCGGGTGCGGTGCAGGGCGCTCGTCATCGTCATATAGGCGTCTATTGCCGCTCCGGGTTGAGGCCATTATGCTAGCTAGACTGAGACTGCTCTCCGTCGGTTGTCTGATGGAAGGAAACTATGCGCGGTAAGGAAGCGTGAGTGGTTTTGATGATTACGAAAAGAAGTTGATGGGTGGAAAAAAGGAAATGGTTATTCACTGTATTCGTCTGGGTTTAGGACAGATGGGGTATTTGATGCCTGACAAGAGAGAGCCTAGAAAAGGCACCGCAAATTTTGCACAGACTTGTGCTTCTGCATAGCTCAGCCGCCTTGCGAGGATAGATGTGAAGAATGAGGGGACTATACGGCCTACAGCTGGGGGCGTTAGGATCTCCGAGAATGGAAAGTATAGCCCGACCTCCAGCGTTTTTCGGGACCGTTCACTATCAGATAGATAATAGTTATAGCGGGACCTAGGACTTCCATTGGATCTCGGGGAGGAAGCCCAATACCTCCTGAGTGCTTGTGTACCCTCGGAAGAGGTCACCGGGTATTTGCGAATGTACGTATGTTACAGTGAATATAGATTTGAAACATTAGGTACTGCGCCAAGTTCGGCGTCGCCGTACCTAGGCATTCAAACCAGTTATGGTATAATTTCATCTTTTAGGTACATCGTAAACTAGCCTCGCGTTTCTATAGAGGCTGCCCTTTTCCTTCATTACATGGGAGCCTGCCATCGCATATTAATCTGCTTTTTCCGAACCTGTGATTCAATAGTCAGTATACATCGCGTAGTTCCTCACGTAATCATTCCTCGGTAACTCTTCTTGTCGTTGATGCGTAAAAAGGGGCGGTGAAGAAAGTGCACAAATGTGAGAAGAAGGGGGGGNTGGGGGCCTCACCATAGGACCCAAACCAAGCACACCAATAAACAGCGCCGCGACCGTAGCCACGAGGGTGACTTTATTAAACCCCTTGCCGAGGATATCGAAAGCCTGAGAGGGCGTGACCCTGGACCCGAAGACGTCGACGCCGTACGCGAAGACGAGACACGTGCTTTCGAGGATGGCGGGGGCGGCGATGATGCTGCGCACGCCGAGGACGTCGCGGGCGTGGGAGACGGTCATGCGGGGGTCGAGCTCGATGGCGGGGACGTATTTCACGAGGCCCTCCTCGAGCTCGGCCGGCGTGGGGTCGCGGCCCACGGGGCGGCGCGGCTCGAGGAGCATGCGCGGTATGGCGATGATGGAGTGCGACTCCGGCATGTATGCCAGCAATTGCCTGATGGCGATGCCCTGCCGCGTCTGTGTGACCGCGAGGGAGGTGATGGGGCCCGAGAGGATGAAGGTTTTCGACACGACCGAGGGGATGGCGGGGCCCGTTGGGATGTCTATAGGGTCGAGAGAGGAGAAGTTGGCCGCGTCGCCGAGGGGCCCGCGGTCATTGGCGACTTCGGATTCGTAGAGGTCCGAGATGACGACTTGGTAGCCCTTGAGATTCTGTGCCTCCGAGTCACGTAATTGGTATTGGCCGTAGTACGTGCAGAGGAACCAGTTCTCAGAGAGGGTGCAGGCGATGTCCTTGTTGGAGTCAACACCTTCGTAAGATGAGGAAGCTAGAACTTGTCCAGACACGGTATCCAACAGATAGGTAGATAAGACGGAAGTCTTGTTGTTTACTGCGGCGACCACTATCGTGTTGGGATTCAAGTACTTGTATTTGACCGTCCTGTCACCAAGCACTCGGCCGATAGAAGCAATTGGGTCGTGCTGTGGGCGAGTCGCGATGTTGGCGATATGCTGTCCGGTTGAAGGGGAGAAACTCCAAACTGGGATCGGAGAGGCTAGCTCATCCTTCTCCACGTACCTAAAGCCCTGAAGTTCATTCTCACCTGTACGGGTGACCACGGTTTGTTTAGGAGCCCACGCAAGCTGGACATCGCCAAGTTTCCCGTCACGTTCGATAGGTAGAAGCCAGGGGCCGGCGTCGCTGTCTACAATAGTAGCACCATCGACCGCTGGGAATAGACTTGATGGCATGGCTTCGATAGTGTTACCTGTATCTGACTTCACGATGATGAATTGGCCCTCCGAACCGCGAACGGTGACAAGACCTTTAGCGTTGTCAGCATGGATAGCCTTAACATCCCAATGTTTGCCGGACGGTGTCTCATTAGCATTCTTCGACCATACAATCTTCCCGTGATTACCGGCATCAAGACCGTATAACTTTCCGCGCTTAGTAGCTAAAACGACAAGCTTGTTAAACCCAAAGCTATCCCGTGTAGCTTCGTCCGTAGATTCAGTGCTCTCGGAACCAACAATGCTGCTAAGAAGACGTTTGGGGATAGATTGTAGGTAGGTGGGAAGGTATTGGAGATCATCGATATGACGCTTCACGCGATGCACGTATGCCGACCATGGGTTGCTGTGAGCCTCAGCTTCCAAGGTCCTTGCCAAATCCTCTGACTGGGGAAACTCGGCCCACGTAGCAGCTACGGCACCGCTCAACCCCTCGAGACGTGTCCAGCCGAGTTCGCCATTGACGATTTGCGTCCAGTCATCAGAATCCGTCACGACGACAGCTCTCACGGCATAGCTGTCCTCAGCTTTCTTGATGACTTCGGACACTCCATGTAAAGCGCCGAGCTTCTCAGCTCCTGATTTTAAAGACCATCGGCCTAGGATGCCATGGGAGGTAGATGAGGTTACGATAATCTCGTTATCTGTGACTCTGGTGAAATATACATTAGCACCGGATGAACTTGTTGAGAAGGCACTTCCGCCTTCAAGTAGAGGAAGCTCGTATGCCTTCGTAATGACATTGCTCTTCAGATCAATATGGAAGACATCAGCCTTGTGACCGGGTTTTGTTCGGCTGTGTACCAAAAAATGAGGTGATGATTGGATAGTGTGTGGAGCGTGGATTTCCACATCTACCGTGTCCGTAGGAAGGGCGAACTCTTGCTTGCTCTTGAGGCCAAGGACATTGACTTTCAGCTTGGTCATCCCGTTGTCTGTCCATGCGACGATGGGGGCAGCTGAGTTGGCGCCCACGAACATGACATCTTGAGGGCTCTGAACTTCGCCCTTGGTGCCGAGTGGAATCTCATCCAACTTCTTGCCTGTCAAGGTGTCCAGCACCATGACCTTCAAACTATACGAGAGGAGCGACCCGTGTAAAGTCACGACGAAGACCTTGTCCAAGCTGGTGCTCACTTGTAGGGGGATGTCCTTGTTCACCTCTCTATGTTCCCAGACGACGTGGCCATCTGCACCGTGTATTCTCCTTGCGACTGTGGCGCCTGGCTCCTGGTGGAGAGCCAACACATCCTTCCCCCCTCGTTCTGTTATCTCCATAATCTCGACGTCTTTCACTACTCCATTGGAGTTTAAAGACCAAGCGTTGCGACCAGTCAGAGCATCCCACGAGCTCACAGAGCTACCATATGCGCCGACTAGCCAAGTCTGATCCTCAGCAGCACGCAGAAACCCCCCGCCATCGGTGACATTACCAGCTAGTAACTGTCGCCATACGAGGGCGCCATTGCTGGGATTGACGGCACCAAGCACCCCTAGGTCGCTAA
Source organism: Xylaria multiplex (assembly GCA_011057905.1). Taxonomy (NCBI): domain Eukaryota; kingdom Fungi; phylum Ascomycota; class Sordariomycetes; order Xylariales; family Xylariaceae; genus Xylaria; species Xylaria multiplex. The sequence goes on along the minus strand of WUBL01000014.1, from coordinate 306,484 downwards.
GTGTGTATAAAAGGCTCGCCTTCTCTTCTGTTCGGGGTCGGTGGAAGAATGTGGTTTCGCGCTGGGGGACGCCGAGAAGCTCGTGGTGGTAGTCGATATGGCCCACCTCGTCTTGGAAAACGGCGCGAACGCTGGCAGGCAGTGCGAGTAGAACAGACAGCGAGAGCGCCTGGAAGGATAAATGCATCTTGCTAGAACGAAGTCATGTGCGAAGCGCGATTATTATTATTTATGGAAGTGGTTGAAGAGGGAAGAGCTGAACAAGATATCCGAACATTGGCCTAACATGAAGCTACGGATGTACACGAAGCTAATCGGTGACGTTTTTGATAGGTAGTGTAGATAGAACCTTAGCAGTAGCTTGTACCTTGGCTTGGCGTCGTGTTAGCCTTGTGGATAGTGAGATGCCTGGTGCCCGATGCCTGTAATCCTTATCGCTCTACAGCAGTTGCTGACAGTCATTATCAGTTGTCAGCTTCCTGCTCACTTACAAGTACCCGGTAAAGGGTTAACAATTAACAACATTAGCTCAGTACAATTGGTCTGAAGGGAAAACAAGGAGATCAAATCCTCGTCACCGCGAGGTTATTAATTTCATCTCAGAAACCAGGTGTCGCAGCAAGATGCTCGGCAGTGGATTATTAGTGTACATGTAAGCATCTCAAGACCACCATCATCTGCTAATCTGCCCCGTCACGAATCCCTTTACTGACAGACTACACCTTTTTTCTTCATCATTACTGGCCAGACGCATTCCACATTCTTCCGGGATGGGATAAAATAGACCGTCCGAACATTTGAACATGGTAAGGGAATTAGGAAAGGAAATAGGGCAATGGGCAATTGGCAATAGAACCGAAGTAATAATTACAACGAGTAGTCGACACGGTTACTCATCATCCGCGGCTTTACTGTAAATAGGGTTAGAAATAGAATCAACGCGAGTCGTACTTGAACCTACCCCTTGGAGACGCGGCGTTTGCCGCCTTTGGGGGCAGCAGCAGCAGCAGCCTTCGACTTGCGACCGGCTTTTCCCTTTGCCACTGTCTTGACGATGGGCTCTTCATCTTCGTCCTCCTCGTCTGTAGGGGGAGGAGATGGTGCCTTCTTGGTCGGTGCCTTCTTGGTCGTTGCCTTTTTACCTCGAGCTTTCTTTGCAGGGGCCGGCTCCTCGGGCTCCTCGGGTTCCTCGGGTTCCTCAACATCTTCGTTAACATCCTCGTCGAGTTGTTTGGCTTTGCGGCCGCCCTTTGCCTTCTTGGCCGGTGGTTTCACTTCCTTGTTTGCCTCGTCATCCTCGTCATTCTTCTTGCTTTTACGGCCACGAGCCTTCTTCGCTGGTTGCACTTCTTCTTCCTCCTCCTCATCTTCAGCTTTCTTGGATTTACGACTAACTTTGGCTTTCTTCTTCACTGGCTCAGGCTCCTCCTCTGTTTCTTCCCCATCTTCCTCTGCCTTCTTACGGCCGCGCTTGGCGCCGGCGGCCTTCTTTGGGGCAGCTTTCTTAGGAGCAGATTCATCTTCATCAGCCTGATTTGGTCTGTAAGCAAAGTGCGTATTGAGTAGAGGCTCAGGGTGATCTTACCTCATCCTCATCAGCTTTAGGCTTCTTAGCACGACCTCGAATCGCAGTTTTGCCAGGTACGTTGAACTCAAGATCCTATTGTCGTGGTTAGGCAATCATGGGATAGAAGAATATATATATATGCGTGACGATTAAGATGGAATATGTATGGAGGAGTTAGTAGATACCGAATCTTCGCGTAAAGAGCCAGTATACGGAGGAAGAAAAAGCGGAAGAGGCTTACGCCATTGAAATCTTCGTCATCGATATGACCCTGTCTTACGACACGCTCGATTTTCTCCTTGATCTCGAGGTCCCTATTGCACGATTAAAAAAANCTGAGATGACGATAAAATAGGAGTAAAGCGTTCATACTCGATCTCATCATAACCATCCAACAGATCCCAGTCGTAGTCGTCGTCTTTCTTGATAGACTCTTGGACGTTGGAAATAGTCTTACCTGAGACACAGCCCCTGCGTTTCCAGAGTTAGTGAATGAAACGTAAAAAGGTAACATGGTACGATAAAGCAGGCCTCACCAGTGGCGCCATTTCCAAGACCCATGCTCAGTGTTTGGCATAACAAACCAGACACCAAAACGAAGTTCGCCTTTAGCGATCTTATTCTTTGTGTCCTTGCATACCTTGTCCTGGCAGCCGGCGCGGTTATTAGGAGAGATTTCTGAGAGGCGTTAATGATCCAATTCTATGAGTAAGCACGTAATAAATTCACTAGAAACGTCAAGGGAAATGAGGAAATGTGTCGCGTGCCACATTATGCTTGGTCCTTTGTGGTTGAGCTTGAAGGGGGCCATGAGGTAAATGCAAGGGCTCAGACGCGACACCGAGGCTAACACAGGAGGGCGGATATTAAACAAATGAAAAAAGAACGTACCAATACGATAAGACATTTTGTCTCACGTTTAGAGCTGGGGGAGATGTTATATGAGATGTATTGAGGTAGGAGGTAGAATTGGTGGAGGTAGATGGGTGATGATGTAGTCAGGATGCGATCGGCGATGATTTAGTCGACGGGTGTAGATCAGATTTTGGCGTGAAAATTGATGAAGGGGATAAGGAGAGGACAACAACAACACCACCAAAACCAAAAGACTAAGGCGATGGGGATGGTTGGAGATTGGAGAGGACAAGAACGGACGTAATGCGGGAAGAAACGAATCAATCAAATGGAATATTAATCAATTAAAAGCTTGAAAGCAGGCTTGAACAAGAAACAGAAGAATGGCCTTGTTGGCACGTCGTTGTTTAGGCGCCAAAGGAAGAGACGGGGAGGGGGTGTGTTGCCTCGAGAGAGAGAGCAGGTTCTGATTTCTGATAGTGTCGAAGAGATCAGTAGGTAGAACTTGGGTACCGGTGGACGAGACGCGTTTCTGGTGGCATAAACAATCCTGTGTCTAGGCCTACAGGACATACCTAGGTAGGTGTCTGACCCTGATAAGACCTATCTATAGGTACCTCAGGTACTTAACCTAGTTTTGGTGTAGTCAGTAAATGGTTAATGTTTGTCTCGACGTTTTCCTACCAAAAGTTTATCAATGGCCGATTAATTTTTTCATCCTGAATATATCATTTGAATATTAATTAATGAATGAATAACTGATCATCATTTCCATGTCCAACGTTCTTTTAACATCGATACATAAACGACAGGTCAATAGACTGAGCTGGAAGTGGTACGATACCTTATCAGGTCGACAGCACTACCTTAGGTACCTTTTAATCTAGGTAGGTTACATGTGTAGGTATATCCTAACCGGGCTCCCATTCCTTTATTTCTTTTCAAGTTAATTCTCACACCTTGAGTGTTAATGACATGTGATATTTATATCGAATTCTTCACTGGCTAGACTGCGGTAGAGAGAGCCAAGACAGCCACTGTAACTCCAAAGCCACTATAACCCGGCTGTTACCGTGACCCAATTGTTGCCGTGCCAGTACCCGTACATCGGGTGATAGCATCATACAGCCTGGGCATAAGATGTAACATTACGAGTCCGAAATACCATGCATTTGCATTAGATAGAGCTGGCTGTGAATTCTCAAAGTTACTGCATAGTAGCTTAGTAAAATAAACAAGCATCTATTTCCTCAACATGCTAACTCTAACCTTGAAGCTTGTAAATGCATTTATGAACATCATTCTATCATATCTCACATTCTCCAAGTACCCCGAGTCCATCTCACTGAGAGCATACCGGATCCTAGTAAACTGAATCCCCATATCGAACACAACCCAAAATCATAATACCTCTTTATAGGCGGAATACATATCCACACCTTGCCCCAATCCGCCTTCAGAGGAAGGGGCACCATCCGATATACATAGCCGACAGGTTTTTGGGATCAACAGCCTGCTTGATGAGCTCATCGACCTGTCCCTCCACGCCGAGCGGGATGCTCTCGTCCGGGAGCAAACCCTGGACCTTCCTCTTGATGCTTTGCACTACGCTCTGGGGATTGAGTCTCACCACCTCATGCTTCTTACGCTTATCTTTCTGAAGGTCTAGAGTGGGGTCGTAGATAAACGACTCCAAGATAGTCATGAGTGTCTCCTCTTGTTGTCGAAGGATGCTCAATGTTAGTTCCGAGCACTTTCTAAAAGGTCCTTCGTAACCATATATACCCATCGCAGTCACCATATTGTGTGTCAGTCGGAATGGCACTCGCTCGGGTTGCGCAAAGGTAAGGCCCTTGTCGAACAGGCAGTTGAAATCGACGTGGAAAATGCCGCCATTGCCTTCTTCAAGTAGTACGTTCTCGCCATGGCGATCACCCAGGCCCAAGATCGTGCCCACCATCGACATGACAGCGCACGACCGAGTATATCTGAGTCTGGCCGTAAACCAAGCTGACGGGTTGGGGAATTGCGATATGAACCAGTTGGGCAGGACTGGTGGGAACATACCCAGCACACCTTCCGTGAATATTTTGGTGTTCTTATCACCCACGGCGGCATCCTTCATCATTTGCTGTAGACTATGATAATTGGGGACGATTCCACGTGAGCGGTAAATATTCAAGAGAATGTCACGTAATGTTTTGAGGCCCTCGACCCACTCAATAATGCCGCACTCCTCATTGAGCGGTGTGACTGCATAGGTTCGAATGTACAGTTGCCGTCTACTCGATTCCGCATCCCGTTTCAGTGATCGGTTGATCATACTATTGAACTCCATTAGTCGTTGATCGGTTCGGAGATCGTCCTTGGGTTTAATCAAGAGTCCATAATTGACGCCATTCGAGCCGCGAGCCGTGAGCTTTCGAGGCTTCGCGAGAGAGCCGAGGACTAAAACTTCATCCAGAAACGAGGAAATGGTAATCACATCCCCCGAGAACGCCTTGTGACGCTTCGAATTGTCGGTCAGGGTCGGAAGCGTCGCGGTGAGGCATGCTTCAATAGGAACGACCAAAGGACAAGGTGTACATTTATGACTGAAGTGCAGGTCTCGAGTAATGCTAGCCATAGTGGTTCGGTTGCTTTGAAAATCGCCGTTGTTGCAAGCTAAAAGGAGTTGCTCTGCCAGCCTCTCACCTTTACGTAGTAATGAAGGGAGGCCGTAAGCACCATTTTCAACCTTGATGTTACGATCTTTGATGTGAAGTAGTATCTGCTGACCCCGCGCTCTACGTTCCGAAGAAGCTTGTTTAGTAGTCATGATTGCAAAGAGACTCCACAAAGCCTGCCTAGGATACGCTTCGACGACTTTCAAAATGATAGCTTGTAGCACCCTGAAAACGTCCTGGTTAGGGTGGGCGATTCGTGCAACGAGCTGAGGTAGCGCTGTATAAAAGACATATGCGGGCAAGCGATTGAGATGCTTGCGAAGAATGCCGTGAAGCTCTTCGAGTTGCGACTTTCGGCGATGGAAAAGCTCCCGCGAGAGAGACACTTTCCCCTCGGGTGCTTTATCAAATTGGGCACCGAGCTCGAGCCACAGAGTGAGAATCCGGGGTAGAGTTTGATACAAGTATTTAGTACCGAAACTGAGGGATCTCAGATAGTTCTCAACCACAAGTTTCGAGACTTCCCCTGTGAGGTATTCATCGCTCTGGTCATCCGGCTTCAAAGCCCTTTCAGATTCCAAAACCTTTTTGTAATGTCGGCCAACATAGTAATGGCCCTTTTCCCATTGGCCAAAAATTAGAGGGATTGCCCGGTATTGTTCCCTTAATGCGGAAGCATTTGTTTGACCTGCGTTGTCCAGCCACTTCGCAAGAAGTAGTTTCGCACGAGCAGTCAACATATTCTGTTGTGTGCCAATGTTTCTGTCCGAAGCATCGTGCTCGCTGAAACTGTGCTGGGAGAAAACTTTGCTGTCGATAGCACCCTGAAGGGTCTGTATAGCTTTCCTATTATACCCCTCCTTCCACAAAAGACGGGCATTTTCTATCGTAGCTGATTCATCGCCGAGCTGCGAGGCACGAAGAACAGCGTTAAAAGACTGGTGCATGGTATTAGCCTTCCTAGCGAGGCGAGCACTGGACAACCAAAGGGCCGATATGTCCGTATTGCTAAACCGAGGGCTGTGAAAATTAGTAATCATAAATGTAGCACTAGATCAGGGATCTTACCGCAATAATTCCATAGCGGCTCGACGAATACTCAATATGTATTGTTTGTCATTCACGTAAGAGCCTAGCACTTCAAGTCGCCTACCAAGTGACTTTAAAATGTCCTGAGGATGTTGGTCCCCATCAGTGTTCATGCCGGCTATGAGCTCGAGGTCAGTCAGCACATGAGCTCTGAGTATGGGCTCATGGCAAGCTTGCAAGGATGCAGTCGCCGAAGAGGTCATGGACGAGCCAACTCTCTCTCTCATGGTTTTCATGGTCTGGAAGAACTCTTTCGTCCATCCCCTCTTAAGGTACAAGAGCGATTGGGCTATGGACACATTGAAGTCTTCTGAGGGATCTCCTTGATATTTGCTGAAAAACTTCTGCATCGTCTGCCATCTGCCAGTGGCCCAAGCTGCCTCGACCGCGTATGGCACTATGCGATTTATAGTCGCGACAGCCGTGTGCTTCTCAATTCCTTCAACGTAGTTGAGTAGTACATCTAATACCAAAGTCAGTACATGGAATAGATAATTGCGGTTCATCTTGAATATACCATGTTGTCCAGATTCCTTTAGGCAAGTGAGCAAATCTATCTGCACATCGATATTGTCCGGCTCTTCGGCGAGTTTAATTTCATACCAAGTTTGAGCCGCGGCCCATCTCCCCGCTTTTCTGTGACTTAGAACTTGTTGTTCAATATCGAGCACGTGAAGGTGTGCTGATATGCCTTCAAGTCCATCCGGTTCATCTATCTGTGTATAAATATCTTGCACCCGTTGAACCAATCTGTTTCTGTCAACAGTGCTATCTTTAGCCTCATCAACCTGGCGGATATGCTGTTCCAAATGAAATAAGGCGCGAGAATACGCGGAACACTCTACCGCTTGTTGAGATATCAACTCAGCCGGAAAAGAAGCTAAGAAATTTGCAACTTTCTCAATGCTAGCAGTCTCTTTGGTCGACGGGTTAGGAGTCATTCGTTTCTGATGAACCCAGCGCATAGCGTAATCAAGAAAGCGGAAGATAGCCTATTGAGGGTCAGCTCACATTTCTTTTCTCTAATACTCAAGTTATACCACTTACTTCACAGTAAAGCTTCCTGTCTTCCCTCTGAGCGTAAGAGGCGTCGGCCGGAAGCTCGTATTGTAAAACATTAAGCAACTCGCGAAGTACGACCGTCCGTTCCTGTTCCTGAATCTCATCTCCAAGGATGATATGAACAATCAAATAGGGAAATAGAAATTCGGCGATTGACAAATCCTTAACACGAATCAATCGACATAGCGGCTCGAATATAAGCATGGCAAAGGGATTTTGGGGTCTGCGAAGGCAGTCAAGCGTGAGGTTCCTCATCCAATTACCATAAGACTTGCCTGGACCAAAAATTGGATATTCTATTTGCTGTTGGCTCATAGGCAGTAGCCTATACCTCGAAGTTATGAAAGGCGTCAAGATCTCCTGTGCGCTTTGTGAAAGCGAACACCATCTCCTATAGACGGCCTCGCCCTCCATGAGCCCTTCCATTTTGACAGCTTCCGCAATGTTTCCTCTATCGAGAAGTTCTTGCATTGCGTATGACAAGAACCCCTGCAACTTAGTGTCAGTAGCGGAAACGAACGAGTTGACTAATACTTTCTCTAATAAGAAAAAGACGAATTCTGTGACCTGGCGCGAATCTTCAAAGTTGCTTGTCACGATGATCTGGCTTTCTCCTCGAATTGCTTCAATGCGGTTTGGATCAAGACAGCCGATCAAACCGATGCACTGAGTACATAGAGCAGTGATCTCGCCATGGAAGCCATTATACCTTGAAATGCAATCAAGAAGCGCCCTAGCAAGGTTAGAGACGATAGAGTCGGGCTGTTCGCTAACAGCAGACGCCTGTAGATAGCCTTGATGTCTTTGGAGGTATTCAGCGAGATCTCTCAAGGCATGGAGAACGACGCCTGCGGTCTCGTGGTATATCCGTTCAGCTAATAGAAAGAAGGCAGTGCGATTATCCACAGGGGATCGTAATTTGCTAAGCTTAGCTTCGATGCTAGAAAGCTCCTTAATATGGCTAAAGGATGGAAGCTTCCTGATATACTTCTCGATTGTGGGCTGTTGCTTTTCTAACAGAAATTCGATCATGTCCTTTGCAAGTTGCTGTGAGGTTTCCTCAAAGGAAGACCAATATTCGATAATAAGATAGAACGTCGTCTCGATTAGGATATCAACTTCAGATTCCTCGAAAGAGAACAGCATGGAAGCCCAGCATGAGAAAGCCGCCACACGGAGTTCGTCATGCGACAGCGCCGCAAGTATACATGCAGAGATCTACCCACTCGTCAGTACATCAGCCAAAGCCTATATAAGCAGAGTGACAAACCTGTGGACGCGCAATGCGAACATCATTCTTCCCTATCCGGATCATTTCTTCCATTGCTTTAATGCACCGTCTTCTCTCGTGAAACGGAGCTCGTATAACTGATGGATCATTAATAACATCTGTCAATAGAGCCATTAAGCCAAGAGCATGGTGGTGCAGAAAACGCCCAGTCGATTGGCTCTTCTTCTTAGACTCTCCATTAGCAATGAGGATCATGCTAGCTATCTGACTCAACGCGCCACGAATCTGTGAGGAGCCTGGGTTAGACATCTACAACTCAGAACAAAGAAGAGTTCTAGATCTTACAAATGGCTTGCGATTTTCATCGGCATCGGCTACGGCTTTCAAAATATGAAATGTAGTTATCAATGGCTCGATTTGGAGCAAATCAGGAAGACTAAATTCATCAAAATGGGGAGAAATATGTCTCAGTAAGGACATTGTATAATCTTGAATATCCGTCGTTTCTTGGGTGAGCAAGAGGGCTAATATGCGGCCAAGATTAGCATTGTCGAGGCACGGTTGCCACGGCTCGGTTTCGTTGCGAACTCCTGCAATTATCTGAATAACATCTTTCTTCTTATTCAGGACAAGGTATGGAAGAGCGTACGTCTGGATATGAAGAAGTAACTGGGCAAGACTCATATCCTGCATTTCTGCGAGCAGCCGAGTGAGTTTTGGCTGGGTGACCATATCCCTAACCGCTAAGTAGGCTAAGGAGTTCCAGTAAAGCTCAAATAGCTGTTTGGGAGTGATGGAGCGGTGCTTCGCAATTTGGAGAATCTAGATACGATATTAATAATTTATTTGGAGAGAATGTACACCACGCCAACTTACCTCGGTAAAGGCAGCAGCAGATGTGACTGCGCTTTGGTGACCTAAATATTCTACGAGCTTGACGAGAACGAGTATCAATTCATCATCAGGTAGCACACTTCATTCTGTAAGCACAGGCTCTTTCAAATGTGTACAATCCAACTTACAATGATACCTGGGACCAGGCTAAGATGCATGACTCTGTAAACTTGGCTTGGTTTTGATCGGAGAGATTCCTTAAGATACCGAGCGCAATTCCTCTATTTTTTTNGGATAACAGAATATTTGATATTAGAACGGCCTCTATGGGCAAGAAAAACGGCGAGCGTTCGTCTAAGTATAGTTAGTTATGAGCTTCAGGGTTATGGTTATCAGGTCATCTTACCCTGCAGCAATACGCAGTTCTCTCTGCGAGCTATGGATCGACTTAACGCACCATTGCGCAGCGGGAGAGACCTCCATATCGGTAAATTCCGATGAGTTGCAATGCTTGGCTATACGCCTAAGTGATACCATTGCCGCTACTCGTGGTTTTCGTGACTCGGAGAAAGTCGGAATTTCCAACAAGCAGACAAATATCTCCATGGCAAACTTCTTCGCCGTCACATCGATACATGTTGACGCATCAGGATTATTCTCCAGGGTACCGCAATCAAGACATTTGAATTGAGGGAGTCCATCATGATCAGCAGTGTTCATTATGAGGGTTTCATCGGCCGCGCAGCATACGTCGGCTATCAGGTGGACGAGATGAACCCTGTCCATATCAGAAAGGTTTGGATACGTCAATCTGCGAGTTTCGTGAGATTCTAGTGCTTATTATACAGTCAATCATTGGCTGACATACTGAAGAGCATTTGTGTAGTCCACTAGAGAATCTCGCGGTTCCATCCCCACGAGCCTCCACAGGAGGCCGATCACTTTAGGTAGTGTTTTCGGCATACCTGTCTTCCTGCGTTTCAACTGAGGCTCTAAGACGACGTTTTCCGTCGAACAAATCGCAATGCTATGTGTATGGCGTCGAACCTCGGGATCTAGAAACTTATCCGATTGAACAATGGGGTCTAATGATACCGGGAGAGGGTCAGTGGCCGTCCGACGTAGTAGCTCTAAGCTCCTCTGCACAGCTTAGCGATTGAATATATATATGAGCATGTTGCATAACTTACCCATAAGTCGGTTTTGGTAGACGTGATCTTCTCGTAACTTATCGGTTTTTCCACCATCGGTATTATCTGTGACATTACGAGGCAAGAGACTGTTTTGAATGACAGACATGCTTCTGATATCTTCACGACGGCTACACTTAACAAAATATCATCTACACCCATTGTGCCCTCGGACACGGAGGCTTCTTGCCGTTGAGCAAAGAGATCCGCACAGAAGTGGACTAGCAAGATGTAAGCCTTCTCTTTGACTAGTATATCGATGTTTACCAAGAGTCTCATATTATCGATGATTCCAACGGTATTTCGCAGGAATTGCGGCAAACACGAGCTATAAAAGTTTGGCCATCGATTTTGTGTGGAATTCATGCGTATAGAAGCATCTATGAGCCACGGGATAGCTTCCTGGAAGGACGGGAGTATGTTAGTGCTTAGCTGGTGATCCACCAGAGGAATGGACAAAAGGGATAAGAGATCTTGGGCATGCCGCAATGCATGCGATGCTAAGTCTATAGTGTAAGTACATCGTTCCTGGAGAGGTCGGACTTGGCCACAGCTAAGAGATTCAAAGAAGTTATCTTGGGGCAACCGCAGCTTTAGGAGATGGCCCCGGTGCGTAGAAGACAACTCCGCCAAATGATTCTGGATAACTTCAGAAGTAGTCAGTTAACCAAATTGCTGCATGTTGGTTAGATGAACAAACCATCAAAATTGTTACGAAGATAAGCTAAGAATTGGGGAATGTGCGACCAGAGGCGATTTGATCGAGCTGCCGTCGAATACAGTTCACCAAAGAAATCCTCGATTTGGGTATTCAAATCCGCGCACTGGGGGTTCCCAAGCATCTTAAGGATCTTGGGGAATATCCATATCCAAAGTGGTTCGGTTCCCCGAAAGAGAAATGCTCCGTTGGCGGGAGCGAAAAGGAGAACCTCTGGGGTTTCATTGACAGTGATTTTCAGAAAGTTAATCGCTCTCACGGCATCAGCACGTAACTGCGACTTATTCGCGAAGGGCTCGTTCCACTTGAGGCCTTCTAGCACAACACAGGCATAGACGTATATGAGCATATGATTATGCTCAATCCTATCCTGGTGCGAGGTGAGAAGACCAGGGTCATTCTTGATCTTCTCGATAGCAGCAAATAGTCTTTGAAGCTCAGCAGTCTCATCCGGGCGAGAGGATCTAGCAGAAGTCGATATATTCTCGACTAGCTGTGCAGCCAGGGTCGAAGGCGGAGGGGCGTTGTGATCCATGGCGCCGTTGTGGAAGGGCTCACGGCCATTGAGCATGCTCCTACCATGAGATGTAGGCGCCATGTTTTCTGGCTATGACATTACTGCCCTCTCTAAAGCAAAAGGATACGAGGGGTAGCCAGCACCTACGAAGAATGCCACGCGCCTATGGCTCTACCATACGGGAACCCATGAAGTTGGAGTGGTTGGTTGGTGGGGGCCAAGATGAGGAGGGGGAGACGCGTTTCGACGCGAGCAAAAGTGTCACGGAACCACGTGAGAAATCATCCATGAGGATTTTTCCATTTATCTCTTTTGGCGGGTGTAATTAAAGTGGTGCCAGCTGTTGCCAGTCCTGATACTTAGCAGCTTGCTAGCTAGGTTAAAGGTCCCACAACCACCAGCTATAGTGGGTCATCAACATACGATGGATCGTCTACACATCTAATGGTCATTGAATCTCGCTCAGTCCTCAGCTCACCATTCATCGTACAGGGTTATACCACGAACCCAATATTATTCAGGTCGTCTCATTGCCTATATCTCGCCGCCGCCAAATATCTTGCCAGCTCGCTCACCCAATTGTACAACGATGGCCGTTTTCCAATCTAAGAAATATCGAGGTACCGCCGATGCGGGCACTTTCGCTGCTAAATACCGCGTGATGATGGCCAAACACCCATTCTTTTTCTTCGGATTGCCTTTTATGTCGATAATAATCGCCGGATCATTCATTCTCACGCCCGCAACCGCCATCCGATACGAGCGTCACGACCGAAAAGTCCGACAACTCACCCGAGACGAGGAGCTAGGAGTCGGCAAGGCAGGAAGAAAAGTCAATATCAAAGATGAATACTACGTAAGGTTTTTCTCTGTATATGTCCAGATTATAGAAAGCTAACATGTTATGCGCCTTATCAGAGACTAGCTGCAAAGGACCTCGACGATTGGGAACAGAAACGGGTCAAAAGGCTCCCAGGAGAGAACGACGGCATATTATAGATGTTCCAGAGGCCACGGTTTGGCATCAGCAGCCGAGCTCTGCTTCGAATCGTCCCCCCTAGAAAGCCAAGCACGCATAACTTGACAGTGTTATGGCTTATATAAAGGGTGCAACCATTCAGAATAGAGGACCGCATCTTCGACCCACTGATCTCAACCCAACACTCACCGGGTTCATTCAAGCCAATCGTACAGTCTCTCAAGTCTCACTCGTCGAACCAATTCCGATCGTGACGATTATCAATACTTTACTATTAAATTCTCGGGACGAGTTTGAGTCATTGAACGGGGAATGCCAGCTCGATATCCTTCGCGCCGCTGCCTTCATGCGCCGAAGCCCGAATTCCGAATACGCACCAAAGGGATCATCCCCAACGACCCATATATGGTACATGGCCGCATATCTAGGTTGCTATTAAACCATTATGCCGAGGTAGCCGTCCTATGAGGCTCGGGCTCAGGTCGGCGACGCACCAACAGCTTCGAAAAAAAAGTATATTTCGATGAATGTAATTAGTCGTCACGGATTATCCAGATCTTATTAATCCACCAAAAATCTTACTAGATATAATTAAGCTTTCGCCAATTTGAAGCTTCAACTAGTAATTCGCCTCCTCGGCAACCGGAGACGGCCGGTATTGGGAGCATTCCCTCCGTGTCGAAATCTCATCGGGCGTGTCATCCTGTAGTCAAGGTTTGGATGAGATGGGACAGGCAGCATTTCTGAATCATGCTCATTTTTATGATGGGAAATATACTTTCTGACCACCCTTTCATGGGCAATATAGTTTCCCTAGGCTCGCTATTGTCATCGGGCTCGCAACCCGACGCCCAATCTGACTCGTGTCGTCTCGGTTTATTCGACCTCACCCATCACTTGTTAGCCCAATGTATAAATTTCATAGTGAACCAATTCCCCTATGCTAACGCCGCTTATCTTTCTAGTGCCTGTTCGCATTAACTAACCACGGCAGAGGTGAACTGATTCGCTTTCTATCTCTAGCGCGATCATGTTTCCTATGTAAACATCTATTCAAATCCCGATATATCCGCTCATCAGTCCCCAAGTTTCCCCGCTCCGTCTCTTGGCTCCTGCACCCCATCATTTAGCTCACCTAGAATCCTTATTTAACTTTGCCTACAGCTGTACCAGGAAACCTTCGATAAAGTTGCTTTGTTACTTCTCCGGTGTAGATTCGCGCGTCTCCCCGTCTAGACCGGTGCCAACTAGAATCTAAATGTAATAGTAGTTCAGCGCCCAGTTTTCCTATGACCCATTTATTATGTCTAAGTTGATGGTTAGCGGTGGTCTTCTGCAGTGGTTTCGGGCGGCTCATCAATAATAATCAATGATAATCGTCTGACATCAGCAAGACGCACTATTTCGTCCCTCCCAACCGTATGAGGGAATGACTATGTCGACAGGCGTTTCAGCCCGTTGACATGGAGGGGTAAGCATACCCACGTAGGCCAGCATCAGAGACCTATGACTTCAACTGCACATGCCTGCATCGCTCCGCACTCTGCGTCTGCACTCCATTAGACGCCCACGTTGCAAAAGAGTCCGCTATCTCATCATCACGAAGATCATCGACTGCGACGTGTTTCGAAAGGGAAGGTCGCCGTCGCGCCGGTGACACGGGCTCCTCCTTCAATATGCCTCAGTAAAGCCCGCCCTAGGTCGATGAAGCTCGTCGTGCCCGATCTTAATAGCGGAAGAGGCGGGCAATAGTTTTAAAGTCACGGCCGAAGATGCTAAACAAGTTCCAGAACGAGCTCCAACTATCCCCACATCGCCCAACCATGGTGGCCCATTGACAGGGATCTGCAGGATCAACCCTACCACACTGATGGGATGACGCCATGATGGATGTGGCCTAGCTCACTGGTTTTTGGGGTCATGCGATCATTGTGACCAGGGGGAAATTCCCAAGTATCCGGGTCGCCAAGGAGAAACAAGCCACGCAACCCACCCAGCATGATGTGCAGGAACAAACGAAATCACATAACGGCTTGACGTATTGAACACAGAAACATGAACTCTATACTATTTCATAGTGCGGTTAACTCGTGATGCATTACGCCTAAACACACTTATCTCACTTGATTGTCTCAAGTATACGAGTTGTTGACTTGGACCGAGTTAGAACATCCACGTAACCGTCTCCGGCGTTGTTCGGGCCCGGTGGACTCGGATACAAAAGAACGGCGCAGGCAGACGCAGGTGCGGCTGTACTATCAGACTAGTGTAGACCAGCCAAGGTATAGTAATCTCGTACTATTGGAGGTAGTGTACGAGACTCTACTATAATTACTCACGGTTACCAGGTTACCATACCAGAACCAGATAGCAGGATGAGCCAAGCATTTGAGACAAGCGGTTCGAGCTGGATGGATACCGTAGGCTGTTCTTGGTGCCCGACTATAATCCCAGCCGCAGTCATTGGCAGGGAACGAGTGGAGTGCCACGGGTCACTAGCTTTGCTTATCGATGACGCATTTCGTCTCTTGTCGCACTGCACTCAGAGACCGAGAATCCGGCGAGAGGAACCGTGAATTTTACTTTGATGGCGTGAGTACTGGCGTGAGTATAATTCTTTCTTATTGTAAGCATCTACCCTGCTCGATTCCATCCCTCTCCTCATGCCGAGGATGGATCCTCGGAGGTGTTCTGCAAGGCACGAGTTCCACACGACTTGTTCCTAGCCTACCTTATCCACTGCCTAGGACATAGCTGCAGGAACCGGCCGATCCCAAGTCACTCCGTTGGCATATTAATAAACCGTCCCCTACCCCGTTACCTCAGATAAATGATCTCTAGATCTCAAGTGCCTAGACAACAAGTCTTCAATCATCATCATTCATCGAAAACTTTTCACAGTGCCTGCCCTATGGCTATAGCGAAATTATAGCGAGGTTTTACCACGCCCTACGTTCTCTAGGCTACAACTAGTCTACACCAAGAAGGATAGATACCTCTAGTCAGCGGTCGCTCTGCCATTGACTGTCCCATTTATCACAATGTCATACATCACGAAGTCATCGTTCTTTCACAAGAAGCCAAGGAACTGCTTCAGCAAGCCGAGCAACCCGGAAGAACAAACCCATATACGCAAATGGAGTTCATCCAGCACACTCTCTCAAGCGTCCTCTGAGTCCTCCCATCGCCCAAGGGCCGACAGCTATAACCCTCTGTCTCTACATCCACCACTAAGTCTCAATACGTCGCCTCATATCATACCAGAGTATGACATGGTGCGATACCAAGAAGACGAAGAACGCGAAAGTCGCTTCTTCAATCAGACACGCTATGCCGAGGATCACATCCAAGATATGGCGGAGTACTCGCCGGTCAAGGGCAAGAACTGCTACTTTGAAGGCTCGAAGGCTCGACCTTACCAGTACGACCAGGAGTCCCAGTGGCCATTAAAAGACTGGCAGACCATCCCTCCCGGCTTATCGGAACCTAACTCATCAAACTCCTCCACGGCTTCATCTCCTACTAGACTCGATACCCCCCGAAGACGAAANTGCAGATTGGATGAACGATACCGATGCTTTCGTCAAACGCGGAGCGTGGAAACGTCAAGGCATTGTCTTCCATCTCGACGAGAGAGATGAGAATTGGCAGGAACAGCATTTCGAACTGCCCGAATAACGATTATCAGCCCTTTTATCGCATCTTCATCTATAATCCTCAACATATTCACTTATATACATAACTTCTCGACATGTCTACACATACGATCTTTAATTTCAACTCGCAGTTCGCTTAACCAAGCTACATTACACATTCTTCGCACGACCTATCACGAATTACGTTTTCTTTTTGTCAAACACGAGGCGCATGGTTTGTTCCAGGGAAGCGACACAACGGAACGCTCGGGTTATTTTGGAGACAATCTCTGTACCACCACCGGAAGACTTCCCATCTACATATTTGTAATCTATTAGGGTTTCACATTTAGCCGGCGCGATGAGGACAGGGACTTGGACCAAGATACCAATTTGATTTGTTTTTGTTTTTTTTTTAACTCACACATAGTTTAGCTGGCGTAAAGGCCTCTAGGATTACAAGTCTGAATTCAATATTCAAGTCTATTCAAAACAATAATAATACTTCATCCTCAACTAATGAACATATCCACAATCACTTTTATCGATGTGAGTACGAATGTGAAAAATATGAATACTCGACCATCATTCTCATTCGTCGCTTAGCCGAGTGGCGGGCTTGCGCTAAGCATATCAAGCCCCATATCAACATGCTTGATGCCTGCAGAACCACACATGTCTACAAAGCAAACGACGGGCATAATGCTAAATGAGAAAGCCATCCCTCGCTATTTCGGCAACCACCCCGGCCCTATCCAATGCCACGGAACCAAGCCCCGAGTGTCGGAGCTACGCTGTACGGGTCACGGCCCGAGCAACGCAATAAAGACCTGTCATTTCTGTAGCAATCAGAACTTGTGATACATATGACATAGTGAAGGCCGGCATTATGGCGACTACGTCATGAACCCGGACAATGGGTTAGGTACCTTTTCCCCTAGACTAGGTGGTAATATTTACCCATAACGTAGTAGGTCGTTGCTAGAACCAGCATCAAGGATGGCCGGGAGGTAGCTGATGATACTTCTTGCAGCCTCAGGCCACAATTTGATATAAGCCAGCCAACATTATGAATAGAAGTTCTAGAAGCGTCATGGCGTCAACTGAGTGAAGCCCACCTAATATATCACCCGCATAGCAGCGAATCAGGGTTCTTTCCGTCTTAGCGACTGGTTTCGCCAAAGCCGATTGGCGCTCACATGATATTTTATACAAAGTAATCCCAATCGAGAGTCCAGAGCGACCCCCAATCTCATGGGGCACAACGGCTGAACTAGAAAATTCGATCCTCGCTCTATGAGATGGTCTCAGCGATCAAAAATACTGGCATGTGCTCTCACAATCACTTCAAAATCGATGGAAGTCCCTACCCCATAGGTCTAGCCATCGAGGTTAGTTTCCCTCTCCAATAATTTGTATATCTCTGTGTAACGGCCGCCAAATAAGTGCCGACTAAGCTTTCAATAAAATCCCGTACTGAATACCCAGAACGTAGCTACCAGCGGCGCACATTCGTCACAGCACTGCTCTTTGATACTTCAGTAGATAAATAGACCGCAGATTAGCTTTATCTCATGCTACAGGACGTACATTCTTACAATGACATATTCCACGACAACTCAATGATCTGGGCTAGAGTCCACGATCATGCGTGAAAAGGCGATGATTAAAGCCCCAATTGCTCCGCCATAACTTTAGAATACGTATACTCAAATAAGGTAGGAGCACTGGTAACTTTCCTGGAAAAGTCATTTAGAGGCGTCCTTGGCCGTTAAGCGAGTCCCCTCATATCAACGCCCGTATCGGAGTCATGCAGATGTACTTTAATTGGGCACTGTATTGTGGGCTGCAGTATCTATTCCTCTATCTTGGCTGCACCTGGCCGTTCCTACTCGGATTCTTTCTTTACTAGCAAGTAGGCTTTACCGCAATTCTTCACATCAATAATCGCTTCCTGCAGTATACGCCCTTACTCTTTTTGAGATGAACGTGTGATTCGGCTCCAAACTTTCAATACTTCCGTCCACAACTTCGCGATGACCAGAACATGGTTTCTCCCGCCAGATCTCATCTTCACCACTGATGGCCCCTCCACCTTGGCATGGTGATTCCACATTGGTCTAAACCAACAACCGTCCTCGCGACCGCCGCCTCATGCAACGACTGTGGAATCCAGTCACGTTCACAGCCGCTCGCAATCGTGGACAAGCGGTCTCATGTGGTTTAAATTCGAAAGCCTCGCGTCGACGTCGGTAGAAGCTGATACTGGCGAGAATAACAGTGTTAGTCATAGTGAAATGGACCATGAACTCCGCTATTATCGAGGTCCGCTTACATCTGAGATTGTAACAGCCGGTGACAATCTTCCATTGGCGCGTGCCCATATTGGCTTTAACATGTCTGGCAAGCGACCTGTCAACATTGTCTCGGGACTGCAATCTTGGCCGCAATCCACAGATTAATTCTCTAGTAATATCTATTTTATGGAAGAAGTGACAGCTGGTCCTACTCACAGAGTCTCCAGCCGTCCAAGCGGGTATAGGATATTGACGCGTTGAAGAAGTGGGTTTGTACGCTTTGCCACTTGGGAGAAGCCACGGCATGGTAGGTATTTTCAACGTATAGAGGAATTCCATCGCGAAGATATAAACGCAGCGAAATATGCCAACGCCGACATCGAGCACGGAATATTGCAATGCTCGAAGAAGCCTACCGGGACGGAACGTAAGGTACTAAGCCTTACCTATTTTGCTGAGATTCGTCCGGTAACACGTATTATGATACGGAACATACTACACCTTAAGCAAGACGCATAAAACATGCACCGACCTATTGAGCACGCAGCTATCCCTGCAGACCGAGGTGCTACTCACTCTAGAGAGAGGCTTAGGCATTTCACTAGATGTGAAAGCGGCGGTAATCTAGAACTCAAGCGAACCTGCGACAGCTCCTCACTTAGAATTGTATTGACATCCTAAAAAANTCTGACAGTAACCTCTTTCGCCGATATTCTCACTCTGTGCTAGCTAACAATTCCCATCAGAGTCTAGGGCCGATGAGTTCTTCGGCGTTAATGTAGGCAAACCTCTTATAGGCTAGAAGTTGGGGAAAGGTTTGCGATTCTCTCATATCAGGGTAGAAGAAATATTCTCTTGGTGGCGTGTATTAGGGGGAAAGCGCGCAGTGTACAGCATTCTCCTTGTCAATGATCTCAGAGCCTCTATCAGAGAAACTTAACAGAAAGGAAACTCCTCAGGAGAGCTAAGCGCCGGCTCCTAAGAGATGACAGGGGCAGGGATGATTTTTGATATCGTTCGAGTTATACGTTGCCTTTTGATCATCGATTATTATCACCGCCGTTCAACCTCATTCCCATACGGTGAACCTAGTGATCTAGTCAAAGTATCTTTATTTACAATCTCCATTGCTGTGGTCAGTCTAGAGATATATTAAAGAAGTAAAATCTGCTCTAGTTTAAGACTCTGTCTATTTAAAATTGTTAAATACGCTATTTGAATGTCAAATCACTAGTTAGAAGGATGAAAAAACTAGTTTGCGATCTATTAGCCGGTAGATGAGCCGCGGAACGGGCCGCTTCCGTATTTTACATCATTTCCTGTCTAGCCTCCCGCGCTGACACCGACTGTCTCAGAAACTCGTCATCGGAAGAGGAAGTTAAACTGATAGGAATCACTACTGGATGTATATAAGACGCTTCTAGTACTTGGTTGGTGTGTCGTGAGAGGTGTTCACCACGATTATTAGCTGCGATGGCAGGCCTGTCACTGGGTGCCGCCGCCATCCCCCACCTATTACAGCTACACAACATACTATACAAGTACCTGGGTTAAATCAGTCGATGAGGCTCTCACTTCATATAAACGATGTCGGCTCTTCCAAATTCAGTGCACATGGCCCTTTGACAATATCCGGCGTAACTGTCACCAGGGACGATTGCCTATGATGGGCTCGGCCTAGTAACGCATCCGTAGATGAAAGTTAGGCCTCTTGGGTTTGACCAACGCCAAGCCCCAAGTATACAGACGAAGATTTGAGGGTCGACCATCATAAGGTAGTACACAGCGAAATAGCACACTAAAACTATGGGTGACAGATATGGTTTCAGGGGAAAGCCACTCGTAATCCGTATGTCTAGACCGGTCGAATACGATATCGAATCTTGCCCCGACTCTTGCCGGGTCCCAAGTTTAAAGCATTCTAACACCGCCTATTGGTCTTTGCTTAGACCTATCCCGGCATCTCATCGCATCATTCTAACCAACCAAATTCTCTTCAGCCCCTAGGCTTTGGCTTGTACGAGGTATAGATGCAGCGAGATGTAGGATCCGCATTAGGTCAACCTCTCGTAACGAATAGGCGGCCTAGAAAACAGCTCAGGCGTGTATGAGTAATACCTCTCACGGTTCTCTTACTGCTAGCAATTCCAGTATTGATTTATTATTATTAAACGCAGTGAGAAGCTCTATACATGCTAGTGGCTTCTGTTGAGTCAATCCACACATCATGGCCAAAAGACCCTGGTCTATATAAGGTTCCACGACAATACATGCCAAGGAATCAGGATTACTTTGATACGTTCACCTCCTTTTGCAACTCGGAGCTAGGGCTTTTATTCATAGCTGCCTATTACTACCTTCCTAACTCGTCCATCAGTTATCTACTAACGGGCTCTAAACAACCCTGTTGGTCTTTACGCATATTCGAAGCCTAATATCATAGTAATGTGCGAGGGTGATTAACTACCGAGTCTCTGCGAGTGGTGTGGTTGAATGTGATCAAAATAGTCCGCAACTAAGTGTTTGGGTTCAAAAGGGCGGTGAATGAATTAGCTCGTTATGGAATGCACCAGTGATCTGGGGGCTTTCGAGTACGTCACGGAATGTGGTAGCTCTTTCACTAGGTTGAGAGGTTAATACCTCTTAAAGGATACTATGGACTATAGTATAGTTCACTTACAATCTTATGTACTTAGATCAAGTCGTACTTTAATCTTTGGTGTAGGAAACACTAGACAAGAGTGAGGGGTAGTCAGCGAGGCTGAGTGGGCGACTGTCCTCAGTAGAGGCACAATCAACTTCGGGCTCTGAACCCTCAGAATAACGGCTCTTCCAAGGCATATGGGCTGCATTGACAGTTACCCACCTGAATAGTGAATGTATTTTGGCGTTACTGGAGGTCAAGGTCTGAAGCGAAGCAGAGGTTGTGACTTGTGATAGCCCGAATTAGATGAGTGTACTTCAAAGCATTATCGCTTGAACTCAGGTAGAAGACAGTAGAAGTAGAGATAAGGGAATACGGAAGTAGACATAGAGAGATAAGGTATGAAGAGGGAGAAAACCGAGATGGTAGAAAGGATAAAAGGAGATGAAGAAGAGGAGAGAAGATAAGGAAGAGAAATGGAGGGAACGAGGGTATTAAATAGAGAAACGGTTTAAAATGCTGACGAAACCTACTTAGGTAAACTGCACTTTCTTCTAGACGAGGGATATTTTAGGCAGCTCGAATGTCATAGCAGGCTAGGGATCTTAGCAATATTAGAAGGCACATCGGCACTACCGAACACGTAGGTCCTAGTAGTTTATCGCATTTGTCCATTTTTACATCTGTGCCCATTATTTAACCACCCTTGACAAAGACTTCCCATCTAAACGGCCAACGATATCGAAATAGGACCTAGAGTATGTAGCTCACCGAGTCTCTAATAAACATGGCGTTTGCAAAAGGGTGGACATGCTAAATGATACTACTATAAGGTTTTTTCTATTGTAAAGGTTCATATGTACTGTAACCTTGAAAGCTTTTACTAAGGTACTATGATAAAACTATCGCGTCCGCTCTCTAAACCCTCTCATAGGACTTGGATTCTAGATCACAGTCATTTCGCATCTGCAATTTTGTGTCGGAGATAGCTACTTCGTCGAGCTGTTATAAATATAGAGCATATGCATAAAAAAANGCAAGATATCGTTTCTAGTATAAATTAGATGACGTTGAGGTAGGTAGTGTGTCTACGTAGAAGTTATCGGAGCTAAAACTCGACATAAACCCAATGCTGACAACGGCTTACTCGATAGGATCTGTCAGGGGGGTGGAACAATATGATTCGCTGAGTATTAAACAGCAATCTTTTTTTTTTTTTTTTGCCTACCATACTTAAATAGCCGTTGCTAGTCTAGATGAATATGATGGGAGACGAAGGAGCAAGCGGATAGCCTTGGAGTCTCTGCCAACGATGAAGCTAGAGGTTGGATGAAGAGCCCACTATATAATTCATAATAGATGTCATATCGTGTAATGATGCCTTGATCATACGTCATGCTCGAACAACTCAGCGCCTTCATCGTCAGATGAATTCGTCGCTGGTTCATCGACTTCTAGCTCTTCCCATAACCTGTACCAACTAAGCGAGCATTAGATTGATAAGGGGGGTTGAGGGACCGGAAACTGGGGGTCAGGGGTTGGGCGTTGGGCTGAGACTCTGCTTCGGTCCTCGGATCGGCGCGTTAAAACAAATATCGTGGTCATTGAACATGTCCCATATAGCGATGGAGCGAGGCATAGACATTCGTAGATACCCGGGCTGATGCTCTGTGGAAATCATATCACGCCGAATCTCGGCAAAGGCGATTTTGCCTAGCTCGTCGGTTCCGCGCCCGCTCGCAGTGGGACCTTTGCCCGTGGATGTAGGAATAGTGAGTCAAAAGATGCGGGCGCAGGGGATTGCACTACGCTTTTCTGACAATAGGTCCTAAGCTTACTGGCTTGCCTACCTAGGCGCCTAAAGTTATCACTGAGCTGACAATCTTACTGCTTTAGACTTTAGCAGTGCGCCCACGCCTCTTATCAAGATGCTCGCACCCTGAACTCGAGAACTCAAAACTCACGACTTCGGGCGCACAAAGAATACTTTAAGGGTCCCTAAAGCATTGGTTATGATGATCAGGGAGGTGCTGACTATCGCACGGGTGGACGGGAGGGGAGAGAGACAATGGCTACCTACCTTAAAGTTAGCTCAGAGATTCTGCGATGTAGATAGGTAATGAGAACTATAGGGGACACTTGCACTAGTAAAAGGATGAGGCAGAATACAGGGTTTCAAATTGTGATAAAGAAAATGGAAAAAACCAAAAATACAGTTTGTACCCACATCGATAAAATACGTAGTGTAAAATAGACCTGCTTTTTATGTTTTTTGTTTCACTCGTATTGGGTATGCTGTGAAGCTATACGCATGTTAACATGACACTTTAACGGGGTGGTTGATACGCAGGACTGCTGATCCTGTTGCTTCGGGATTTCGAGAACCGGGTTGCACCAGCAACAGATATACCTCGCGATAACAGTGCCCTGATCTGAAAGAAGCTTGAGGGGAGTATTCCGCCGAGGTCATTTGGTGAGTCTGAGCCTTTAAGCATTATAACTATCCGGCCTATACGGCCGCCAACCTATCCGCGGGGTCCAGGCTCATTATATACATGGCGCCTTCCGTTTCTTGCGTGTCTAAAACATTAATCTAAAACATTCTTCTCGAACCATGGCCAGTATTGATCCTTCGCCCACGCAGTTAACCTTCGTATGCCGGCAATGACACAAAATGCGCCAAGAGAAGTCGCGGTAGTGCCAAACTGGTGCTCCTCCCATAACGTTGTCTTCTTACCGTCGTAAGTAGAAAGCACTAGACACCATCGATGTCCGCGCACGACAATACCTGGAATAAATCCAAGTTTTGATAAACAAGCAAGTGTATCCGCCTCTACTTCGGGCGTTGTCTTGCCCGCCTCGAGTTTGGCTCTTTCCTTAAGCCTTTGACCGACGGCCCATTGAAGAAAGGACCATTGTGTAGAGTACCAGACACCAATCTGTAGCTGCGCCTTGTTGTTACCGGTATCGGGCTTTTTGGTCTCGATACTTAACAAGAGAAGCCGTGTGCGTAGGGGGTTATAGTCGGTATGATTAATACTGTTGTTGGTTTCTAAGTTTGCGCAGAATCGACTTATTTTATTCGTTAGACCCTCGTCCTGTCCAAGAGAGTTATATATACAAATGTCGATCAACTGGCCGGTAGACGAAGCAGGCTTGAAATACATGGACGGACGGGCAGTAGTGCTAGAATTAATAAGACAACTAAGCATCCAAATATAGTTCAAGTGTTTAGAAGAGGGAAAGAGCAATACGTACCAGAGCATAGCATTAATCTTCTGCTCAGCGCCTCCGAAAACCTTTCTAATCAAGGCCAGATGGACGTCGCAGTTCCATGCGGCTTCCTCGCATTCATCTTCTTGACAACGCCTTGCCCATTTAACTACCCCGTCTACTTCTTCGCAGCTGGGGATACGGCCCGGTAAATCGTCGACTATTTCGGGAGACTGGAACGTGGGTTTCCACTGCTGAGCCGATCCTCCTAAATCCATAACCTTCTGTTCGATAGTAGACTTCATGTGATGCGGTAAAATGTTTAGACCGCGTCCAATCTCTTCTATACATCCAAGCAATTCTTTAGACCCCGCTACTTTAGGAAAGTCATAAATATCAAGGGCTTTGACTTCCAATTTCCCGGCAAGTCGTAGTAATGCTAATTTTTTNCGTAGGCGAAGAGGTTCCTGATCTTCCTGATTTTCTCGAGGTTATACTAGAGCTTGTATCGGAAAAAGAAGGAATATCGTCCGTGAAGGCACGAGGCGTTAAGTCTAGATCTGAGCCGTCATCGAAATCTTGCAAACGCCTTCTTTTAGGTGTCGATGCCATATTGTTCTCGTTGCCGGTTTCGAGCGACGTGGGAGGACTAGCAAGTTGTTGTTGCTCCTGGTGTACGAGCTTGCGTTTTTTNAAGCCCCGTTGGACAGGATGTCGTATACTCAGGTAGATCCTGAATCCAAGAGATGACAAACTCTCTGTTATTCATAGCTGAGCACGTTGCAGCTCTATCGCATCAGTTATGGTAAAGTTTATAATGATATGTGTAGGTATGTTAGAGAAAACATGTGTTTGGTTACAGGTGTCTTGCTAGTTGACCCAACAACGTGATATGGACGTCATTGTTCTATTACATAATCCGGTCTCTGTGGCACTGCAACTGGGCCAGGCCCACTCTTCATATGCTAACCCAATTTGTACCGAAATATAGTGGGCCTGGCCCAATGTGTGGCACCGTGTGGCGCATGCGATCCATTATGGTTTGCTGGTAAGTGCGCTAGGCACTGACCCACTATGTAGTATTGTCTTTTCTCACCATCTTGTATTTTTCTACCTAGTTGCTTCTATCAATTATAGTTATCGTAGTGCGGCAGCCAAAGCTATTACAGGTTGTCAAAAGACACTGCCCGGACAGATGTCTGGATCAATCTAGTACTGCAATATATGGCATACGCTGACACAGATTAATAAGTGGTAGAAGCATGGTACAAAGGCATTAGATATGATAAAAGATTAGATTGAATAAGCTTTGGAATCAAAAGTAAAATAGTAAAAAAGTAAAGAAAAAAAACGTACAACACCACGGATTCGCTGGTCGTCACCGACCCAACTACTAATGCGGCGCTCACTGGCTTATCTATGGGGGAGCGGACGGGACCCCGAGTTTTCCAGTAGCTATGGTCGTACATGGAAGACCGAGTCTCTTTTCAATATGATATTGGACCGTGTTCTGGCACTTTCGGGCGTTCGAGAACAGAGAGTCACGTGGTCAGGATTATATGCCCCGCAATACTTACCTGGATAACATACTTCAATCATGAGACACTGAGGGGACAACCACCTTGAACCACCTTGTCATCTTTGAGACAAGCAATAAGCTTTGATGGGCCGAAAACTGAAGGTTCGTCAATATACCAAAGGCAGGTCAAAGATGCCGTAGCTGCAAGGTAAGGGACATACTTGTACGTACATGCAAGGGGTAAGGCAAGGGCTCGACGAGGGTCCTAGCAGCCCTGACATATCCAATCCTAAGTAAGCCCTATGGTGCGCAAACCGGTCACCACCTAGCCACTGGCTGTCAAGTCTTAAACCGGCCAAAGTTTGTCTCTCGCACATCTTTGAGGGAGTTTCACCTGGTCACTATGGCTCTCCCTTAGTTGCTCTACGTCACATTGAGAAGATGGACAAACGGGGTATTACGATTATAAATAGAATCGCCCCTTGTGCGCCATCCTTCAGCTATTCGAGCACTCGCGGCTTCTACTGAAGTTTTGGGTTCCATTATCATCGGGCGGTCACACGCGCTCACCCCTTAGCTAGCCTTTTACTGTCATCACAAATCGCCATGGACGAAGACGCAGCTAATAAACAGTTCTTGCAACGAGAACTAAATCAGGATGAGGTAGACGCCGAGGCGAGAAGCGGCAACGACAACGCTCTGTACATCGCAATATACAACAGTACTCATACTATAAATCGTGTATTCACTGGGACTAATACACCGATCGAATACTTTGAGGATCAAATTCACAAAATCTGGTACACGTTTATTGCGTCGGCGCAGAACATCAACGCACATCATCCGGCTCAAGATCGGTTGCTCCGTATGATTACCAGCGCCCAAAAACATGGCATCTTGTGTAAGGTGAAAAACCCGAAGCGCAGTATTATACCCGAGGAACCCGGGACCGGAGGGCCGAGTACTAGACAGTTGAGAGAGATTGAAGGTTTGGACGTCGCCGAAACCTCTCAGGGGCGCATCTGGGTCGACCTGCCGTTCTTAGTCCCGGATGTACGGGATGCGTGGAAGCAGCTCATGAAGCAGCTCATGCAACCATCGGCCCCGGTTGCCTGCCTCTGCAACTATACATCGGCAGTCGCGCGGCTGGCTGAATCTAGTGTTTGTGATGACGCCTTCAGCCAATGTGGCCTAGAGATAATGAAGCTGGCTCTCGAGACACCATCGTCTACACTAGGAGACTATGTCCCATTGTTGGTGTTGGTGCATATTTGGCTACGCTATGCGGGGGACGTACTTCTCCGGCTATGTCTAGATGCATCACCACGCCTCGATTCTTCATGGGCTCTAGATGAGCAGCAGCTAGTCGGCCCGCTCGCACAACAGGCTAACATTGGTCTTGCTGCAGCCTGGTCTCAAGAACGGTTTAGCTTTTGGAAGGATAGACTCGTAGCGATGGCAGCCGAGGCGAAAGATAAAAAATCGAAAGATAAAAAATCGATAGAGGCACTATGTGCTACTTCTATCACATATATCTGGGAAACTCGTCTCGGTGTCATCACAAGTAGAGAGGATTAGTTTAGGCTGCATGATATGTCAATTAAAATGCGAGTAGTCTGAAGAAGTGCCGCATCTTTACTTTTGTGCGACTAAGTCTACCCAACCCCTGAACCTAACTGCCCCTCCAGATTTGGGCATAGTGGTTTCCTGGCGCATGTCCCAGGTCGTGTAAACCAACTCTTCTACTCTGAAGCAATGGGCCGAGTGGATAACACAGGATATCGAACTCATCAGGCAACCAACAAAGAGCTATGTCCATACACACAGAAGACTGGATCAGTGACATTTTAATGAAGCTAATTCACTTAAAATTAGAAGAGCGACGGGTTGGCGCTAACTTCTCGAATGAAGCCAACGACAATTCCGGCTGTATTCTCTAATTGCTCCTAACATGCATAGAATATCCGCACTATGATCTAAGATGATAGATGACAAATGCGAGAACCGTCAGCATTCATGAAACCAACATGCATGCTGCGGCACAGATCTTTAGAACGAACGATCCTACCACTCACCTGACTTTTAACACCAACAACTACGAGACTAAATGTAAGGTGAATTACAACATCTTCTAAACATAGAACCCACCCACGTGACTTATAGCTTATATGTTTATTTTCTCTGAATCTTTTCGTTACAGTGTGCGATCGTGTATAACGGAGGCAATAGAGTATTCAGAAATAGAACACGAATCCTTTTATGTGGCCCTTGTACATTTCTTCTACCTCGAAGGATTACTGGATTGTTAGTATGCGTGAATGACTCAAGAGACCATGAGCCGTTGCTAAACACGCATAGAACCAACATGCCTACTTACAACATGAATCGGGAGGACAAGATATCACTCAAGAACATCATGTGAAATAGTTCCGTGGCAGTTGCGCAGATACACCTAAGCTATCTGAGTACCTTGATCTCAACGTCTATAAAAGCGTGTTGTCCCCATGCATGCAAACTATTCTCTTTGACTCAGTATCTCAACTGCAACAAGTTTCAAACACATCTCCCAAACCGATTCTCTCTCAGCCGTGCTCCTACAATGTACTCGCTTCGACTTTATACCCTTTTGCTTGCGGTGTCGCCAATTTACTGTACACCTGTCCCAGGGTACAGCCAGACCAAAGAGCGTTCATCCCTGTTGGAGCGACAAGTTTTCCTTGGAGTAAGTAGTATATACACCACTGCTCCATTTCTTTCATCCCTCGCCTGATGGGAGATACAGGAGACCGCCATGACTAACTTGTATTGTTTTGAAAGCTGTGCTACAGATCGGACAATTCCTGTCACTGGAGCGATAACACAAGGACTGGAATCTGCACTTGCAGCCCTGGTACCGAGGTATGATTCATCTTTCATCTCTACCCCCAAAAGCAGACTAGCGGATATTCAGCCTAGAAAATAGTGCAGCAGCTTCTCTTAGGAGAAGGGCAAGATGGTTGAAGTCTTCTAGATTATCTTCTAGCTGGACTTGCAGTGAAAACAAACTAACAGGGCATTCGTATTAGTGCAATCCTCTAGTTACATTCGCAGGTGCCTGCTTCTACGACGACGTCACGTCGCAATGTGCCTGCTAAAGGAGACTGGGCGTCAGAAGTGTCATATGGTTTCTGGGTTCACCGAGGTGTGAGATTGGCGGCTAGGGTGCTATGCCGCCAAGAACTCGGAACGATCCTCTTGTACTATATACTGAGCACTTGTATCTACCCATACAAGATAAGTGCCGTCTCCTAAAGATCATTTTTGGCGCGGAGTTTATATCCACTGTCACGGGTTGTAAAATAGTGATTATGTAGAGCACCCAGTGTTTTGTTGGGATTTAAAAAGACCTTCCGCGCTCTTCCATCGCGCCTTATATCATGTGACGAGTGTTCAACCATAGGTACTGGGTAGAAGGTTCTGGGTTTTCTACTATTAACAGCGATATACAAGTGACTCCTTTGGTTCCTGGAACCTCATGGGGCTCCTTCGCTTTTGACTCTTGAAAAAAGCTTAGGGAAGGAGACAATCAATATTTCCGAGACGACGCGAGGGTTTTATTGTGCGGTACTAGTGACTACTACCTTAATACTATAATAACGCTAGAGGTGCGGTGTTGATGTAAGCACCAAAGCTTGTGTCTGTCATCACCGACCCCTGTCGCTGACACGAGCGTCCTTATGCTCTGTACCTCGCCGACCCGACTACTAATTCGGCCATAACAACTAGATGCTAGAAACCTGATAACATAAAATGGTTTATTGAGGTTGAAACTTGCTGCTTAGTCTATACCAGAGAGTGCAAGTTCACATCAAGCGTTGTTTCTAAGGTGTAGACTAAATAATTACCATTTCGTGCTTATAGTACTGTAGAGCCTAGAACCTATATTTAGAACATAGCGAAATGTATAGTTAGGTATAACCGTCAAAGAACGCCACATTACCGTTTTAGCAACTATTCCGTTCTGCTTCTTACGATTCTAAGTACCCTAGGTGTGTTGACAGGGGTATATCAATAATTTGTCGAGTATAGATCGATAGCGCTGTAGGCGCGGGGTGTTGGATTTTGGGGTCCGGCCCTTGCGATGTGGTTTTTTTTGTAGAGGCAACTTTTCTTTCTAGACATACAGCATGCGATGCGAATTTCTAGCTTCGTGGATATCATACTATGGAGGCCGACTCACCTAATAGCAACACGGTTCAGCGTCTCTGCAACAAGTGTGCAGAATATGATTGGGCCTACATTATCAGTGGGTATAAGACTCTAGACGGTGGCCTGGAAGAAGACATCAAATGTCTTAAATCACCGTCATGGGGAACTGCAGGCGTTATGGGAGGATCCTATTATCGACGAAGATATTATCCGGGAGTCTTTTGGAAGCGGGACCCCCATCCGAACCCGACCCTGAGAGAGACTTTCATATTTCCCCTGCTAAGCTTGGGGGAAATGAATAATACGGCTTCAACATGTAGCGTATGTAGCTTTGTTCTTGCATCAGCCTTAACGCCAACTTCCGATCTAGCGAAAACAGTGTATTGGAGAAGCGAGTGGCCAAAAGACTCGGACGACTGTCTGAACTGTTACGTGAACATCGGCTCGACTATCCAGTCTGATATTCGTATCACGCTTCTAGAGAACAGTATTGCTCCCAACGAGGACAAATTCCGTTATGGCAGGTTGGTCAATCCTGACTGTATTGATTTTCAGACCATCAAGAACTGGTGGTCGAATTGTCGGCAATACCATGGCCAGGGTTGTTCACGGATTCAATCACACTCTGCTCTCCCTCCATTATCAACCGAAGTACGTGCAGCTTTCCGGGTGATTGACGTCAAAGAGAAGAGAGTCATTCCTACTTCTCCTGATAGTGACTACGTTGCACTTAGCTACGTATGGGGAAAACCGAAGCCGGGACGCACATTCCGCCAGGCCTTCCTTGATCCACTGCCAGCCGACCTCTCTCAGGCTCAAGCTTTAACACTGAATATGGAAGAAATCCCCAGGACTATCCGAGACGCAATCGATGTCGTTGAGAAGCTTGGCGAGCACTATCTATGGGTTGATGCGCTATGTATTTTCCAAGATGATGCCAGCCACAAAATGCAGATGATTGGTATCATGGACCGGATCTACCGTCGGGCTATCCTCACTATCATTGCTGCAGGTGGCGACAACTCCGATTCGGGTCTCGGGGGGNTTACAGCCCAGATCGCGAAACTTCGAGCAAGTGGTGGGCACGATATGTGATCAGCGCATTATCAAGCTGTCTACCAGAGTTGGAACTCTTCTCAACGCCTCGTGCTGGGCAAGCCGTGCATGGACATATCAAGAGAATCACTTCTCGAAGTTCAAGCTGGTCTTCGTGGGAGACCGTGTGTTTTATCAATGTCCAAGCGCTGTGGAGTGGACCGAAGACGTGACAGAGTATGTTCACGCCGACAGGAAGCCTAGGATAAAATCCAACATCGACTATGCTAGCGAGTGGCCCTTTGACGCTGTTTCGAAATACATCACCCATGTCGAACAATACACTACGCGACAACTCAGCTTCCCTGATGATATTCTCAACGCCTTCACTGGGATCATTCAAGAGTATTCCCAAACGCATCACACCGAATTCTGCTGGGGTCTGCCGAAGCGCGACTTTACGAGTGCTCTGCTATGGAGAGATAATTGGAATGGGCTCAAAGCTTCCAAGCCGCATTTATTGCAGAGCGATGAGCCAGGACTTCAACGCCGCCATCCAAGCAGCGATACAACCCCTAAGTTGCCCTCGTGGTCGTGGGCCGGATGGGAAGGCCATGTCCATCTACCTTTCCTTTCTGCGCCTGGATATGCTCCATTGGACATTAATTGGGAATGGGACTCTACTGACGAAGCACTCTTGAATGATGGAGTCATTACCTTTACTGCTGAAGTCGCCGAACTGGAGCCACACTCCATGGACGTTGATCACGGCGCTCTCCGAACCGACGACGGTTTTCTCTGGACCCAGGGCAAGAATGCATTCATCCTCTTGGCGTCTTTTTCTCGACCCATGCGTTACATCGAAGGCGCCGAGAACGTAGAGTCCAGAACGTGTGTCGTGATGATGTTACAACCTGGGGAGAAAGGTAGGTTTCACCGTAAAGGACTGATGGTCTGTGAGGACACACAGTGGAAAGCTGCGAAGCCGAAGGTGCATGTTGTTCATCTGGCCTAGTCTAATAGGTAAAATATTGAGGATATACCCGTGTCGTATTGAAACGGGATAATGCAGTATAGCACATATACCGCGCTCTAGAGGGTTGACCAAATACCCATCTAAAGATTTCCTAAATATAAGGATAAATCATCGAATTCTAGGAGGACTGAAGGTGGTGTCAAGGGGATGGGGGATCTCGTCTTGCAAAATGGCAAAAAATATACAACACCAGGGATTCGCTGGTCGTCATCGACCCAACTACTAATCTGGCGGTTATGAGAAAAACCTTCCAGAGCCATTGCTGATTTAAAAGTGGTGTACCTAGTTGAAGTTAAAAGTTGCTGCCCAATGGTTGTGTGGTCCTGTTACTTTGTGATGAAGTAAGTGATCTACCTACCGTCTGAACTAATAGTGAGTTGGGTTCGACTCCTAACAGCGCTATTGGTTTTCGCTTTTAGCTCATTTGTGATAATGTAGAGTGCTAGAAACTGTTTTTGAAGTTAACCAAATGCTGCTTTATGTTGTGGAGTCGCGTATGATCAAAGCCGCAATTAACGTGATAATCTGCCACCTCGACCTGTATCTAGTTTTCCGTTTAATTTGTCCCGCAACCGGTCCAGTGGGAGGTCAAAAATCAACGGTCCGGCTAGGTCACCGGTTGGGTGATCGCAAGTGTGGTTACTACTAGAATAGAGGCACCAATAGACCCAGATCACCAGATTCAGTCAAAACTAGTCAATTCTACTATGTATAGTTAAATCGATCGAATGCAGTTGATTTAATTGAATTCGATCGATTAAAATTAAGTGGTGCTGTTGGGTGTGGGGTGTTTATATGTGGGGTGGCCGGTAGGTTTATCCCTTTAGACTGTTAGTGGGGCAGAGCGCTGTATCCGCAAATCTTAGCAGTGATGCTGGATTTGTTTACTTGTGTCCTATTTAGGAGTAGTGCCACTACCTCAACGCACGCTATCGGTCTTATGCATTACCATCAACATCTGCGTCAATGTGTTTCTTCAATAATTATCACCGACACGACACCCTTAGTATAGTCGACCATGCTGTCTATGATATTCCCAAATTACGCCATCACGTAAGCTCCTCCTAGCGCAACAATGACAGCAGCGTTATCACATACGCATGATGGCGCCCGACGCGCATCGGACCAGGCTTGCTATCGTACGTCCGAAGCCCCCAATGATAGTACAAGCTATGAAACACATTCTCTCCCTCATTACACTTATCCGACCGCTAACTCGGTTGCTCGCTTGCGGGCAACGAAGCCATGTGTACTATCTAATTCATCATCTTCGTCTTCATCTTGGTTATCACGATCGAAATCGCATCGTCGTCGTGCTCCAGCTTTATATAAGTATTGCTCTAACGTTGCTGCCGCGGACCCGGAGTATATCTCACAGCTGTGGAAGCGTGTTATGGCATACGGGGCCCAGACAGAGAGCTCAAAAGGAAGGGGGAAGAAAGGAGCACCATCCGTAACGGCCACATTAACTTCAGCATCAACATCAACCTCCAGACGGCCCCAGCATAAAATACCTGCTACACCAACGTCTTCAAACCGGAAACCGAAGAAGGAGCTAACCGCTAAGGTCTCCGACCCAGACTTCGAAACAACGGTTCTAACACCATATGGAATTACGATCGAGGGAGAAAGCCTAACCCAGAGCTTCTACGATCACTTTTCCCTTTCTACGCTACCCAATGACCGTACAGAGCGCTTTAATTTTTACAAAAAAAAAGTTTGCCCTTAATGTATGGCTGGAGCCTAACAACGAGCATGCCAAGCGGATCCAAGAAGAATTTTGCGCTATGAAAGACTACCGTTGTAACGAAGCTGAATTTGCGGCATATGCTCTGCAGGATGTGCTCCTCGACGAACGTCGGTACCCGATGATAATGGAACCACCAGAGATGCTTATGGCCCCAGTGCGCACGCTGCAGCTTGTGCAGAAGCCCATGCCCGGTACGTGGAATGCTCCGACACGGCTTGCTTCATCCGAAAAGCAGTACGAATGGGACATCCGCCCGGACTGCGCATACTATATCTCGCTCCGAGCTTTCCCGCTCAACTTCCGCCTCGACGTTAGGAAGTTTGTTTCTGTTGTGCAGGATCGCGCATGCTGCCCGTATCTTACGATCGAGTTCAAGAAATATTTAGAGACGCCTCAGACGGCCACAAACCAAGTTGCTATTGCCTCGGCTATAGCACTATATAATCGCTGGCATCTAAAACATAAAGCGCTTCAGAAGCTGAACATCGCTGGCGACTGGCCAAAGGATCACAAAGACCAGTTACGGCACTATAGCATTACATTTGTAGGAGCAGCGTGGGAACTCTGGTATACTATACCGAAGACCTACGATGCCTGGAGTGGCTGTACGATGTTTCAGATGAAGTTTGGGGACTGTTCTAATGCCAACAGCGTTATGCTCCTATTAAGTATCTTAAACGACATTCACTATTGGGGATTAACGGTGCATGGGAAGTCCTGCCTGGTTGATATCGGTACTCTTGTCAAGAACAACACAAGTAGAGTTTCATGGCTTTCGGAGAGCATCGAGGATCTTGAAATTGGGACTGCGTGACTTTTACTAGTGCCGACGTAGGTATATGGAGTTGGCGGACTTTTCCACAGGAGACTTATAACAACAATAGCATGGAGTTGTTCGGTAACAGGGTTTGTTCGACTGTTTCGTTTTGGTTTCTCTCGTATGGTTCGGAAACGGAATATTAGGTCGGTCTAACGGATGGATATCTAATAGGTTCAAAGGCTTGGTATAGTACTATAAGCTAGATGATAGAATTAATCAGAACTAGCTTAAATCTAACAATTAAACCAAGTACCTAGTCAAAGCACACTATGGTCAGTTATAGGTAGTGATTTAGACCCTCAAGGGGTCTGGCACCTATTATACAGAGTGTGCTTGTAGACCTATCAGTTAGTCACGTGAACGTCTGCTCTCCAGCCCACTGTAACAACCTACAGGTTGCTTATCAGCTCATCTATGGGGGAGCGGACGGGATCGCGAGTATTCTGATGGCTACCTATGGTCGTATGTGCTAGGAGCTCCCCTCGATATTGTATATATCACTGGTAGCGATGGGAGCTGATGGGTAGTTGACCTTCACCGCTTATACGGATGTCTAGCTTATTGAACCCAAACTAGCGCTAGAGGTAATTATTGTCGCGCTTCTTTCGTTTTCTCTATTACATTAACAGGCTAATATCCTTAAGAGAGCAGCTTCCGGTGAATCGCGGGTTAGGGGAGAAAAGGCTAGAACGTGGATGTCTAGAGCGGGATACGGATAATTGTGGTGTAAATAAATGAATGAATG
This sequence comes from Xylaria multiplex, assembly GCA_011057905.1. Lineage (NCBI taxonomy): Eukaryota > Fungi > Ascomycota > Sordariomycetes > Xylariales > Xylariaceae > Xylaria > Xylaria multiplex. The sequence continues at coordinate 270,894 of WUBL01000014.1, read as the reverse complement.
AATGATAGGAAGCGTAAAAATAGCTCCCTCAAACCAGTTCGGACCGCAAATCTGTACGTTGATATATCAAGATCTAGAACGGTAATACCTCAAACCTTCTGCCTTCATATTCATGCAATAAATCCAGTGACCGGGTTGGTGGAGCTAGGTATGCGGCTCAACAGAGGCGCATGCCCCTCATCCCCCACCAAGAAGCTTCAAAAGCTAGCTCCGCTAAACAGCAGCATACCCAGAATTCCTCAACAATTTTCCTCACTTCCCAGTTGTTCCCTCGGCAATCCTCCGCGATACTATCAGAAATGTCCAAAGCCTTTATCGTAACGGGCGCGAGCCGCGGCCTGGGGCTGGCCATCGCGCAAGCCCTGCTCAGGGAATCCCACAAGGTGTTTCTCGTCGCCAGGTCCGAAGACGGGCTGCAGAAGCTCAAGGCTGAACATGGGGATTCAGTTGATTACACAAGTGCTGATCTGGCAGATTTGAAAGTAATTCAAGTCGAAACCCGTCTCTTTGTGCTGCTCGCGCATGAAAACTTACTGTGACGTAGGTGGCACCGAAAATCGTGGCGTCGGCGTTAAAAGCGTTTGGTAGGATTGATGGGCTCGTGATAAATCACAGCTCTTTGTCCCCAATTACCAAAATTTTTGACTCGGATTCTGAGGAATGGCGGCGAGCATTTGATGTCAACGTGTTCAGCGCAGTGGCATTAGTAGGTCCTGGGGATTGAGCGCAAGAAAGTTCTTTTTCATTCTAACTAATCTATAGGTGAAAGAATCCATCCCGGAACTACGCAAGTCGAAGGGTCGGGTTATTTTCATCTCGTCAGGGGCATCGAGCAGTCCTTATATAGGCTGGGGAGCATATGGAACGTCAAAGGCAGCCTTGAACCATCTCTGTGCGCATCTAGCTGTCGAAGAGCCGTCTATTACCACTGTTACAGTTTCGCCAGGCAAAGTTGACACTGCTATGCAGAAGCAGATTAGAGAAGAGGGACAAACTGGCATGTCACCAGATGTTCATGCTAGCTTTGTGGCAGAACACGAGAACGGTCGTCTACTTAACCCAGACCAACCGGGCACTGTTATTGCCAAACTGGCAATTGGCGCGACGAACATTCTAACTGGCAAACACTATAGGTATGACCGCAAGATGCCCTCAGTAAATTGTCTTAGACTAACCCATTCAAATAGGTGGAATGCAGCGGAGCTTGCTGATTTCCAGTCTAAGTAAACGACGCACAATGATATTAAGTCGAGACTAGGAGAACGTTAATCGCAGCCAACAGAAGAACTACATAATGGCGTTGGAGGGCTGGCGCTTCAGTCGAAAGATGAAAAGACGTTGAAAGATTTCCACATAAGATGTTCGGGTATAGCATGATCATCATAAGCAATAGAGGGAGAGGCAAGAAAATGTATTTCATACCTTGAGTATTACGTTTACTATAGATGTGTCATCTACGATATACTCACTCACTAGAGACCTGTAACCATCCATCACATCAGTCTCGCAGTTATGGCACGCAGGCGACGTCTGCAGTTGGTGAATGGGCGAGGATCAGAAATCTTCATCCGTCATGTATAATCGGTATTTGATAGTACTTTGGGATATTGGACATCGTAGTATTCGACAAGCCTTGCTAAATATCGTAGCCACATACCGTATAATAGGCCTAAAACAATTGCGCGGTTAGCAAGTGACTCCATAATCCGCTTCCAAGATTCACAAATGTGTAGGCTTCAATCAGTTATGTCTGTTTGGCTGACGTGTCGATCACCATATTGCCAATTGGCAAAGTAAGACTGGGGCGACAATGGACTCATCATTGAAGGGAGAAACAAGGGAATAAAAAAANCGTACCATAGGCCATCTACATAAAGGCGCAGGATTAGTACACATAGAGCTCCATGGCCATCGACACCACAATAGCTCCAACAGCAGCCATTGTCCTTCGCGCCATGTATGGGACTTAGGATTGCGAAATGCGCCGAACTGCACGATTAGTTGCTTGCATCTGATTCGGTATTTTTATACCTGACAACCTATTCGGCAAAGCTGCAAAAGAGAAGATGATTCTCCTCGTCGGCGTGTGTTGAAAACCATGGTGAACGTAATCGATGTTTTTCTTGGTGTGTGGGAGAAAGCGAGACAAAATTTGGTTGATGCAGAAAAAAANTTTAGGAGCTTTAATAGCGGGATTAGGCTCTCGGCTGCGCCACAATTAGGTGTGGCGTGAGCTTCTGGGCTAATCACATAGCGCTATACAGTTTCTTTGGGTAAGGCGCGAATAGGCATGGGTGGTACCCGCCTACCGATAGGTACCAGGTCGATCACTCTTGATTTAGTACTTAATACCAGGTAACCTCGCGCCTTCAGACAACGAAACGAAAACAGTCATCATCCCTTGTTCTCGCAATTCCAACAAATATCGTCTCAGTCTCCCGAGTCTTCTCGATCGTACGTTTGTGGTGATATAGGGCCTATCTCGCGACAGAATTTCATTCACGCCACTCATCGGGTATCGGCGGCTCCATCTTAATCTTAAGCCATCTTTTTCTAAGCCATCAACTCTATCAAACACTGAGCTCGTCATGTCGGACCATGAATATGGAGGTGAGTGACCACGTTCATTCTACTTAAATCATCCTTTACCGCATCCTTCTCCACGGCATGCACCCCCTGGATTAGTCAGAAGCCCGGGAATCGCGGAATAGCATTATGATATCAATACCACCCTAATATTGCGAGGCTGGCCCGCGTATACTCACTCATTCGCCTTATCCGACTGTCTCGTGTACGACATCCTTGTAACCCTGAGAGAGCTTCCTGTATCGACACATCAAGCGACTTATTCTGCTGCCTTCTCACGCCAAGAGAGCAAATACAGCGTTAGTGTGATCAATGTATCATCGCCTTGCGGCCTGTAGCCTCGTCATAACACACCAACTCATTCCCTATCGGCATCCATCATCGATGAAGTGATGGTTTTAATCACTGAACGAGTCATTCGTCTCATCATTCCCGTCCACCAAGCGTTATCAATCTAATCTTTTGGCCGGTTTTAACTCGTAGTTTCTTACAAAACCTTTGTTTGGAATCTTGTCCCCTATGCCCCCGATTCGGCACGCCGTGTCTTACAAATGTCGAGATCTAGAGCATCACCCTACCCCTAAGCTTCCTTTGGTGGCCCGGGCTCCGCACCCCTACCCATTTGCCTTTCTATCATTCATCCATAGTTATTATGATTCGAACCAAGTTGCTAACAATGTTTATAATTAGGTAACGACGACTTGTCTCTACCCAAAGGTATGTACATGAATTTTCACCTTCTAACCGTGTTTGAATGCATAGTTTTCGTTAGCCGCATTTTCGTCATATATCTATCATCATATCAGCTAATTTCACACGCAGCAACCGTGCAGAAGATTGTCAGCGAGATCCTCCCCCCTTCAACGGGAGTCTCATTCTCTAAGGAGGCAAGGGACCTATTGATAGAATGCTGTGTGGAGTTCATCACTCTCGTATCCTCAGAAGCGAATGAGATTTCGGAAAAGGAAGCTAAGAAGACGATTGCATGCGATCACATCACCAAGGCGCTTGACACTCTCGGATTTGGCGACTATGTTCCCGCTGTATTGGAGGCAGCTGCTCAGCATAAGGAGACGCAAAGGGTGCGTCATATTACTTCTTGTCTCCCTGATCACTACCAAGATTACTAACACGGTGACAGGTACGTGAGAAGAGGGGCAATAAGTTTGAGGATAGCGGCATGACAATGGAGGAACTATTCGAACTTCAGCAGAAGGAGTTTGAGGAAGCTAAAAAGAAGCAGAGTGGTGAGGCTTAGAGACTCTCGTTTTATCGTGGTAGGTGGGCCTCTACCGCTCTAGACGCAGAGATGCATCGCTATGTGGACTCGAGGGTCGGAAAGGACTTATAGTAGCCATGATAGGGGAGTCGTGGCGATGGTTGATAATGCATTGGTTGGCGTTGGTTTGTGGAAAGATGGATACCAGTAACGGCGTTTCTTGATGGTCTTTAGGTGCAACAGTTGTTGTATCTTCTGATCGTGGGTTGAAACTTGAACTCTAAGCTGCCCTCAGTAGGAGCAAGTCTCCCATCAAAATGATGGCATATTTTATAGCTCAACTAAACATTCTATCTCTTCGGTATTCCGGGGATTATAGATTTCATTAAGAACTTGATGCGAAATGGACACTAAACCATGACATACTCGTACTCATAAAATAGGTAGTCATCCGCAACATCGCATATACCTGAAACTCCCGCTATCATGCGAACTGTCGGTACTCGGACTCTTCGGAACTTGGATGAGGTTTGAAGTGAGATGCCTAGAATGATTTCAGTGTAACCAGAGAGGTCTACGGTGGCTTATCTTTATTGCATAGCTGCTCCCTTTTCTTTTTTACTATACGACGTTTTAGGAAAGCTAGGAAAGCTACCACCAGGATACAATGCCCCGGTTCTACCTTATCTTGATACACCCTATGAGCCTAAACTTCACACAAAGTACGGATGATTGCCCGCATCTTTCGATGTGATTTTGGAAGTTGGGGCTCTGTTTGTTTGTTTGTTTGCCCGAAGGTGCTGTGCTTGGTTGGGATGCAGATGCTGTCTACCTACTCGAGCCCAATGGTGGGGAATCAGTTGCCCACCCCCGCCCAAAGACAGACAGTTTGCAGACGAGTTTCCGATTTGGACAAGCATTTCAACAATGAAGGCCATCTCCCCACTAGAATGGCCAGGAATGATTTATGCCACGGTGCCGTTGGCTACATATAGTATAATATAGATAGAGAGCAAATGGGCGCTCTAAGCAGTGTCATGTGTGGGCGCGGGGAGCGGCTGGTCGTATTTTTTTTTCGGTCTATGCATAATTGCGTCAGCGTTTGACTCGGCTATCTAGCTGCCGGCTTCTAGACCAAGCAGAAGACCAAGCACTACTCCATCGACGAGCACAGCTACCAGAATCGGCCGATGAACGGCAGGAGGGTATTCTACTTGGGTAGTACATGGATTGCATGATAGCCGTTGCTTATACATGGTACCTATTGCCCAACGAGCCACGCCCAACCTTGCAAACCGCGGCGCCGGCAATAAAACTACGAGGAGCTGGGCGGTTCTAGCCAACGGCGTACCGGCAAGGTAGCAGAGACGACCCACGAGACACCTGACTTGGGCTCAGCCCCAGGCGGGCTGGGTGCTTGTTAGCTGCTGATGCGGATGAGCAAAGCTGCGGGTCCACGGGGCTCACTGGCAGAGGTCTCTCTCCCATCTGTTCACGCCGATGAGACAGCCTGCTGCTCGTGATGTGTACTAGTACGCTAGTAGTTAGGGGAACGGGGTTTGCCTTTGTTGCTGCGTCTCACCGAATAAGTATCGAAGTTTGGGGGCGGAAAAGAGGGTGCTTTCGCTTTTTCATGCAGAGGTACCCTTCTCGCATCGCGTTCGTGGCAGCTGCCTAATGACTGGATTATGTGTGCGATGACCCTAGACGACTGCACTGCGCTGCGCTGCGCTACGCTACACTAGATGGACCTGACCTGACTAATTGCGTCCATCTTGCATTTTCTATATGCTTCGTGGCGGTGTATCTTTGACTTGAATTTGCCGCCTGGTAGTAGAGAAGTAGGCGGCTTTTAATGAAAGTGGAATTTCAACTAGGATGTCGCTAAGGTAGAGGACTCCTCCAAACCATGTATGTATGTGCCTGACGTAGAATGGAAAAGAGAAAAGCCTGATTTGACAGATGTAGCCTACAAGTAGTCTACCTACTGTGATGAAATAAACGGAAGCCAACCCAACCCCTCCATGTATACTAGGTTACTATGTAAGGAGCATGAAGGGTATGTAGATAGACTAGGAGGGAATGGGTATAGCATCACATAGCATCACCCACTTCATGTTTGGCCGTGACAGCATCGTCGTAGGGCGTAGTGGAGCTTTGCGCACGTATCAGGCTATCTGCTGCCAATGTGGGATGACGTCTGAACGTCGTGCCTCTTCGTTGCGATGTACTAGAACCGCCGTCTTCCCTGCTCGCAATTGACTTTCCCACTTGACCTTTTAATACCCTACCTCGTTGCCTGTACCTGACCATCCGAACCCTATGACCCATCCATCACTCTCCTGTGAACTCTGGCCTTCTCTACTTTGACATGTGTTTTTTGTAGATGTCAAATTTGAAAGTGCAGATTCCAAAATCCCAAAATCCCAACATCCCACAACTGAAACGCCGCGAGAGCGAGGGCGACCATAACGGCGGGCCACCGGCGCTACCTTATCCTGCCTTATTCCACCTAGTATTGCAGTAGCGCGTCATCATTCCCACTTCAATACTGCCGACTTCCCCTCAGCTCAGTGTCCACTCTTCCAGTTGGCTTCCGGTTCTCAAGCTCTTATTAGTAGCTGACCACCCCGCCGCAGCCATCTTTCGTAGGACAACTACCAACGCCTGTGAAGCCTAGTCAAGCTTATTTGCACATTCACGCATTTGCCAAACTTCCCTTCTATCTACTTATTTTATTTTTATTTTATTCCTTTTTCCCGTGCGACAGTCACAGCAGAAAGACACCTGCGCAACCTGCACTTGTTGTCATGGCCTACAGGAGTAGCCGAACCGAGCTCAGTGAGCGGGACTATGCTCATAGAAGAGCGCCTGTTCGTGACTACGATGATGATCTAAGCGACCGCGTAGATAGGACACCTGCCTTCCTCCGTGAGGACCGAAGAGGAGAGGCTGGGCCCTTGGTGCTGCGCTCGCGAGAAGTTGAGACCGTCGATAGACGGCGACCCCGCAGTCCGAGCCCCCAGGTTCGTTATCGAGAACGTATCGTAGACCGTGAGAGGGTGCCTTCACCCCTTCCCGATCGACGACCCGTTCGCTTCGTTGAGCGTTCACCCTCTCCGCCGCCCCCTCGCGTGCAAATCGTTGACCGTGTTGAGCGCCGGACACGAGAAAGGTCACCCACCCCGGACCGGGAACGCGAGCTCATTCGCCTTCGCATCGAGCGCGAGAGACAAAGAGAACGGACTCCATCACCAAGCCCCTCGCCTTCTCCTCCACCACCTCAAGTCATTCGTGGGCCTACCATCGAGCGAGAGGTCATCACTCACTACCGAGATATTGACCATGGCAAGTTGCACTTTCGCGCGCCCTCAGATTACTCCTTTGCTAATACCTAGTGTAGGCATGGTCAGAGTAAAGCCACCAACCCCTCCCCCAGCTCCGACGCCGCGTCGTGCACAGTCTCGAACACGGGAGCGCGAGACCGACATCGACATTGATATCTCGCACAACGAGACTGATATTGACATTCGCCGGCGCACCCGTTCTCGTTCTCGCCCTCGCGAGCAATCCCGCCCTCGCGCGCGACCTCGCCCGCAGCATCGACCGTCCTACGACGATGATGACATAATCATTATAAACAAGGACAAGCTCAAGGTTGCCGAAACACGACGCCGCGCTCACTCTGCAGCTCCACGGCCAGAGTGGGACGAGGAAGCCGAGTACATTACCGGCAAAATTGACGCCCGAGGCCGCTTCGGTGAGGCCTGGAATGGTGCTACCAAAGACTGGACTATTGTAGACGTTCCTCCAGGAACCGAGCGCGTCAAGATGGACGGCGTGGGCGGTGGCGGTGCCGAGGTAACTTGGCAGCGGTACAACGGTGTTCGACGCTCCAAATTTATTCCCGAAAGCAATGAGTCCCCCGTCGCACTTTTACCCGAACCTGTGCGAGATTCTTCGCGTGAGCGCGAGCGACTGAGCGTACAAATATACGACTCGAAACGCCCTGAGCGTGAGGTAGAGGTGGAGGAGGTGCGAGACCGCCGCATTTCTATTCGTGACGGTGAGCGAGTCCCATCGAAGAAGCGCGATGAAATGTGGACGGAGATAACGAAAGACCTTGTGAACCGTGAGGCTATTGAGCGTATGGGGTATGCATATGAGGAGACAGAATGGTTTTTCTACGTCATGCAGTACCTACGCTATGTAAGTAACGAATCCCTCCCCCCACCAAGGCCGATTTATATAATGGGAAGGCTAACAACGATATAGGAGGATATCCTCGAACTCATCGACCTTACTAAGGATATTCGTCGGGCTCGAAGACATCGTGCTCGCGAAATAGAGGAGCATGACCACTATACATTCAGCCGCCGACACCACGGACACAGGCACCTACCATGGGACAGGGCGGATGACGAACGGGTCGTGGAGCGCGAAGTCGTCTATGACTCAGGATCCCGCTATTACCGTTAAGACCTCTTACAATTCTCACACCCCTTGTTTAAAATATTAGGTTTACATAAGTCGGACCGGTGCTTCCGAGTGATTCTTACTGGATGAATGGTATTTGGTTCTTTTAACTGATCAAGGCATACATCATAATAAGCGATGAGCGGACGATTTTCATGCTAAGCTACGCGCGGCTACGCAACGAGTTGTGTTTTGAAGGAACTTCCATATGATATACTTTTTTTTTGTTGTACGACTTGGATTGGATAATAGTCTCAGCTTATTTTTGGCTTTTGCTTCGGCTTGTTTCTTCAGCATCGGACATGAGTGATATGGAGATGGGATGGACAGGTGATGATGATGATGAGCTAAGGGAGATGTTGGTCAATTGGATCGGTAAATGTATCTAGACAGCGAGCGGTGCGCACTAATGACTGATGACTCGATGAATTGCAATCATATATATATCCCAATTTTTCGTCTTTTTCCGTTCTTTTTCTGAGCGGGATGTGGGTTTGTGACGCGGGGTGAGGTGTTTGAGTTACGAGGAGTTGGTAATTCTGGGCTTATCTTTGGTCTCCGCGTATAATGTCACGGTATTACGAGCCCTTCGCGCCATGGCGTGTGTCGATTCAGGTAACAAGTTTCTATACTACCTGTATGTTCTAGAATACTTGTAGAAGCGTGGTATTATAGGTCCGGGGTATGAGGCTTGAGGAACGGTGGTGGTAGTGGCCTGGGGAAGGAGTCTTGCTGGAGCTACACTACTACGGTACACGGACGCATTCTACTTCACCGGAGATAGTAGTACTTTCGCTGGATTTTACGATATTACTAGTATATAGACCTTAATTATGGGGGGTAACATTAGAAACGGTATTTGTTCTATACGAGGCACTCTAGAATATTATAAGTAATAATCTCCTTTAGCTACTCATACTCACTATTATTTATAGCTGACACGCTAAAGGGACCTTTGCTTAATGAAAATTCATCCGCGATGTTTTAATTTATAGTGCCGGGGAAAGGAATCTATTAGAGAGAAGAAAGTAGGTCTATGCAGATTACTATGAAATGCCGAGTGAAAGCAGAGCAGGATGAAAAAGACTTGTTAATCTCGTTCTAAGACTCACTGGGGGTATCATAGTATGTCGTCGACGACCAAGGGGGTTTCCGGGAATCTTCGGGCATCAGCAATCAGCTGCGGGATGACGTCAGGCTCGAGAAAGGCGCTCCAAATGGTGAGGAGGACGAGCCACTCAGCGTGTAGAACCTGCAGCGCAAAGACCTGGTGGAGCTCGTCGGCCTTCTCGCGAAGCTCGGCGGTTGGTTCGCTGTTGCCCTTGACCTCTTCTAGCAGGGAGAGGACTAGAGTCGCCTGTTCGCGCATCTCGGCCCGTTCGTCAAACGTTGCGAAAAGATCATCTAGTTCGTCGGCCGTGATCCGCCCGGCGTCGAAAAGGCCTGTGAACAAGTCCTCGTCAACGCCGTCGAAGACGTCGGAATAACGTGCCTCGTGGGCGATTTTTTGCATGGCTGGCTTGACATCTGCTAGACTCAGCGGCTCTTCGGGGACCTTGAAGGCTTCGAGATATGACTCAAGAGTTTCCCATGGGATAGCGGTGCTGGGGGTCGTGGGAGTTTCCGAAGACATGGTTGGGTGACTATGGTTTTCTCGGGGTTGGTTGTGTGTAGTATGATTAATCTTGATTAGTTGGTTTGCTTGAGGATGCTGGCTAATATGAAGGCAGTTATCCAGAACTGCGCACGGCGACGTTAGATATTCATATTAGAATTATTGATCGATTTCGCAGAAGCATTTGGCTGTCTCTGGGCCTCCCCATTGCTCAATATGGTTGTTCTTGAATGCGCCCGCACACACTGGGTTCTTGAAGAAGGGGAGTACGGCACAAAGCGATATTCGATAAGCATATTGTTTGGTATGTGTTGAAATAGGTCGATGCTTCTTGGTATTGTCAATGAGTTACTTTGTCATGATAATAGCGAAACAGCTACAGGTATTGCAAGAGCGGGCTGTGCTTTTGTGTGATTCATAGCCACTTGTAGCTTGTTGCCTTACACTCTCCTACGCGACGCAACCAGCAACGGCTTACACCAACGCGTGGCCCAACGCCCTGTCCTATATCTACCCAGGCAGGTAGGCTCAAACCTGGGGAACCCCTATGTCAATAGGGGAAGGGTCGAGTATATACCTCTTTCCCATTATCACGCATGAGTTGAATCAGTCGCCTGTTGTCACCGCATTTTCTTACGTCCTGTGCACCATCAATAAAAGACGAGACCGTTCCATTATCGAAGACAAATTGACGCTCAACCAGATCATCGGCCCAGCAGAGTAAAGTCTATTGCTTCTGTCAGATGACTTTTTCCCACCGCGACCTGGCGAGTCAACTGACCTTTCTTAGATAGTCCATGCAATGCGGCCAGTGGTCGTTATCTTGCCAGTCGAGTCCTGGGTCTTCGCCCTCCCGAGCCTGCTGAATGGCATGACGAAGAGAAGAAAGGCAGTGAAGTTGGTGAAACCTGCACTCGTTAGTCTCAAAAGCCCATGCCACCTTTTATAGAGTGTTTACATTGAGATGGAACCTGGTCTTAGTTCTCCGTTGTGTTTCTCGTCCGGTAGCTTGACAATCAAATCCTTCGCCCCGAGATCCTCCCACAGGTGGTCATACTTGTGGTCTACAGACATGTAAGATAGATCGCCGCCGAACACAGCATGAAGGGAATGGTCATCCCGATCACCGTGTCCACATGATACATTTGTTCGCAGCCGATTGAGAACTATCGCCATTAGAAAGATAGCGATTGTCGTAGATAGCGCGCAATATAATAAAAGGAAGGGTACCGGCGATGAAGTCACCCATTTTAGCTTCCTCTTGGTCAAACTGCTATTGTCGGAAGCTAGGGACATGGAGGTCAATAGAGGTAGCCCACTGCTTGTCCTATCCTCTATGGACAAACGTTCGTACTTCGTATCTTCCATACCTTGAACTCGAGGATATAAATTCTATAATTAAATTGAATGTAGCTGTAAAAATTAACAGAGGTAAGTAAGGAGTTGGTGCTGGGTATGCTAATAACGACTTACACGCATATGTTCAATCCATGCAGATGATTGCTTTCTATCTTGATCTTGCGCGCTAGCCCCATCACGCCAACTCCCTGATAACTCACATCTTGCATCAATAGCGTTTCTATCTAGGCAAAGGATTAACACTTGCGCCGGTATCATGTTCGCGTAACTCGTGCCTTATCATGACGTGGCAGTCGTGATGCCGGCCTAATACCCCTCTCCGTCTGCACGTATCGCGATGTGCAGTTCAGCTCTCAGCTTGTATAGTCAACGCACGGGGTGTTTCCTCATTCGGTCTTCTTATATGTGGTCATCAGCTTCCATGTCGCATGTCCTATACATATCGGGTCTTGTCGCATACTGAAGTGGTGTGTATCGGATGGGTTGGCCAGCTGCGAAGTGACCATTCGGAGACCACCCCGAGCCTAATTCGGAATAGACTACATAGTTTAACTGCATGCAAGAACCGATTTGGACCGCGGGCTCGGGACGTATGGGTTACAGGATTGATGAAACACATAGCACCTATATGAGCCGCCTGCTTCATCGTGGTTAAGCTTGGCTTTAATTACCTAACGGTGAACTCTAACACTGTTTGAAGTCAGTCTTATTCATTATGTTGTCTACTCCAATTAACTGGTCTGATAATGCCGATACTATGATTAACCTTAATTACCCACGTGCCTTGACGAACACGGAGAACATGAATGCGAGACACCGCGCACCTCTGGCCTGTCTTTTCGTTAGTGTGACGCCTTAATACTGCCATCATTCAGAGGAATAAGTTTCAGAATTATTGCTGATAATCTTGCAGTGTCGCTCTCTTCATGCACGTTGTGGCGGACAAATTCCTACGTGTAACCGATGCAAAGAGGAGGAAAGAGTGTGCCGGTATCCAAAGTCCCGAAGGAGGCGGACGATAGAATATGCATTGCCGTCTCCTGCGTCTACATCTGATATGACAGAGGGCCAGAGTATGCAGGCGTCAGAAACAATATATGTTGTACGGCCAGCGGTAGCTGAATCATATGAACCCGTTCCTCTATCTACTCCGTCGATAGAACCGCGGTCGCCACCTTTCAATACCGCTCTAGATACACCAACTACTGATTCTATCGATCAATTGATTCATGATCCCCAGGCCTATGGACTCATCGATTCCTACTACCAGTAAGTAAACACCATCGGCAACTCACTTTCCTCCCCAGTGTATTATAGTAACACGTCTATCCAAACTGAAGCTTCTTCCACAAGGCGCACCCGTTCGCTCCAGAAAAGGCCTACTTGCTATCTCAAATCCACTCAAACGAAACACCTGTAGTACCATTATACGCAGCAATGTGCTATGTAGGCTCTCTTTATCATCAGTCCTCTCAAAGGCGAGATCTCGAACAGTTAGCGCTGAGACACTCGCAACCTGCCCAGGTCTTGCAATGCGATGTTAGTCTAAGAGGGCTGTATCAGGTTTCTGCGTTCTTGTTGCTCGCTATTGCTTCTCATGGGCAGGCAGAGCTAGGTAAAGCGAGCGATCTATTAGAGAAAGCGATATCGTTGTCTATTGACATTGGAATGCGCCGTGTTGACTGGATCGATTCATTCCATGATAGGGAGCTGGGAGAATTATGGAAGCGAACGTATTGGTACCTGTATATTGTTGAATCGGCTGTGAAGGACGCCGACGACGAACTTCGGTAAGTCTCTACTCCGCCCCCGAGATACCGACTAAATAATTGATAGGTTCGAGCCTATGCCAACATTCCCACTACCATGCGAGGGGGATGCTTCACAGCAAATGACGCTCGCACAATTCGATACGGCCGACTTTGAAGATGACTCTCGCGTGTTCTCTTCCCTTACTTATTTGATTGCCTTAGTGCGAACTGGCTGTTCTATAAAGAGGCTCTGCGAGCGGTCAAAAGACCACCCGGATCGTACTGTAGTTTGGGCCGATGCTTTGCTAATGAGCTGGAAACTTCACCTTCCTTCAGATAAACAGCAAGTCTTTACAGAGGATGGCGAGATTGACGATATCATGTTCCAATCTCATATTTTGTTTCACAGGTATTTATCCTCACCATATAGGCCAGGTTGACAAGGAACTTAGAAATGTTATAGCCTATGTATACATGTGCACACCTCCCTTACCGGTAAAATGGGGGGCGGCAATGAATCATTGCGTAGGCGCAGGAAGCTCGAGGCTGCCGAAGGTGCAGTGAGCCTCTTAACTCTTCACCCTTGCCTTCTTCAGATAAGCCCTCTGGATATCACTCACTTGTCGGGAATTGCAATGTCGAATCTTTGCGCCTCTTTAATTGCCGAGTCCAACTTCCGCACTAGGGACAACTTGCGTCTCATCCTTGGGGTTCTCAAACAGCTAGGTGAGGCGTGGAAGGCAGCAAAACAAGAGGCTCAGACACTCAAGGCTATGGCTCGTTTATCATACTCCGAGTTTACCAGTCCCGCACAAGACACTCATAACAACCCTCAAATCAGCCCGACAGACGCTTTTTCTAGAGACACGGGCTGTCTGTTGTCAGATATGACCTCTCCCGTTCAAGACAGTGAATTGGGAAGCACGCCGGATACAGGGCGCAGTTCTTTGACTATGCCATTTTCTGAGATCATTACCGGCTCTTCCGCTGATGAATACGTGCTCCCGTGGGATTTCTGACAGTTAGGCATTGGATAGATATGAGTTTAGAAATCATAAGTGAAATTGTGAGGAGTGATAGCTCTTTCTGCAACTCTTGTGACGATACGTAGATGAGGGATGCACGCTTAGATACTCGAATCTCTTGAAACTCACGATATTCCTTTGTGAATTAAGCCATTTTTTACCAAGGTTTAATAAATCATTACGACAATCCGAATTGGTTTTTTTTTCTGGTATTATACCGATCCTGGAATGCCCTACGCTCATGGCCATATGCACTGCCTACGGCTTTAATCACCAGGTCCTCGAAATTGCGGCGGATGCGTATGGACGGCTAATAAATCCGGCTTTATCACACTAGTGTAGCATATGAGACCGTTTTGAACCGATAACGTAGTTTATTCTCTTCTCTCCTATCGCTTGATCATTCATCTCCGTACCCGAAAACACTTTCTACGGTGTCACCATCTTTCCAACCCCAGTCTTCGAACGTCTCAGTTCGCCCACGACGAGCCATTTCTATCGTGCGCGTCATGTCCTTGCACTTGTGATGCACGCCGTACCCATCAATGCCATACGCCTTGATATTCCCTGCTTCGTCCGTATCAATCCACGGCGGCTCAATCGTGCTGTCTCCAAGACACATGACTTGCTAGAAAATCGTTAGTTGTAGCTAAAAGTCTCTCATTCAGTAGTGAATTCTTCCAGAGAAAGACCTACCTGGGTGATGTAAGAAAAGCAATGCGCCACGTGGGTTTGCAAGTGAAGCTTTTCTTCGCCGTTTTTCGGCCCGTAGGCAGACGAGTGCGTGTCTACTGTCACACGACCATCGATGTGATCCTGTAACACACTACGCAAGAATAACAGGCAATGCCCGGCGTGGAACATACTAATCCCCATCGCGAGCCTAAACGTCTCATTGTGCTTAGTCCAGAACACGCCGGTGTCCTTGGGAAGCAGCCGCTCCCTGACTTCCGCGTCGATCGCGTGAGATAGGTTAAGCATGACCCTGTTGTGTTTGAAGAAGAAGGGCGCCGTCAGATGCGTGCCCTCGGGCACGGCCTGTGTCTGGCGCTCAGCGCATTCGTCTACGCGGCATATGCGGTAGGGCAGCACTGATGCCGTGGAGATGTTGAATGAAATCTGGAAAAGGAGCACGATGAGAAGAGTCCCCAGCACGCCTACGAGGATAGGCGTCGTGCGCGAGCTGCTGAGTCCAGAGTACGCCATGGCTCGTCCCGCTTGAGGGGTGGGTGGCTTTGGAGTTCCAAGGTTGGCGGCCGGAGTGAATAGGAGACGAGGATGTTCTCTGCACCCGCGGAGAAACGGAAAACTTCCTTATAGCGAAGGGAAAACATAATGGTCGAGGGATTATTTTTGTTTGGTGGATTTTTTGGAAAGGCCACCTCCTTTTTCTCCTTCGCATTCTTTAACACCGAGGCCAATTCTCTGGCCGTGTTGCCCCTACGTGCGTACGCAGGGTCGGATTATGGGACTTGGCTTGCATAGGCTATGCAAGATACCCCGTGGTGGGAGGGGCTACCCTGAACAAGCTAATTCCGATTGGGGCAACTGGGCGCCGCCCGACATCCAGTCTACGAGGTAGCCAAAGGTCAGATTCGACTTGCATGTTCCTGTCTAGCAATTCACGCGTCGAATTTTGTTGGGATTTTAATAGACTATGTTTTCGAGTAGTGAGGCGATATACTCATCGCGTTCTATGAAGATGGTCATCGGCTGTCATCGTCATGTTCACAAGGGCTCAAAGTAATAGAAACGGAACAGATAATTTAGTAGAAAACACGCGACGCGATAAACCGATTAATATCCTTTCTTTGGCTCCGACTCATTTTCCGATGTCTCAGCTGTGCCGTTTTTCTCTCTCCCAGCTTCGACTCCTTCAGTTACCTCGGGATCCTCGCAAAACTGCTCAACATCAATCCACCCTTCCCGAATATTCTCAGTTTCTGTCCAGCCGACCTTCTTGATGACGATATCGCCCTCGCACATCAACGCGTACCGGATAATCTGGAAGCAATGATCTAGTGTAATCAGTAATTTTTTNATGCCAAGGTTTTGTTTGCGTGGGCATGTATCCTCGTACCGTCGTGCACAGGGAGAGCGATGCCAGCAGCAGTCTCCTCATCCGTGATCAGCCCGTGCCACCGCCTCCAAAGCACATGCTGTCGATGTCAACCGGGAGTATCGCCAACAGCTAGTATATAGATCAACTCACCAAGCAATGCAGTCTGTGGATATGAGTGAGCGCCTGCGGATCTCCTGCACTGGGACTTTCTATGTGCGCTCTATTGATCCTGATATAGTTTGCGTTCCTCCTCTCAACGGGCTCAATTTGTACTGCTCAATAATTCATTAGAATCGGATTCCACTCTTCGCGTTAGATCTCGTACGCTCTTGAACACGTTCCCATGCCGCCTGCCCCCCAAGGGAAGGGTCTTCCGGTTCAGAAACGTTGAAGTAGTCCCCGATTTCAGAAAAAGTGCCTTGAAATCGTGCCTCCCAGTGTTCTGTGGATCGCTCGGGGGCTGAAGCGCATTTGGTATCTTGAACTGTCGAGTTAGATGACGGACTGCGTAAATGAGGTCTAAAGCTAGACCATGTAAGTAAAACACCGGAATATGCGGCTAGGAGGATAATGTGAGGAATATATGCCAGCAAGGAAGCCGGGAATAGAGAGAGTCGTGGTTTTCCCTTTGATGGGAGTACGGTACTGTCTTCAAAGGTCTTCTCTGTTATTGTTTCTTCACTCTCATCACTACCTCGAGTATCGCCTAAATCCAGTGATCTGGAGTGGACATCTGAATAATATGGCATAATTTCGGCAGACTTTGAAATGAAGAACCACGTACTGAGAGAAACCAAGGCGATATGTCGTAAGGGGCATCGTAACCTATACCGTAGGCATAGAATATGGGCTCAATAATTCAGCCCAATTCACAACTCCTGACACCTGAATAACACCGCTCTGGCATACAGCCCGTGACGTATGTCTCCGCATAGGCTATGCACGGCGGGTTCCCGGCTTGCCCGGGGCTGTGACCGGCTATGCAGGTCGGGTGACATGGGTCTCCCAGGGGCCGGTAATACCCAACTCACTCCCCTCCCAATAGTGATAGACTCGAGAGAGCTAAGCCCCTCGATGCAATGGGATATCGCTCATTTCGCATCTTGATGTTGAATCGAACGAAAGGAATTGTAAAATTCCAAAGCCTTTTGCTTTACGTAGCGCATTTTAATTACACAGAATTTCCCCCAAATTGTCACTATGTTCGGCTTTAGTGGCCGCGAAGACAAGCGCGGACAATACGAGAAGATAAATCTCAAGCATGACGATGATACGGATTCTCAGAAACACAGCGATACGATTGATAACGCTGTACCATCCTCTGGAGAAGAAAGAACAGACGCTGCAGATAGTTCGAGCCTAGGAGTGATAAGATTTTATCGCCATCTTGTTATTATCCTTACTGGAATCAATGTGTTAATGTCCTTTGCTGCGGTCTGGCTTGGTATAACATTCACAAAACGTTTACCCTACCAGCTCGCCAAAAATGATGTTGAATTTGTTGGCCCGGCAGAGGTACCAGTTGAGATGGAACTTTATCGGTTCCAAACTGGCGTGAGGGAGAGCACGCCTTTCTTTGGCCCTCCCAATGCTACTACTAACGCTGCTTGGAGCACGATATTGAATGGTGAGAACTTTATATGTGTCTGCCGTATAAATGCTCTATCACTCACATGATATTAGCCGGGTTGATTAAACTTACGCCTGCACAAGCCGACATGTTGAGTGCACCTACAGCGAAAGATCAAGAAGATCCGACGTCTTATGTCGGGATACTCGAGGTGTTCCACCAATTACACTGTCTCGTAAGTGATTTTCGCGGTCGGTGTCTAGTATAATCGCACTTGATCTAACGCTGAGTTTAGAATACTTTGCGCTTGCGCGCATTTGCGAAAGACCCAGAGGTTCAGTTCGCTGATCCGGGACACACGGGTAAGTAAGCTGCAAGATTTATTTTCGATTTCTATGAGAAAATACAGGCGTATGCGTACACTGACGGGATCCAGCGCATTGCTTTGAGTACATTCGACAGAGCTTGATGTGTCTTGCAGACGTCAATATCGCCCCGATTAGTTGGAGTGAGAGGAAACACGAGTATGCCATTCATTGGGATGCTACACGGCAATGTAGGAACTTCGAAAAGATACATGCTTGGGCGTTGGACAAGAGACATAAGGTTTCCGAGGATGTGCAATAGGTCAATAATGCACCTAAGCAGAGTACAAATGTCACTCTTAAAAATAAGCTTAATTTGACAACCATCTTTCTTCGACTGCATAATTTCGTGTGTGTTACACTAGGTTTATGAAAGTAATCGGCGCACCGATTCTTCATGTCACCATAACGTTATTGGATCACCTTCATGTGACGGACTAGTGTGATATACTGGTATGTCATACTGGTATTACTATCAGCATAAGAACAGCGTCGTTCTTGTATTGTCACACTTTACGAAAAGCTAAATTAGAGGCCGACAGAGCTGAAGTACACTCCATAATATACTAAAATATATTTCTTTCGTTAACTTTAAACGTAGTGCGACACACGGAATTCTGGACATTTCTCAACGGCGCTGAACTAAATGTTTGATGAAATTGAGTCATGCTACGTAAAGAGTGTAAAAGTATGTTGCATGATCCAAAATATACACATGGCCGACAACGATCACAAGGAAAGGTAAGACTAGGTCCTATTTGCCTGCAAGACTATTTCCCGTCCTAAACCTCGTACCCTTCGAGCCTCCTCACTGCTAGCGACCTAAGCGCCAAGGCAGCTCAACTCTCTCCTCGTCAGCCTAAGCAGCGGTCGGCAGCAGTGAACGTAGCAGCGGTTAGATAGTCATGTTAGGCCTGCACTTCCTTCGGTTCCTCACGCTTGCTTGAACCATATCGCCAGGTGCCAGCACCCCAAAGTAGTTCAACTTCGTCGTCGTTTCTCTTCTCGGGTGGTTCCACGCCGGCGGCGACCTCCCTAGCCTTCACCTCGACCGCGCCGTGGGCTGTGAACAACAGAGTTTTAGTTAGTGACGCGTTCAAGTTTTAAATTCTGGAAAGCAAGAGACCGCTATTACATGGTAGATATGGCCTTAATCTATGTACTTCCATGCAATGTTGGTGTACTTGAAGTCTTTGAAACAGTGCCATTCTGGCAGGAGGCATAGCGGCTTACCAGGGTTTTCAACTGGGGCCGCGAAGACGGCAGGCAGCGAGGCCAGAGAGAGGATGGTGAGTTGCCACTTCATGTTGACGGATTGGTAAGACTTGGTGACGGAGGTCTATGTTGGGGTTTGGTTTTGTTGGACGTGATGTGATGATGTGAAATCGTGAGTATATATGCTGTGTAAGTAACAATTTGGAAGATTTGGTCGTGCCTAAATAGTAAGAGCTTACCTTGATGATCTGTGAACTATGGTAATGCTCGCTTTCCAAAACCTCTCTTCTATGAGATCAGTGCCCGGGATACATCGATATCGCTCCAGTGGAGGAGCCACTTGCTAGGTCTCAATAATTTGCATAGCCTACAATCGAGAGTGCAGGGGCTACGCGAGCCGAGGATCAGGATTGGCCAACATCTTTTTTTGATTGGATTCAGCTGTCGTGATACTCGGGTGAAGATACTATTTTCGAGATCTAGTTCCTACATGCCGCATAGCCTATCCCCGCCTATGCGCTGATGGTACTGCTACCCCGCGATGCGCCATCCAAACCGTGCATAGCCTACGCACGATCCCAATAGACTCCGGGTAGGCTCCTTCTCCTAACATAGGCAAACGTATTTGCCGCGGGGAAGTTCAGCGTAGTGAATGGCGTACACAGGAGTTTTAGTCCTACTAGGGCTCGAGTAAATCATGAAGAAATTAGAGTATCATACCTTTGCCGCGAGAGAACAGGTCTAACAGCGCTCGTTGCTGTCTTACAAGTTAATTTAATTCAAAGATGTTAGCCTACTTTCGCCGATACAAGGCTCACAAGAAAGGCGACAGTGAAGTCAACGATGCGGAGTCCCGCAAGAGATTGATGACGGGTGACGACCCGGAGCTCAGATCACTAAGGACATCAGATGAGAGCATGAAACAGTCGGCGAGCTGGCAGAAGACACGCCCTAGAACGCGGCTATTCATTATCCTCACATCATCTCTCGCGATTACCAATGTCGTGACACTCGGCCTTTGGATTAGTACCCTGTACCACATGGGCTCATGGTTGATGGACGATTATTACAACCGACCTGAGATAGAATACCTAGGGCAGGCCCAAGCACCGGTTGAATACGAAAGCCGGAGGTTTCATACCGGAATCGTCAACGACGATGTGACGGAGTTTTTCGGTGCACCGGGGACAAAGGCTGACGTAGCCTGGAATAGGGTCCTAGATAGTAGGTTATCGCTTTGAGTGAGACTCTTATACACGCTAATGAAGCATTAGCTAGGCTGACGCGGTTGACGGCCGACCAAGCCAGTCGACTGGGAGAGGAGACGTCCAGAGAATGGAATACAACCGACTCCTATGTCGGTATACTAGGAACCTTTCATCAGCTTCACTGCCTCGTAAGTGTGCCGGTATAGATACCCCCTATTATACGAAACAATGCTCACGCCTCAATGTTTTCTCGACAGAGCCGTCTTCGGTATACGCTATTCTTCCCCGATCGCTACGAGGAATTCGACGGGGAACACATCGCGAACAAGCACATCTGTACGCACCAATATCCGACAAGACGGGCTGAGAGATCTGATACTAATTAATGTGTAATTACAGTACATTGCATCGAGTACCTCCGGCAGATCATCATGTGTCTCGGAGACGTGACCATTGAACCCGTAGGCTGGGACGAAGCGACGCTTAGTTACATCGCTGAGAAAGACCAAGTGAGACAGTGTAGGAGTTTTGACAGGATATACGACTGGGCCAAGCAGGAGATACATGAAGTTCCCGACGCGCCTGGGAATGAAAAGGCATGGCAAGATATACTCAAGTTTAAAAACGCTCATCCGGTCGATCATTCTCGTGGAGGTAATTAGTAATTCCGTCTCATACTAATCAAAGAGGTCAAGATGGACCCCGTGAACCTGTTGACCACAATTTTCCTCTATCAATGACGCAACAGCATCGCGGTGGCACTTGTCTTGCGTCCTTACACTATATATATAACTTGGACCATGATTTATCACATACAGCTATAGCCATCGAACTCAGGATCCTATTGCCCCCTCACCCCCCTTCCCCCCAAATAAATAAACTAATGAGTAGAAGATTAGTCGTTAGAGTAGGGCCCTAAGGTTGCTTAGACTAGTTAGTCTACTGGGAATTGCTCAATACTAGCTGGGGGGCCTGCTAGTCTAGTTGCGCCTAACAGCAGCGTAGTCGTATTTTCATAACCTGAGTATAGGGTGGTGATAAACATTCGTTGTTACGCGAAGAGTCTAATACTACTAATTGGTATGTATGTTTATATACACAACACCTTTTTTGTCCCATAATGGAGGGTGTGACACGTATATATAAGGTACCTAGACTCGATATTTAACCACCACGAAATCGAGAGTCGGACAATAACTGTATGCTACTTATTTCTTAGGGCCTTACACGTAGGCCTCCACCCGAATCTCGCAGTGGTCGATCGAATTTAGGGATACATGGATTACCGTAATGAAAATACGAACGTTGACACATCGCAAGCCCGCTCATTTGCTGTAGTAAGAATATGGCCTTTATGTCCGCAAGGAGAACGAGCAATAACACGTTACACGTCCGAGTCACGAGCGTGTAAGTGGCTAACGAAGGTGTCCTAGAATGATACTGTAGTTAACGCGCCAAGGTAGTTAGCAAGCCAACGTCTCACGTCAGTCGACCAAGTACGTCCACGTGACGTACAGTCTACCACGATTGTATTTACGTAAAGAATTCGCTGCTTCTTCACAGTGAAAACGTCCGGTATGTTCAGAACACGCGTTCTGTTGGGGCTTCTAAATACCACAGACCCGTTGTTGCGAGAAACGATTATGGCGACTGCAAAAATATATGCTGTGGGACAGTTGGCTTGAAGATGTTTTGGTTCTAGAGATTGTTGCATGGCATATTGATATCCTTAGAATGATGTACGTAAGTATCGTGATATGCTGTGCGCTGCGCCGCGATCAAAATTTTCGATGTCTCGTGATGAAGTACTCCTCATTAATCAGCTAGTCCACCGACGCCTCCCATGCATCTATCCCCCAGTCTGTATAAATCTGCAGAGGAATGAATCAAGAAGTTAATGGGTGCCTCGCTCTAAGGTAAGAGCAGGAGCCGGAAGCCGATAAGGCCAGAACCGCCACTACAGTATTGTCCATCGAGGGACAGAGTGCAGGACGCCAATCACAAAGCGTATAACTTCTCTCTCTTCTCACCATTTTCAACTTTGAAAATAGGATAAGTCCGTACCTCACTTTTGCGCGGCGAATAACGACTATTCTATAAGCTGGTCGTAATTAACTTAGTTATCAGTCGTGGTCCTGGAAAACTTGTGACAGACTTCTATGATAATCACAGCCTTCAGACCTTGAGCGCGGGATGCTAGATGTCTCATTCGCGGGATACAGGTAACGTGAAACTAGTGCTAAATGTGTGCCCATGTTGCGACAGGGGAAATAGTCAGCGAGAAAAGCAGTTATTGCGGTGAATTTGGCCGGGCTGAACACGACGCCAGATTCTATACCGGCAGCTATTTGTCCCTTCAAACGAGGCTATGACTCTAACTTTTGCTTACTTTTTCTCTGCCGCTTGGCTTCCCTTACTGCCGAATATGGTTCGGAACGGAGAAGATCACGTAGTGGTATCTATAAAGGGGTAGTCCATAGCTCCCCCCATTAACTAGTCTCAGACCCTTCTTTCCCATCAAGTCACTTTCACACATTATCAGTACACCTCGATATATAGTAAGACTAACCCCATCCAATGTCTATTAGCAACTGTCTAACACGGTATTATAGCGAATGAAAATTTGTCAGTTTAATCTTGCTAGATTGTAGAAACGAGAATGCAGCAAGCCATGGACCAGAATCAGATCGCCGTAGCGTCTAAAAATAATTCGTTTTGGAACACCACGGAACTCCCAGACTATCTTAAAGTTCCTGGGCGAACACAGCCGAGTTTCCATTGCCGTGATGAAGAGCCATCGCGCCAGAAAAACTCGGCGAATATCAATGGGTACCCAATTCCAGGAATCCAGTCGCCGACAGCTGTCTCTGTAATGGCACAAGACTACTTTGTAACGTTAGCATATCGCCCTCTCCTCAACTGACACCGATTCAATAACCTTTTTCCGTGATAGGGAGTCCACGTGGTCAAATATTATCGATCATGGCGTCTTCGATTATATCGTCATTGGATCTGGATTCACGGCACTTGCATTCATTGATAAAACCCTTGAACTTGACCCGTGGAAGAAAATATTGTGTATTGAGAGGGGAGGTAAGTCTTTTCTATTGCATTAACAGACACATGAATTAAAAAGAAATAGATTTCTGGCTACCGACTCATTTTCAAAACCTTCCGTTGCCATTCAAGATGGTTCTTGGTGGCGCATCGGAAACGTTTCCATGGACTTTATCTCGAAAAACATTCGAGACAAAAGAAATCGGGTTCTGCCATGGCTCTTGCCCGTTCTTTGGTGGCCGTTCGACTTTTTGGTCTGCGTGGTGTCCACGACCAACGGCAGAGCTGATGAGAGACTTCCCAGAATCTATGCTCAACGCTGCGAAGGAGCAAGAATTCTGGGACGAGGCGGAAACCCTTCTCAATGTTGTTAGCGCCGATAATATCGATAATGGTATCTTTGCAGGGTTGCAAGAGTTCATTGATAAGAGGCTACAGGCCAATCTGAGCAAAATACCATCAGCGCGGAATGCTGAGCCGGCCCTTTTGGCCGTAGGTCGGAGTAGTCCTACATCGATACTACGATTCAACAAGTTCTCGGTGCCCGGTCCCATGCTGGAAATTAATGAGAGACAGCGTAAACTGGCACTGCAGAATAAGGGTTCTCCACTTGAGCTCATGACCAACTGTACTGTGACAAAGATGGGAAAGGATGATGACGGGGTTGTGCGATATCTTGAAACTAACCGCGGCGTTCTCTCATGGGCATCTAGCGATACGAAAGTGATCCTGTGTGCTGGAGTAAGGGTGTATCTTCTCCTTACCTTCAATACTGAGCTAACACGCAACAGGCTTTTCCCAATGCAACCATGCTACTCAACTCTTTTTATGATGATTGCCACGAGACCGTTGGAAAGCGAGTCACAGGGCACTTCCTGACGCATATCGCAGCGAGGTGCCCAGTGAGGTTCTTCAAAGGCTGGGATACAAGTGGGCAGCTTGAGATAGCAGCAACATACCTTGATGGTACAGATCCAGAGACGGGAAAGCAGTATCACGTTCAAGTCACTGCTATTCATAGCCCAAACCCGGAAAATGATGCCGAGGATGCGGCAAGACAGTGCCCTGACTATGCTGCAGCAGCAACCTATGAGCAGCTGAAGGGCTCGGAAAATCATGTTGTCTTCGGTGGGTGAACCATACTAAAGAGATATCGTGGCTTACTACCTGCTAATGCATGAGTGTCTGCAGTTTGCGCAAGCTTGGGTGAGTTTACAGAAGACAACGAAAACAACTATCTCAAGCGCAACAACACGAGCGATCCCTCTTGCAATGTGACGCTACAGTACACATTGCACTCGGACGATAGGAAACTATGGGACACAATGGACAAGGCAACCTATGAGACCATCGAGGCAATGTGTAATACAACTTCTCAAGTAGAGTATTGGGATACCAAAGCTCAAAAGTGGACAAAGTCCAAGCCTAGCACCGATATGATCCGCATACCCGGTGTAGTACACGAGACAAGCACAGCATTTGTTGGTCACAAGAAGGATGGCGGCTCGCTCGACGAGAACTACAGACCCCATGGTATAAAGAACGTGGTATGTGTCTCCGTCAATACAAGAGAATACATTAATTGACATTATCTTGATAGCATGTTACGGGTGGGGCTACATTCCCGACCTCGGGAAGCTGGAATCCAACTCTGACGATGTGCGGCTTTGCGCAGGATTTGGCTCGGAAGCTCCATCGGGGAGAATGTGAAGGCGACACAGAGTGAATTTCGAGCTTATTGTACATACATAAGAAGAGTAGACATTAAAAATCTACAGTATTACCATCATTATTACTCTCCTATAGTGATTTACACAGTAGTTTTCAACTTCAACCTAAGACTATCATGTCGTCGGCGTCTAATTCTTACAAGGGGACTCTTGTCTATAAAATAGTGGCGAGCCGCCCTTTTGCTGGTCTGTGATACGGAGCGCGCGGCGGGTCAGTTAGCTGGCTTAACTACGTACTTTTGTTTAATGAGTGATAGGGTGTTGATTGTTGGAATGTTGATGTTCTAGAGATTGAAGGTAGATGGACGCTGTTTCTATAGGCCGTCTACCCACGACGAGCACCCCCGGAGAAAAAAAAAAACACCTTATTACGAATTGAATTATGATAATATACCCCTACCATCCTTTGGACATGTCATAACTATAGGTCAGCGATATGCCTGGTGCCAAGACAACTCGACCCTTACCTCCTTTTCACATCCCTAACTTCCAGTATTCGGTTCCAACATCTCACTAGCCCTTAAACTTCATCCGTGACTTCTTTCCAGTCCTGTGTTGACTCATCTATAACCTTAGCTGCTAAATTTTGCAGCATTTTGCGCGACCATGTAAGTCTGAGTGATCATTTCCTGCCTAGTTCAGCTCGATTCGTGAAGCTACTAACTGCGGCTGTCATCTCTAGGCTTCTCGATCGACTTCAAGGTCTCGGGGCCATCATTAGCCAAATATGCGACATCGCAGGGACACCGGGCTTGTCCTTAGGGGTTCTACACCATGGCCAAATGATACACCAGGCAAACTTTGGCCTTCGAGATGTCGAGGCCCGACTGTCTCCGGATGAACACACGGTATATGTCTTGGGCTCATTGACAAAGGCGATTACGGCTGCCATGATAGGTATTCTCGTCGATGAAGGGAAGCTATCGTGGACCACGCAGTTGCAAGACGTCCTACCCGCATTCCACCGTGCAAAGTATGATCCCACAAATAACATTACCATTACCGATCTCCTGTCCCATCGGACTGGGTTACCTTCATATGACTCGTTGTGGCTGCTTTCGGACAACAGGATCCCGATATCTCGCGAAGACGCTATTTCGATTCTCAGTTATGTTCCCGTCGCTGCTGATCTGAGGACTGAGCTTGTCTATAATAACATGGCATACGAAGTCCTAGGTCGAGTCATCGAACATATATCCGGCACCGATTTTTCTTCCTTTTTGACAAGTCGTATTCTCAGGCCGCTTGGAATGAATGAAACATTCTACACAAGTCCGCCCCTAGACCTTGTGAATGTTGCGAAACCTTATACTGCGCTGCAGAATGCCTCGGTTTTCCCCGTCCCATCGCCCATCTACGGCGAGGACGTCCTAATGGGCCCCGCTGGCGGTATCCGAAGTTCAGTGCATGATATACTTCTACTGTATAACGCATTCATTGATGCTGCCAATTCCCAAATCGGGGGGGCCGAGCCCATAATCTCCCAAAACCCACTGAGGCAGTTAGGGCATATCTGGCAAGGAAGGATTTCCTTGCCGCTTTCTACGGTCCGTGAAGCTTCTTACGCATCCGGATGGCTTCGCATGCAGCTGCCAGCGCCAGTCGGACTAGGCCGCCCCAGCCTCGGTCCTATCCTTGGAGAGGGGATGCCCTCTCGGCTGGGGCTATTCCACGAGGGCAGCCTGCCTGGGTACACGACTTTTGCTGCCCTCTTCCCCGAGACTTCAAGTGCCGTCGTCGTGCTTTCGAACTCTCTTGGTCTTGCGAATAGTGTGGAGCTAGTCGGCCGGTTGCTGATCGAGGAGTTATTCGGCAACACGGTGAATACAACCGAGTATATAGAATACGCCACGCGGACTGCAAGAGAGCGCGTGGCAGCGATGCCAATGATTAAGCGCCAGTTAATGCAGAACCGATCTGGGCATTCACCCGTCAACCCTCTGAAAACATACGTCGGTACATATTGTAATTCAATCAACACGTTCTTTATCAAGATACGTGAGGAAAAGGGGTATCTCAGAGTGCATTTCATGGGTCTCGACTCGGAGGGATTCGATTTACAGCCTTATCAATACAACAGCTTCTTCTGGTACCTATCCCACGACGAATTGTCACAACGAGCACGTTATACTGTTTACCCGAAAGAGTATTACGTCCTCCAGTTTGGCTGGGTCAGTGATGGGGTTGACACAAGCTATCATGTTGAATCCGACACGATAAATGCTGTTCGGTGGAAACATGAATTTGCGGTGGACGACAAAGGTGAAATTTTTCGTAGAAGAGATTGCAAAAGCATGCCGTTTGGTCAAGATGAGGCGCAGTTAGTTGTTTCTAGCAAAGACTAAGTTGAAACATTTTTGAATAAAGACTTTTTTTTTTTTTTTTTTTGTTTTTTTGGAAATGTTTAACTGGCGGGTAACGAGCAGATTGGTAATTGTCAAGTCATACCTATCACAGATTGCGTCATGGCCTAAGCATAGAAAGGGGTTGATAAACATTCGTTGTTACGCAAGGAGTCTAACCTATCACCAACTGATATGACCGCCTATGCACTCGACAGCTTCTTTATTCTATCCTAGAATGTGTGATAGATCGTGTATTGATTCCCATCGTGTGGGTGTTACATATTCCCCCCCATGAGTTTCAGCACGATATCCTCTATACTTTCGTTTTCTTCATTCTGATTCTCTGAGTCCCATGTCCAGGTACGCGAGTGGCTGGCCTTATTAGCTTGCCATTCGGCCTTTAAGGTTAGCACTATTTTATCGTTTACCACGTCAATGTCAATCCTGGCGTCTCTGCCTTTATTACTCTTAATCCCTATACCGGTAATGGTCTCGGACCACTGGATGCTGTCATCACCAAGATTTTGAGCAGCCGTCTTGGCAAGCTTCTGCGACAAAACCCGAACGGCAGCTTGGCAAAGATAATATACTGCTTCCTGAACGTTAGCGCAGTAGTCTGCCGGTGGATACACCGTCTCTAATGGATGTGGTGGTAGATCTTTGTTATCAGTAAACGGATGTTTTAAGGTCACGTAAAAGTATGTGCTGATAAACAGGCGAACGAAGCCTCGGTTGTAGCACCAAATTCGCACATCTGGCGTGATATTGAACGTGTAAAGAGTCACCATACTATAAAGAAGTTGTTGGACCCAAAGAAGTTCGGTTGTAGGGGTATGACGAACTTGGGTCGTTCCAGATACTGGTGAAGCTGGGGTCGACACCGGGAGAACTGAGTAGGATGCTGTCGAGGTGCCGGCATGTCGTAACGTACGAACTAATTTGTCAAGATGACTGCCGAAGTCTGTGGAGTTTCTAAAATACTCAAAACGGGAGATGACACTCCGCAGGATAGAATATGTCGAGTTATTGGGATCGTTTTGCCGTACAGAGGGCGAAAGAGAGGTCCGTTTGTGGTAGTTTTGCCGATGGCTCTGGAAAAGAAGAAATTGTAGGAGAGAATATGCCGCGACCGAAGAGCGGACGCCCTCCGTATAATTTGCGTTCACCTCATCCTGCTCATCAAGATCCTCTAGCGAGAAGATGAATTCAATAGTTTTAGTTTGCTTCCAGATAATGGTCGGGCCATCGTAGTAGACATCGTGAGCGAGTAGAACACGAGCTTCCCGATTGATTTCATACCACAATTCCTGGTGAAAGATGGTATTCCTAGCTTCGCGAACCCGGTCTTTCAAAGGGGCATCATCTGGTATTCGCCCGGGGAGGGGTGACTGGTCTGTGATCGTGCCATCCTTTTTAATGGTGATACGTATTCTCTGGGAGCCTCCCCCAACTTTGCCAACGCCTAATTTGATAGTACCGTCATCATTCCGAATCAATGGTGCAATACTACTATTCCTAAATTCGGCTGCCGATTCAGCAAAGCCAAAGCGGACACCAAGGGTGTGGGGTTCTTGAGGAAGTGCACAAACTGTCCAGCCGTCGTCGCTCACAGCCAATATGTCAGCCCAGTATTTGGTCTCAAGCTCAATCTCTTTCTCTAGACGTTCGGCTGCGGCTAGGACAGAGTCGACCATAGTATTGATGCCCATGACTCTCCATCCGGTAGCAACAGAGAGGTCATCCTGTACCTGAGCTTCTGTGACATTAGGCTCCTTGAGTTTGGAAGCCCCTAAAGTTCCAATGCCTACAAGGTCACGTAGCGCCGGCGATAGGGTAGTACCGGCCTGGACGGGGGTCTCTTTTGAGAGCAGGAGGGATATGGAATCGAGGGCAAGCATAGCGGACTGATGCGCAAAACTACAACATCCATTGTTAGTGCATGTTCGCTAGTGCTCAGTCCGATGCTTGGTAGATGCCGACAAGTACTAACTCAATGTTTCTTAAAAACTCTTCCCGCGCGACAACGGCAGTCTTCCCCTTCACTTCATCAGCCTCGTCATCATCGTCATCGTCATCATCTTCCTCGGACCCGTCGACGCCGTCGTCTTCGAGCGTCCCTTGTTGTTTAGCCTGAATCTCTCGGCGCAAGTCTGCCTCGTTTAGGTTTCGGAAGCCATTAGGCTGGGCATTGACACGCGAGATAAAATCGGCGAGGTTCTGAGGTTTTTTNGTCACCAGTCGGCCACGGGCGCAGAGAGAAGGGCGTCTGGTTGTTCCCAGCCATGACGAAATATCTTTCGAGGGTCGAGATATCGGATGATCACGCAAGGTGGCGTGTGAAATAGCTATTGAATGGCTGTTGTCTAGTGAAGGATACTGACATTCATCTCCGTGTATTGTTACCAAGATCGCCTAATTTAGGTAGACAAATCACATTGTTTGGTGTTTGTAGGTATGCTGTGCATCATCTAAGTTATGTGCAGATGTATCCGAGTTCCAGTCAAGGTTGTTTAGTGGTACCCAGAGCTCGGGAGCCGCCCCGGCTGAGAACGGATTGCTGGGGAAATGCATGTGGCTTGTATGTGGCTCATGTGTGGCTAGATAACCCAGAGGATTGGGTCTACCTAATGCTGACGTAATTCCGATTGGACCTTAGGTACCGGAGCCTCAGGCCCGGCCATCTCTCCAACAAGCAGCCGACGATCTACCCTAGGTAGTATCTACGATGATACATGATACATGGGTAGTTTTTCTGGTTCAGATTGATCTTGTTTGTCTTTTTTTNCCCTCCTTTTCACAAAAAGGGAAACACAGGAAAACAGAAAAGAAAAGAAAATCAAACAAGTAGAGTTGAGCGAAGTGGTGAGATCTCTAGTGCACATACTATGTACCATAACTACATTTTGACCATAACAATGCGCCCCTGCCCTTATACCCAGCAGATATTGTTATGGATACAAGAGGGCAAGCCTTAGCTATAGGTAAGGATAGAGGTTAAGGGATGGTGGGTCACACGATACTGCGAGCCACTTTTAGAGCAGCGTCAAATTGGCCGTGGTTTTTACAGCTGCAACAAAGTATGGAAGTAGTGTGCAAGTACATACAAAGCACTATGCACGTAAATAACGCTGAGGGAATTTATAGGACGTGAGGGATAAAGTAGTGCTCTCTCAATTCGTGATATCAAGTACACATACATATGTAGCAGTAACCAATCGCCGACTACATATAGACGGGGTACATAAGCAGATTGTAGGTTGTAGGTTAAGTGTTGACAAAAGTCGCTCATCAATCAAATGTCCCGATCCGGCCAAAGGGTTTGTTCGGATTCTATTCGGACTCGTAGTTGGGGAATCGCAATTATGCACTCCTTTGGTCTAGGAAATCCCAGCCGACCCGACCTGTCACATGAAATATCACATGAAATATCTTTGACTCAGTAGGTCAGTATATTCGTGTTTAGATCTGTAGAGTAGTATGGAGCAGCGCCTAGAATCTTGGGGAACGAGCAGCTGCATAAGTAAATAGTCGAATCGTATGATGAAGAGGCACTCGACTGCAAAAACACCACGTTGTAGCGTATAGGGGCAGTTCGTCACCCCACCAAATGACGCACAGCCTTATAAACGCTCAGCTCCGCCGGAGGGGCGGCCGGCATTCGGCGCGCTAACGACCTAGCTGCTACCTAGGTACATCCTATTATGTACATCCTACTATGTAGATCAACGATACAGGGGTTCGTCTCTGCTGCAGTCCACTGTGACCTCACCTGCAGCAACACTAGGTACCGCCCGCACCACTCAAGAGCGAGCAAAAAACATTGTACCTGCGATACCTGCCCATCATCCCAGGCGTAGCTCCCCGCACCACGGCCAATTGATAAGCCCGATAAGAGCTCATATCGTCCCATCCCACCATCCTCCCACCATCTCCTACCATCCCACCACCACCACTCACTCCCGCGCCCTCAGTTGAGTGTTTTCCTGTCCTTGTCATCGAGATACCCAATTACATGATATGACATGACCCATTATCTACTACACGCGATATTCCTTGCCTAGAACCACGTTGCAAATCTCCCGTGCGTCACTTGACGTCTCATTCACTACTACCTTGCACATAAACAGCGCGACTAGCCGACGTAGAGCATCGTCAACTCCGTCCCAATCATTTTCCCTCCCTTTTCCTGTATCAGAGTCCTCATAGACCTCATAAGAGCCTTTCCTTCCGTACTATCTGGCTATTCAACTCGCTCTTCAAACATCACACTATTACCCTCATATACCCTCTTATTCACTATAAAATTTCCTCATCATGGTGCAGCACAGGAAGAAGATCGCCGTCATGACATCCGGGGGTGATTCCCCCGGAATGAACGCCGTCGTCCGAGCCGTTGTTCGAATGTCGATCCACTTGGACTGCGATGTCTTTTGCGTATATGAAGGATACGAAGGTCTCGTTCGCGGTGGTAACTACATCAAACAGATGAGCTGGGAGGATGTACGGGGATACCTCGCTGAAGGCGGCACTCTCATCGGCACAGCGAGATGCATGGCATTCTTCGAGCGCGAGGGTCGCCTACAGGCCGCAAAGAACATGGTCCTCAACGGCATAGACGCACTCATCATCTGCGGCGGTGACGGTTCACTCACCGGCGCTGACAGATTCCGTTCTGAATGGCCATCACTTCTTGAGGAGCTTGTCTCCAAGGGAGACCTGAAGAAAGAACAGGTCGAACCATATAAACACCTAAACATCGTGGGCCTGGTTGGCTCCATCGACAATGATCTGTCTGGAACAGATGCTACCATTGGCGCTTACTCTGCCTTGTCACGTATATGCGAAATGGTCGACTACATCGAGGCCACCGCTTCGTCTCACTCCCGTGCCTTTGTCATTGAAGTCATGGGTCGTCATTGTGGTTGGCTTGCCCTTATGGCAGCAGTTGCTACCGGCGCGGACTTCCTATTTATCCCAGAAAAACCTAGGGAGGACAACTGGAGAGAAGAAATGTGCAAAATCATAAAAGAGGTCAGTACTTTTTAACTCCAACCCGAGCTCCTTACCAATTGTATCTAATATGTTTGTAGCATCGGGCTATGGGAAAACGTAAGACCATCGTCATCATTGCCGAAGGTGCTCTAGATAAACATGGTGTCAAGATCAGCCCCAGTATGGTGAAGGATCTCCTGGCGGACAAGAATGGTCTAGGTCTCGACACTCGCATCACGACACTAGGTCATGTCCAGAGAGGAGGATCGGCTGTCGCTTACGATAGAATGCTCGGTACTCTGCAAGGTGTCGAGGCCGTTAAAGCTGTGCTCGAGGCTACTCCTGAGACTGAAACTTGTTTCATCGCTATTACCGAGAACAAGATCACCAGGAAGCCTTTAATGGCTGCTGTCAAGGAGACCAAAGAAGTCGCGACGTTGATTGAAGCGCAACGTTTTAACGAAGCTATGGCCCTCCGTGATACCGAGTTTTCCGATCAGTACAGATCCTATGCAATGTCAGCAAATACGGGATTCAGTGGCGAAGTCAAGATCGAGGAGAGCAAGGTAAGTTGGTCCGAGGCACGATTTCAGTGAATATTGTTGACATTTGATAGAAAATGAGAATTGGATTTATCAACGTCGGCGCCCCAGCAGGCGGTATGAACGCTGCCATACGCGCCGGTGTGGCTTATTGCCGAACTCGGGGACACGAACCCGTCGCCATCCACAATGGATTTGCTGGGTTTGCTCGACATCATGGCGACGATCCTCTCGGTGCTGTTCGATCCTTTGACTGGCTTGAGGTAGACGGCTGGGCTAGCAAAGGTGGCTCAGAGATTGGCACAAACCGCGAATTGCCCGAGGAGTCGGGAATGGAGCACATTGCTAATCTTATCAAGAAGTATAAATTCGATGCCCTCTTCCTAATTGGCGGCTTCGAGGCTTTCCACGCCATCGCACAACTGCGCAAAGCCCGGAGCCAGTACCCCTCACTCTGCATCCCTTATGTTCTGCTACCAGCGACCATTTCCAACAACGTGCCTGGCACCGAATACTCTCTCGGATCTGACACTTGCTTGAACGAGCTCGTGGCATATTGTGACAAGATTAAACAATCAGCCTCCGCCACCCGGCGACGAGTCTTTGTCATTGAGACGCAAGGTGGACGTTCAGGATATATCGCACTCCTAGCAGGTCTAAGTGTAGGAGCGAGTGCCGTTTACATTCCTGAGGAAGGAATCAGCTTAGAGATGTTGACTGCAGATGTCATGCATCTAAAAGAAGTCTTCGCCAAAGACAAGGGTCAGACGAGGGCAGGAAGACTCGTGCTCATCAACGAGAAGGCTAGCAAGACCTACAATGCCAAACTCATTGCCGACATTATGCGCGAGGAAGCACATAACAGGTTCGAGTCCCGGGACAGTATTCCAGGGCACGTTCAACAGGGAGGCGTCCCTTCACCGATGGATAGATGCCGGGCTGTGAGGCTTGCCATTAAGTGCATACAGCACCTGGAGCAGTTTGGACCACGGGGTTTCGAAACGCCGGAAAAGATTTCCGAGAACTCCATGACGGCCTCGGTCATCGGAATCAAGGGTGCGGATGTCGTATTTTCGTCCATGCAAGACCTCGAAGAGAATGAGACAGACTGGAAAAACCGACGACCGACGTCGGCTCACTGGATGTCTATGAAAACGGTCGTGGATATCCTAGGCGCACGCCCGGATTACCCTGCCCCAACACAGAGCCTAGAGGGCATCAAGGCTAAGGACGCGAAGCGAGGCCTCCTTCAGTAAGAGGAAATAGAAAGCGCATCATTTCGGAGTCGGGGGAATTAAGAGATTGGGTTTGGTTTGGGCGGTATTAAAATGGTGGGATTGGATAGTATTGTTTTTAACTGGGTGTCTATTAAGGTTACAGAACTTGTTAGACTCAACAGATTTACGATTTTCTTATGCTAGGCAAGTTCGTCGACTTCGTATGTGAGAGGTTGCCGATCCCTATCAGGATAAGAACTGATACCAGCTGAATGAAAGGCATAATTCCCGGTCGGACTGTATTAGTGTCGGCCGGAAAGTGAGACATGCAACGTCGGACATGAAGCATTATAAGCAAAGGCCTTTAGTCTGTTCCATCCCCAATTCTCTCGAACTAACTCGGACCTGGGTGGCTTTTAGGGTAGCTCGGCCTTTCGCGTTAGTTAACACGAGTGTGGTGTAACACGAGCATCGAATGAGTAACTGTATATCCGGGTATGACAGACAATAGTCGAGTCCGGGCGATCCGCTGGCTGCCGCAAACATTTGTAAATTGAAATCATGAGCTATGTTCTGTTGGTTGGCATACACGACACTAAATACACTCGTCGCGGTAGCGCGGAAATGAAAGAGAGGTCAAGGTGGCGAGGTTGAGAACCAACTGTTAGCTCAGCTAGCGTAGAGCGGCGGCGCCACACCCGTAGCGGCGGGCGGCAAGACGAAGTGGAGTGCCTAAGACATTTTGCAATCTCCCTTGTTTCGTCGTTATTTTCTACGAAACAGAACAAGAACCTATTTTTAGATGGTGTGATTTGAGTTCGGGGCGCGCTCCTAATACTAGAATTGTGCGCGGCCGGAATTGGAATGGCAATAGGGATTGTTATATGCAAGGTGCACGTATACTACGAGTATGTGCGCATGATGGCGGTTTCGAAAATGTCAGACAGACCAGACCCAACGGACATGGACACGGAAAACTGATGGTTCGGTTTATTCAACTTTCATTAATGTTGTGGTTTATCATTATGATACCCCTTGTCGCTATTATGCGAACAAGCTCTGATGCTTTTTTGCCAGACTTCATGATGTGATCTCCCGCCCGCGCATATGTATGTATGTATGGTGTACAGTTGGCGCTGACCATCTCCGATTAAATCCCAAGATATAGTCGCATGAAAAAATACGCCCGTCATGCCCCCGGTCGGTATCATTTAGCCGTTTCCATTATATATGTATATAATCCGCCGTTGGTATGTATGTACAGATAGATGTGTTGAGCCCGGATATCCCGGAGTTGTCGGGATTCTTTATTTTATTGAAAAGAGATGCTTAATTGTCCCCACTCCCGTTAAGGAACCTCCTTGTAATGTCCCTCCCCCATCAATTCGACGGGTTTCCGTTGCTCGGGGAGCTCAATCGCGTGAGGGTGAGGTGGTGGGACATAGTACGTCTCGCCTTGGTATCCTAGGGTTGAGGAGGCCGAATCTCCGTTCTGGCGCTGGCTGTGGCTCGGACTCGGGCTTGGGCCCTGTTGTTGGTAATCTTGGAGATATTGGAATTGAACATCTTGTATAGATGCTGCTTCTACCGGAGACGCTGCTGATACTGGATATGTCCAATTTGTATAATCTCCCTGTTGTTGTTGTGGCTGTTGTTGATACTGCTGCGGTTGGTGCTGGTGTGGTTGTAATTGCACTTGGGGTTGGTACTGGGTGTTTGACGGCCCCGCGTAATCGTTTTGCTGACTTGCGCCTGTAACCGTGGTTCCGGGATACGCAGTTCCGGGGTAAGCGTACGTCTCCCCATAATGCGCCGTTGAATACGACGTCGCCTGGGGTTGCCCTTGCAACACATAAGTCTGGTCCGGTATTGTTGGATAACCTCCTCCTCCTTGATATGCCGTCCCATTTGGGGCCTGCGAGAACACGCCGTGATGTCCATTCGATGGAGGGCTCATGTAATAGATTGCCTTTCCCTTTCCCGGGTCATCTCCCCCGACCATGTTCTCATCGTCGATGTTCTCGCGCGAGCCCGCGACCCGTCTCTGCGGATTCGTCAAAACCCTGTTGCGTCGCCTAATGACACATAATATCGCAATAGATCCGACTAGTAGTATGACGCCAAGGGTGACGCCGACTGAGACGCCCACCTTTGCGTCTTCGCTTAAGGGCCCATCGCTTTGACTTAACGACGGCGACACAAACGTCGATGTTGGTACTAGAGCTGAATTCGTAGGCGTGGATGAGATGGCGGTCGTAGTTTCACTCAGTACATAGTCTGCAAGGAACCACAGAGCGAAGACGCTGGCATTTAAGGTCCCTGTAACCATGATCACGGTGAAGACTCAGTTAGTCACTCATCGCATCGTCCGCGGGAGTGAGAAGAAACAGATGAGTGAGTAGGTAAGTAGATAGAAACGCCTCAGCGCCGCTCAGCTTCGTTCCGTCTAGGGTAGATGATGTGGTAAGAAGAGGCGGTTTCCCAAGCACTGCATCGCCAACGAGCGACAGAACATCGCAAATCCAGAAAGTCGGAAAGCGAAAACGGGGATTAGAAGAATTAAAGGAGAACGGATCCGGGGAAGAACATTAAACAAAAAAAAANGCTAGCCCAGGTACCTGGGTTTTCTTACTAAATTGTTAGCTCTGCCACTGTTGGTTGCGCCGGGATGACGATGGGGTTCTTACGACCTACCGCTTTGAGAACACCATGCGCGATCGTCGTCCGTAGCATCCTGTTTTTTCGTATTGAAATGAGCTGGAAAGCTTCCCATCGGAGACCCCAATTATCAGCCCCCAATATCTTTCAGCTTTCCCCTTTCACATGCTTTCAACATTGCTTTCCTCCGCGAGTATGGCATTTCCACGACGTTACCCTGCGGCCCCGGCTCTTCGAATAATATCGTCCGGCATGTGAATGACCGTGATTACCGTATGCAAGACATCTCGTTGGTTACTTGCCAGGGTATCGTATATGGACTAGCTCATGTGGATCGCATGTTGCTATTTTCTAGCCAACTACTCAGTAGTCTAGCCTCGTTAGGTATCCCTAGTTAGACTCTAGGCGATAGAGGCTTTCTGTAAACTGCAAGCTCTCCCTTTCGTGCTACTAACAAGGACTTGGCAGAGGTCAGATCGTCAGGAGGACAGCCCTCGAGGTTCACGAGAAGCTCCTAGAGCCTACGAACAGCCAACTATGGACGTACATAGTACCTAGATCGCAGGATTGCTACCCAAAGCAGACCCGTCGCTTGCTAGCGCCAACGATTAAAATGATTGACAAGGCATGCCTTAGCTTAGGATTTTGTACAGTAATAGGTGAGCGCCAACGGATATTCATCGCCACCCAACAATTCAAGACCTTGTAGACCCTCAGCAGACCATCACGGCGATACGCGCTACGTGACATGAGGATAACCGAGGGTTTCGCGAATTTAACGAGACGATATTCACCCATTGTAGCAATCTTGTCTCTCTCACTTGGGACGGGACGAATATCGTGAAGCGGAGTCTGGTGTTCTTCCTTTCTCATTCCCTCCCAATTCATCCCAGAGAAAATCTGAGCTGCTCTCCTGACGTCAACATTCCCGGCATCAAGTTTAGCCGCCCATTATATTCTCTACCCGCTACTCACTCGGAGAAATAAGGGGGGNCGCAAGCGCGAGTGTTGAACCATCATTGTAACGGGCTTGGCGGACAGAGTCCCATTTGGGGCCGGTGAGGATAGCCCCTGTACCGGGGCTGTCAGGTAAACACTTAGTGACCCTCCCGGACTCAAACCCTCTTTTCTGGAGCTCTGTCGGGACTTCTTACCCGGTCATCAGACTGGATGGTCCCGGATGGGGTTAGAAGGCCCTTCGATCGCCGCCAATGCTACCATGCAGCTTAGTGGAAGTGCATAAGCGTAATCATATAGCATCACTGCCACTGCGTGTCTCATATCGCGCGTCAAGCTATCGAACAGGACGAGGCCATTCAGCGCTTCGAATCTCTCATTAAGGAGAGACCACTTCAAGTTCTCCAATTCTAAGCACATAAGTCAAGGCTGGTTTCATTGGACCACATGTCTCGAGAAGGGTCACAGGACTTCGGTGACCGAATGCGTTGTGACAACCTCCCAAGATTATTGGCCACCGCGGCGCCTTCTATGCAGGTCTTCAGCCCCCCAGAGTCTAGACTAGTGTAGATAAAGATTACGGCCTTCACAGACTTAAATACGTACACCTGTTCCGGGGTCTAGAATGTTAGCTCGATACTTGCCTCCATTTTTTGCC
The DNA here is from genome assembly GCA_011057905.1 of Xylaria multiplex. Taxonomy (NCBI): domain Eukaryota; kingdom Fungi; phylum Ascomycota; class Sordariomycetes; order Xylariales; family Xylariaceae; genus Xylaria; species Xylaria multiplex. The sequence goes on along the minus strand of WUBL01000014.1, from coordinate 232,287 downwards.
AAACCAAGCAAGGCTTCATCTTCGAAATCCTTGCCTTTTCATAACACCCTGGGAATGCCTTTTGATCAGTCCCTTGACTGCTAATCTCTTGATTGTGTTAAAGTTTGGTAACTCCCCTGGTAACACCCCGGCTAAACCCTGGTTTTTTGTATCGCGCTAACATTCTAGACCCCGGAACAGGTGTATGTCACGTCGTTCTCTTAATATATTTTGTAGACGCAATTTTGCGTATTATCTGTACAACGAATCCTAGAGTTCGTTCATTATTAGCATGCGACATTCTCGGTTCGATTTATCGGCTACTTTCTGCGAGCTGTTTGAAACGACGAGGACCAAAGTGCTCCCGCTATCGCCCTCAAGTCGGTCTAAAGAGTGTCTCGCCAGGTTGTCTCGACATTCTATCCTCAAAATCCTGATCCATGAGCGCTTTATATTCTTTCCCGTAACCTCAGACGCAAGACGTCAAGCAGAGCAACTCTGGAGTGAAATGAGCCATAATACTAGCGGTTTTCGATAGACTTACGATATTCTTGATTCAATGTTAGACCTTGTCTTTCTGGCATGGTGCACATATAGAGGAGCATTTCAACAAACCGCTAGAGACTGCACTGGGTTGAGTATTAAAGGACATGAAAATATATGATTTATTTTATATGCTTAATTCAGCTGAAGTGATCTTTTATTAGTGCGATCACTTGCGCGACACGTATCGTCGCAGATTTACCTGTAGCGAGCAAATCTGCGGCACAAAGACAACCCCTGAATGTGATCAAAATGCGGCACGGAGGCATTTTCGGGGGGGTAAACAACGTTTCTCAACAGAATGAACATTGTTTTTTCTAGTCTTTTCTATTAAAATGGCGAAGAGTGTAAAGCCTTCTGACGGTTACCACAATATTCATACTGAAGATGACGATGATTCAGACACGGAGGTAGACGACTTATTAGATGAGAGGGACTATCTACGAGTCTCCTCGCAATCCGAGAGGGTCCAATTCTTGTCAGTCCTCAAGGCGCATCGATGGCTATTGGACATATTTCTACTCTTGGTGATTGTGGCTCTCTTATTAGAGAGGAGCTGGATGCATCGGCCTAGTGAACATTCCTTGGAAGAAAATGGCGATATAACGGGATTCGCGCCCCAATGTAAGAGAGACCTACCGAAACCTGGTTATGTTCCCCAATAAAATATGTTGACTCGAGATTTTGCAGTCTCGCAACAAGTTCGCAAGTTTTCTCCAGATCCGGGCTTTATTCCAGAAAACACATCATATTTCTTCTCCAACGAGACAAGACAGAAATGGCTTGACATTGTACCAAGTATGCCGAGACATATCTAAGCCACCTCTTCGTTGCTAACTCTCACATTCAGAGGGCCTCGGGTACCTGGAAGTAAAGCACCCAGAGGAATATAGTAACCTACCGACAAAGCTCGCAATATTCGAGGATCAATTCGTGGTGACAACTTCCATGACCCATCAATTACATTGCCTGGTATGCTGGCGCCCTGGTAACCACCACTTACTTTGCACGAATCAAAGTAGCGTTGACCCTCTTTTTAGTATGCTATCGCCGAAGCGTACTCGGCACTCACATCCGACACGACTAGGGTGCCGAAAGAGACGCCGTGGCATCTCACGCACTGCTTCGATTACATACGACAGGGGATCATGTGCTGCGGCGACGTAGCACTTGAAGGCGAGCAGACAACCTTTCCCGAGGGCTTTGAAGGTAGCGATGGATGGGACGCTAAGCATGTGTGCAAAGACTATGATCAGATACTGGAGTATCTTAATGAAAACAGAGCAAATGATGATGTGTGGATTTGACCTAGAATGGGGTCACAAACAATGATCCTGGTAGTTCATTTTATAGGATATCACCACATTGTTGCGAACAAGCTCGAAGTCGGACCGGGCGATAGTACCAAGTTCTTTGAAGGGATGTCGGCATCGCTTTTAACTCTAGTCCGCCTGTGGTGGATTGGGGACATTGTGGATGGTGCGTGGGTAACTAGAGAAGCGACCTTTTACTTTAATGATCGTACACCAGGCTCTATCAGAGAAAATGAGTAGCCACTCTATGGTGAGGCAGGCTTATCGTCATGAACGCAACCCCCTATGTCAAGTGCATTGTCTATGCTAGCACTTAGGTATACCAGAGAGCATCGATGTCTAGTGCCAAGTCAATCATTATGGGGCTGAATAAATGTGGCTTATTTTGCAACTCACTGAGCGATGTGGCTGAACCCACAGAGCCACCCCAAGATTGGTCTTATCAGGCCTATCAGAGGCGAGATAAGAAAACCCTACGATTGCCAAGATTTCCACCGATAAGGTTTCTCCCCACCATCTTTCGCTTGGCCACGAAACCACCAACCAATTCTGCAAATTTCGGGATTTACCTCGACTCCTCGCACAACGCCACGAGACGCCTAACGATCAACCGACAATCCCTCGTTCTTTCCCAGCCCGACCGTAACCCCCGACCAAAACCACAGAACAACCGCAACCATGGCTGGTGGAATCTCCGTTCGCGATGTCGATGCTGTAAGGAATTCCCACGCCGGCGCTGCTGCTGAGGCTGCTGTCGCATCTTGAGACGACCTCGCGCCACTCAACCATATGAGAATGATCGACGTTGCACTTCGACTACATACAACATCATATAAATCGTTGGGAGCAGGCGCGAGGGAATCGAAAGATTTCCTGTGACGGATTTATTGCTGACGATTCTGGTATTAAAGCAAAAGTTCATCGAGACATACTCGCAATTTTTGAAGCGTCAGGGAAAGCTTCCAGTCCCCGGTATTTAACTTTCCGCTGACCAGAAGCGCTCCCTTCGAGGTCAATATATCTAATAGCTCCTAGGCTGGGTTGATACCGTCAAGACTGGTGTATCGAGAGAACTGTGAGTTTCATTTTCATTTTCAACATTCTTCTGCGAAATGCTGCGCTTAAAGGATTAATGGGACAAAAATTATTAAATCGCGTATACGCGAATTCAACCTAGGAATGGGAATTGCTAACTCTTCGAGATCAGCCCTCCCCAGGTTAGTAAATATCAAATAGAATTCTGCCGATTTGGCCGTGACACATGTCTATTATGTCTGGGTTTCCCACAGTTTCGACCGGCGACTCAATCGATCTTTCTACGTCAATAAAGCATCGTCCATTACTTACCATTTTATCATTAGTCTGAGGATTGGTTCTATGTCCGTGCCGCTGCTGTGGCTCGTCAGTATGTCTTCCTTGTTACTTATTCCACTCTTTAGTAGCTAACCTTCCGTAGCGTCTACATGAGGAAGACGGTTGGAGTGTACGTACTTTTCCACCATCCCCTGGGGGTCTAGAGCGCAAGCAACTATGCTACCTCTTGACCAAGCACCAAAGATTGGCAGAATTTGTAAACTCTGACTCTATGATAAGTGGTCGTCTGCGCAAGACACATGGTACCGCGAAGAACCGTGGTGTCCGACCTAGCCACCACGTTGATGCCTCAGGCTCTGTTGACCGCAAGGTCCTTCAGGCTCTCGAGAAGCTCGGCGTCGTTGAGCAAGACGAGGAAAAGGGCGGCCGCCGCATTACCCAGTCCGGTAATTCTTCCCCTCTCCTCTAATCTCGTCATCACTGCTAACAAGTTCCTAGGACAACGTGATCTTGACCGTAAGACTACTACAATGCAACCTTCACATACTAATATGAGCGTACTAACTTTCATCAGGAATTGCTCAGACCTGCGCTGAGGCTGAGGAAGAGGATGAGGATGAGGAGTAAATTTGTTAAAATAGGTACCAGGGAACGAACTACTACGGTCTAGGTAGCATAGGGCACGGCGTCTGAAAAGGGCTGATCAATTGATGGCGAACTCGCGTTCGTGTTTGTGACAATATCACCTCAATGTCTCAATGCACCATGGTTTCTTGAAATCATTTCTACGCGATATTATGAAATGCTTTTCTCAAACTAGTCACTAGCCAGTAGAACGGCTGTTTAAAATACGGAATGTAACACTCCAACGCTGTGAAGCTACATATGATTATACCAAGCAGCAAACACCCTTCTCACTCTCGTGTTTCTCCCTGTGCCCTCTATCAGCTACCCAAAGAAGGTCTTAGCAACACCAACGAAACCTACGACATGGCTATCCAAACTGAACCAGCTGTCCCGAACCCTATCACCCAATAGTTATCTTTATATCTGTTTGCCCCGTGTGTTGTCCTGTTGCTTGCGTTATACAACACCGACGTAAAGTTGAACAGCTAATAAAAGCCTATGGATGATCACCGCTAAGACCCAGTTCAGCCAAAATGATAAGAAGAACTGAAAACTTGTCTCAATCCGGTAGGAGAAGAGGTCGCGGAAGGGCTGAAATAGTAGGGCTAAAATAACGTAGGCCGTAAAGTCTTCCACTATCGAGTATAGAATAGGGGTCGGCTGGTCCGGCGTAACTGAAGAGACCTCCGGGCCGACGTACTTGGGTCTGGACACAATATTCGGTTCCGTGTATATGTTGGAAATTACGATGATGGCTAATACCAGGGCCGTAAATTCTATGCTGTCCTTAATGCCCATTATGTTTAATTGCTCGGGTTTTGTTGTGATATGACCGTTTTTCTAAGTGTCTTGCAGGTTGCCCTGTGCTTGATACGAGGGTTGCCTTCTTGGCTTCTAGTTGGGAGTGGGATTGGTATTTCAACCCGAATAACTGGGCTAGTGGACAGAGATAGTTACGCAGCCTGGCTGCGTGCGCTTTGTGGCAGGTCTGGTGAATATTTTGTGCCGTATTTGTTACTGTTATGTGTCTTGAGTAGGGATTCGCTGGTTGGGGGAGTAAGTCGCTGAGAAGGCAGGTAAGAAGGAAGAATGGGTGGATGGCTTTGACTGCGGATATCTCATGCTACAACAAAGAATAAAGCGTTAGTATTGTGTGCCGCTTCTGTTTTGAGTAGTAGCTAACAAAGAAACTCCGCTTCAACGGGAACATCACCAAATTCCAAGATTGCGGAACAAAGGAAGTCCGATTAGGTCAGGGCTATACTGTTTAGAGAAACTAGAGGAATGGAAAAGAAAAAACTTTTCTTGGAATAAAATCGCTTGCTCTATATAGGGAGTAGGGTTATAGAAAGGGAATGAAAATACAATGTATAGGATACAATATACCTAGTGCCATCATAGACTCAAGGCTTTAACATCAGATGCTACCCCAAACATCCCGGAGATTCGCCAGGTCTGTGTACACAGTAGCCTTCTTCCCAAGGCCCGCGCCCGTGTCCTTACCAAGAGGGAGGCGAAGGCCGATTTCTTTTCCAGCCATAGAGCCTGTCCCATCTATCGCCTCGACGATTCGTTCTGCAACTGTGATGGAAGATGCGCCCATCGACGCATATTGCTCAGAAGAGAGGAAATCCGAGACCTGCTTGACGAGGCCCTCTTGGTAGGCCTTACTTGGCTCTACTCTAATGCCGGTGCCTGTCTCTGATGCGAATTCCGTGGCTGTTGAACCCGGCTCTACGAGCAGGACGCGAACGCCAAATGCGGCGACCTCTGCCTGAAGCGTCTCTGTATAGCCTAGTGATGAGGTATAAATGTTAATATAGCCTTGGCTAGAAATTGGAGTGAATCTATAATATGAATAGAGAGTATATAGAAAGATACGGGATAGGAGTAGTGACAGAAGAAGAAAATGCGAAAACCATACCCTCCATAGCGAACTTTGTAGCGTTGTAGATACCGAGGGCCGGGACAGGGTCGAAGGCGTTAGAAGAGCTGATGTTTACGATTGTGCCTGTCTTGCGCTCGCGCATCGATGGCAAAACACCCTTGATTGTGCGTAGGGTGCCGAGTAGGTTGGTGTTGAAGATGGCCTGTACCTTATCGAGGCTAGATTAACGCAAGGAGGCGTGATGTTAGCAAGAGGCATAACAAATTCCCGTCATGAGACATGGTTTCTTACGGAACATCTTCAACGCTTCCTAGGATGGCGTAGCCCGCGTTGTTAACCAAAACATCTATCTGCCCGTGCTCGCTCACAAGTGCCTTGACTTTGGACTCGGCGTCGTCGCTCGAGACGTCCAGCTGCGTCCATATACCGCCAAGAGCCTCAAGTTCGTCCCATTTAGGCGTATCCTGGGGTCTCTTGTTACGATAGCAGGCGAGGACTTTGTGACCAGCCTTGAGGGCGATTTTGGCCATGTCAAACCCAAGGCCACGCGATGCGCCAGTGATGAGCCATACTTTGGACTGAGACATGGTTGATGAATGGGAGATATCGGGTATTCAATAAAAGAGGATGATTGATGATGCAACGGTGATGTTTTTGGCGGTAGGCTTCACGGAGGAGACAGGAGATGCACTTTTTCTGGTTTGTAGAGAATTCTATGAGACATTCGTAGTGCCATGATGTGTATATATACTCGTGCTACGGCGAGGAGAAGACACTTCCCAAATGCGAATCCGAGCATGAATCCTCACAAGGGCGAATTCACTATCCCGACGACGGACTAATAATTCGGCCATCGTGACCTGGCTGCTCATGTAAGCGCCTAATACCAATGTAGAGAGTCGAATAGACAGGAGCGTGGATACGTATGCCTATTTCGAGTTCAGTCTCTCTGGCGGAGGAAACGTCTTTCCGCAGACGGACGGATCACGCAGCGCGCCCGTTCATAGTCTAGCGCCTAGGTAGGTTAGTGTAGAATACCCCTTGCGTTATGCGGGGTGGAACATTTCTTTCTAACTATTTATAGACTTCATGGTCGGTCGAATTGCATTTAAATAAACTTGACATCTTCTTGTTGGATAGGGAACATGATGGCTTTGCTCCTTTCTGTTCTTCTCTTTTAATAAAGGCAGAGGCCTAAAATGTATAGTAGTTGAGGTACTATCTAGAGGGAGGTGTTAGTGTAGACTGCGTGTGTGCCTTACCTAAACTCCGGTGTACTACGGAGAAGGTATCAAAGGTATCGGCTAATCTCCGGCCACCAATAAAGCCAATCATCATTACCTAAGCTACTACACATTTTATTATATAAGCACAAGAGCTAGGTGGGGTATTCGATCTACTGGGTAAGGTGCCGACCTACCTAGTGTGGCAGGTAGATAGTGGATAGATAGTATCGAGATAATAGATAACAGACCGCATACAGGGTAGGTAGTTCAGAGCTCATGTTGAGTTCATCTTAATGTAATGACGACAATCCAGCCATCTTTGCGACGGCATACTAACCAAATTACTTCAAGAATCTCGTAGGTGCCTTAGGTCGGCACCTAATACTGTTAATAAGTCTCGATGCTTCCCCGGTAGCGATTATTGTCAACCCTCTACCGCCTCTCTTAGCCTAAAAGTACTGGGCAACGAGTAGCAGGCAACGATGCGCGAGTTCATGGATTATATCCAGAGCGCATTCTACCGTGCCACAGGTTGGAATCGCGACAACTCATATTCTACTCTCAATGCAACATCCAACGCCCTACTCCACTTCGCCACTCCCCGTGGTCTGCGCTTGACCCTCTCTTCACTCGCGACGCCCCATTTTGCTACCGCCTACCAGTTAGGTACTGTCGGCATCGTCGACGGCTCCATCTCCTACTTATACTCGACCGTGCCCCTCGANTTATCATGCTGTTGCTCAGAGCGAGAAAATACCTTTACCTGAGCTCCTACAGAGCTACTCGCCGCTTGCTGAGCTGGGGCGCCGGAATAGAATAAAGGGTACGCGTCAGGATGTGCTAGCGTACGGGAGGCTGTACCTCCCCATGTCCATGCTCGAGGCCCTCATGGTTAAGCGGATATCTCCGAATTTACAGATGCAGGTGAGCGCTGTTTCTAACCAAACCTTGCGGAATGGGGGCACCGTTTTAGGCATGGTACAATACGACGAGGGACGATTTGGAGTAGAAGGGCTAGCATCTACGGATGGTGGTCTATTGGGCGTTCGGGGGCTTTACAATTTTGGGGGCGACGTTGCCGGCTCCGCTTCACCTAACGGCGTCCAGGATGTTGGGAATGGGACTAATGCGCCCGAAAAAGAACGTATCTACGGCCGCTTTAGTACCGGTGGCGAACTCTACTACGGTACTCTGAACAAGTCAGGGGGCATGAGTCTTGGTGTACGATTTGCTACCCTACCTTCCCATAAGGGGACCCCCCTCACGGCTACCATGACCGTTAACCCCTTAATGGGTACATTGAACTGGACATACGCCGTCATGGCTGGTCGTAACTGCTCACTGGGCACAAAGTTGGACTTTAACGTATATAGCTACGAGAGTGCGTGGTCCGTCGGGATGGAATTATGGAGAAAAAAANGGAGACTGGACCGTTGATGCCGAAATTGACGGCGACGCACACGCGGCATCTGTATCACAAGCCAATCCTCTGCCGCAGAGGAGCTTCCAGGCAAAGATGGAGTGGAGAATGGATGACCCCCTACCATTGCTTGACACTTTGGTTAACACTCCCGAGCTCTCGCTAACTGAGGTCCCCGAGGTACCCTACGTCGCTTCGGAGCCGACGACGAAAGAGCGTACATTCCGGGCAAAGTTGGACTGGCGAAATAATCATGAAGACGAGGATGAGGATCTCTATTCGGGGGTGTTGAAGGCCAGACTCGATCACCATTGGCGCATAGGACTCCTTTGGGAGGGGAGGATTAAATCCCTGCTTTTTAGCCTGGGTAGTGGCATTGACCTCCGTCGACCTGATTCGCCATTTCGTACGCTCGGCCTAGAAGTGCAATTTTCTTCGTGAAGGGGGTACGTGTAGGGGCTGTACACATATTGAGCACCCCCCACCACACGTTTAGCTCAACTATATGACCCACCTAACGATAAAATAATCTATCATTTGATGCAATGCACAAGGGAGCGGCCCGGCCTTTGCGTAACGCATTGTAGGTAGCATCGTTATGGTGTCACCAAGTACACAGCGGGTGTGTGGAACTTCAGACACAAAATATGGAATGAAGCATAAGTCAACCGTCAACCGTCCGAATATACATTCGAGAATCTTGCTGATAAGATGGGACTAACTGATGTTGCTATTTTCGGAATTCCACATATCACCAAGCAGCTATGCGTCTTAGCTAGGCACTAGAAGGCTTGAATGAGCTTGGAAAAGCTTGAAAAGGCTTGGGAAGGCTTGGGAAAGCTTAAGAAAGCTTAGCAAGCTAGATGAGATGAAATGGAGGGACCGCGGTTAACGGCACGGGAAAAGTGTCGAGTGATGAGGGTAGTGTACACTACGGCACCAACGCTGGGAACAAACACGAAACCAACATACATCCACGGGTTTTAGCGCTTAGTACTCAGTCGGACGACTTCCATTTCCGTCTGGTCGATCTTCTGAACGTGGAGACAAAGACGACGATGCAACGTCTAGTGTGAAGGAATATGGCCTTGAAAACCTCCCTTTCCAGCCGGCTTCTTTAGGCGTTCGAGATGGAAGGCATTGCAAATGTGATTTGCTGCTAGCTCTGTGGATCGAGACCCAGACGGGGGAACGAACCATGGGTCAAAACAACGCCACAAATCGTTTTTGTCTTACGTGCCTCGGAGATGAATGGAGACAAGACTATCTGGGTATGCATTGCATATGGTCTACACTAGTCACTACGCTTGTTTGTATTCGTTCGCATCTGAGCCGTGGCTTTCAATGGATGCAGGCAGAACGTCAGATGACTTATTAGCTAGCTGTCAGTGCGCAGGTTAACACGATGGCCAACCGGGTTCACCATTCAAGGTTGCTGTTGGCCTGCCTCGTGTTGAATGAAGTAGGTAGTATAATATGGTCGTATAGTCTCACGATTCATCACATGGAATAATACTATGTATATTTGTTGTGATGTCAAGAAGTAGGTGATGGCGATGTACCCGGCTGGACGTGATATTGAGGTATATATGGGGCATGGGTGAGTGGGGGCTTTTACCGGTAGTGTACAAACCAGAGACCTGGAAACTGAAAGTGAGGACCCTGATGGTCGATCGTCCTACCACCAATCCAGACTCCCGTTCCTCCCGCGCCGCTCGCCTTTGCTCGGGGGCACTCGGGCTGCAGGGGGGGCTGAAGTCAGTGAGAACCTTGATGGCCAGACATGTCCGATCGATGATTGGTAGCGACTCCATCGGGTTAGCCTTAAGTGGGGTGGGACTAGAAGCTTATTTTGGCTTATTTTTGTCTCAATAGCGTATCAGGGCCTACGCATTTCAGAGCCAGCGCATCCAACCGTTAGGTCCCAGACACGCTACCCTGCGCTACACTGCACTAAATAGTTTTAAAACCCCTCGTCTACTGTAAAATACAACAAAACCTCTGATACTTGTTGACTGACTGTATGTGGTACTTCGGGGCATTTAAAGAAAACGGTTACCTGGTTGGTATTCAGGTACCAGTGTAGTATACACTTCGTACTACTACTAGTGCATGTGTCGTGCCGAGTGTAATAGAGCAGACAGACACATGCATAATATGGTTGAGACGGGGGACAGCATGCAGTACCCACGTGCCACAGCTGAATGCTTGACCCATTGCAATGCAACCGAAGCCCAAGAAATACGACTTCAGCCGGCAGCCATTTTAGGACCTATGACATACATATGCAAAATAGTGCAAATTTTTAAGACAAATCTAGTGCCTGCCTGTCAACTTGCCCACACGTTCTAGTAAGGCAAGAAAAAGGCTGCTTGTCGGTACCTAAAGGTTTACCAGACTCGCAGGGCTCACAGGGCTTACTTTTTATCTACCTAGGTACCTCAGGTATGGGGTACTTTGATGTCCTAGCGCTGTATATTGTATTGCCCCCACCAGCAAACTTGTTAGTAGTAGGTACGCCGGAGATACACGCTGCTGACAATTCACGCAAGGTTCTAATTCTGAGCGGGCCCATGTGCCATCAAGGTCCTCAACTTTATCATGCCCGCCCACCAACTCAATCCTTAGTACATAGTGTAGTTCGCGCGCACTGCATGTCTCTGTCCCTCCGCCTTCGTCTCATCTTCAGCCCGTCTTGGATACAGGTGACACGATTAAGTGCCTTGTCTATCCTAACCTGACGCCCCCGTGATATCACTTTTCAGCACAATATCTAGGTTACTATAGTACTCTGCTCTTTTCTCGTCTTCTTTCCTTCTTTCCTTCCATTTAATACGCCCTGGAATTTCGATAAGGTGCCTTACTGGACGCTATCGGCAATATCGATATATCGGGACCGAGGATCGTTGAACATCTTCCAAGGCAACAAGAGATTCGAGCTCATAAGCTACACAAGCAACGCAACCGGGCGGAACAATATTATTTGTTTCTGACTAAGGGGAGGATAACAGTGGTGATACTACGCCGATAATTTTTAAACTAGGTAAGAGGATACTCTTTTCTCTTCATTGGACGGGATTTGCCGTCACTACCATATAGCTATCATCTTCTATCTGTGCTGTTGGTTCTGGTCCATGTGGAACATAAGATGTGTGGGTCAGTTTCCATCAGGCTACGTCAAGTGAAAGATGCCCTAGAATGGCGTCAAAGTCCTTGCCCGCTTGATATTATTTTGATAATATTCTTTTTGTTCGTCCGAAGACAACCAAGTTTGGCAGGCCTGCCTTTGTTTGGAAAAGGCCTACCTCGTACAATTACTGAAGGGAATAGTTTAATAAGAGACAAAAGACGATTTCTTCGGCACATATGAACAAGATATTGTTGGCGTCTGTGTGGATAATTGTCTTTTTACGTCTTTTGGATCGATCTTCTAGGCAGGTGTTTATATGTCGATGGCTTCGCTCTAACATATTTGCATAGATAAACAAAGCATCCCACCTCTGCTCCATCTTTAATACATATTCAATATGTCTATGGCGTCAGCAGCAATGGACGCTGTCCTCAGGCTACGGCAAGCCGATGCCGAAGTTTCCGATGATGGCGTTCGGTCCGTACTTGTCGAATGTGATACGGGTAACGAATACGACGGCCGATTAGGAGTGCGGATTTCCTCTATCTTCGTCATCTTGGTCGGTTCCTTACTTGGCGCCGTGTTGCCCATTCTCTTAGCCCGCGGAACGAATGTAAAGATCAATGGCACGGCCTTTTTTNATCGCCAAATATTTCGGCTCTGGTGTCATTATTGGAACGGCATTCCTACATCTTCTTTCCCCAGCCTTTGAGGCTTTGGGGAGCCCATGCCTCCCGGACGGCCCGATTAAAGAATACGATTTTGCTGCTGCTATATGTCTAATTACTGTCCTCGTCATGTTCACTGTTGAACTGTTAGTCAGCCGGTTCGATATCTTTGGCCACAATCACAAAGCCGAAGGAACAAATTCATCCGTGGCCATGCAACAAAAAAACACCGCCGACGATCTTGAAGCGAATTCGGACACTGCTAAGGACAGTAGCCATGCTTCAGCAGGGGAAGCGAAGAGTGGTTTCCATCCGCCCGGACTTCCAAATGATGTGAGCTATCCACCTGGCGGCCAGGACCATCTAGGCCACCATCGCGAGCACGAGCACGAGAGTGTGTCACTTGCGGCGCAAATGACGGCTATCTTCATCCTTGAATTCGGTGTCGTCTTCCACAGCATCTTTATTGGGCTGACGCTGGCCGTTGCTGGCGACGAATTTAACGTTCTCTACGTCGTTCTTGTGTTCCACCAGACGTTCGAAGGGCTTGGTCTCGGCTCGCGGCTCGCGACGGCGCAATGGCCTAAGGATAAGGCATCATGGCTACCATACCTTCTAGGTTTAGGGTACGCTCTCAGTACTCCTATCTCCATTGCTATCGGCCTAGGAATTCGTACGACGCTGCAACCCGGAAGCGCCAATGCCTTGCTTATCAACGGAGTATTCGACTCTATTAGCGCCGGTATCCTCATCTACACTGGTCTCGTCGAGCTACTAGCCCACGAGTTCATGTTTAACGAACAGATGCGCAACGCCGGTATAAAGACACAGTTGTTTGCCCTCCTCTGGGTGGCTACTGGTGCCGGTCTCATGGCCGTCCTCGCCATTTGGGCCTAACGGAATACATACGGAATCGAATGTAACTAGTTCGGTTTTCTTCACAACTCATTTCGCACATACATGATACCACTTTAGAATGACATTCTTTTCTTCCTCCTTTCTCAGTTTGCTAATGGGAATATGGCCGGATGGATTGGGGTCAAGGCAGCTCACTGTCCCAAGATCGCACCTGGTTATTATAATATGTTCAACTTTGCCGAGACATAAAGCGTCTAATCTAAGTTTTTTTNAATTTGTAAAAAAGCTCTAGGTACTCGAACTAAAAGCGCGATTTGAACTATACCTATCAACATGGTGTGATTTGTTTTCTTGTACGATACCGGCATCACATAGCAGGTGGAGCGTTGGATGCATTTGCAATTAGGTTAGATAAGCTTCATGGGTTCTCTTACTAGGTTTGGGCTACGGTAGTAACACTATATAGACAAAATACGGCTTTCCTATGGAAATGGCAAATAATTTCTTACAATTCGTTGTTCCCTTGTATTTTGTCTCTATAATTTAAATAGGGTGTAACAAGCGTCTACGTAGGGTATGGTGAATTTCACATCAGTATTGCCTTAAAGTCATGGTGGTGATAATGGGAGGCCGTATAAAAGACAAATCAATCGTGTATTGGTTGATAATGTAGCTATATGACAGTTTTGTCAAACAAGTAATAATAATGCAAGTCTTATCAAGATATCTCAAAAACTTCCTTTTTGAACTCCTTTTCCCTGTCCTATCCTTTGGCTATTTGGAAAGCGTCATGTATAGATATTGGGTGATAGCTATATCAACATCTCGCGTTTTTCAAGGGGTTTGTGCAATGTACCTAAAACATATGTGTACGTGACGGCCTTCTTTCTGGTAAGAGGGACAATACTGAGGTTTCATGGTTTAAAGTGAACAGGTGATGACATGGTAGGTCGGGCGAGTAGTTATGGTACTGCTGCGTGAGGCAAGTAGTATGGGATAGTTCTCAATACATGTGGGGATCTAGACGCCTGTTCCCAGGTCTCAGAATCGCATAACGATACTTGAGGACCGAGTTGTTGCTCTCGTCCAGAGGTTTATGGCGAAAGCCATCGAGGCGGTTGGTGCAAGGTTCTTCTGATCGGCGCCGGGTTTTGTAAGGGGGCGCGCTCGACTTGTGGTTTAGTCTGCGCTGCTTCCCGGCGAGTCCCTCGTTCTTTGGCGGCCGTTCGATGAATTCGTACTCGCTCTCTTCTTCGATCTCTACGGTGTCTTGCACCGCCCGGTATGCACTGCGTGCAAAATTGATCCCGTCTGCGTGAGCCGTATCCGTGCTTGGTGCTGTGTGGATTTGCGCCGGGCTATCATTAAATATAGAGCTTCCTCCTCTACCGTCAGGAGGGGATTGTGATAATGGAAGGCGCTCGTACTTTATTGGCGAGGCACTTTTTAGATTAGCGGGTGCGGCGCCTGTACAATGCATCACTATCAAATTTGGGGTTAGCATTTTTTTTTTTTTTTTTTACCGTGTGGTATGTGAGCGTTTTGAAATGTTGGATGCTGTGGGGGTGGGTGTGGTCTAAGGGGCGATTATGCTCCTAGCTCACTAAAAGACAACGACGGGGTTACTTACTTAGTCCCTTGCCGAGATCCTCCTATTTAGGTTCAGTTACACTCTCTTCTTCGATCTCTAGTGAGTCCGGGATGCGCGCCCGTTTGTGACCCGGGGGATAATACATGGGCGTTTTTTTTCTTATACAAAGACAACAATTTTTCGGGGTCGTCCGGAATCCACGGAATAAGAGGCTTTTTCCATACTGTGCCTAGGCGGCGGGTGGCTGGCCGTGGTACTCGTGTTTTAGGCGTAGAGGTTGTAAGCACAGGAAGAATTTTGATGCCGCTGTTGTGCGGCTCTTCAGCTTCGCCTCCTGGCGGCGACTTATCTCCGGAGTCTGCGAAGACTTCGTTTACGGTATCTAGTCTTCGTCCTCCGCCTACTCGAACTTGAATTGGGCCGATCCCCTTGGGCTCCGAAACCGAGAAAAGAATCCCGGTGTGTTGGGACAGTTTGGTTAGAAATTTTATGCATACCTTGTCGGGTCAGGTCTAGTTCAACAGAAGAGAGAAAAAAAGAGGAGGGGAAAAAAGGAGGAAAAAGGAGAGAGAGAAAAAAGAGAAATAGAAGCAAGAAGAACTTACCAAACAAGGTTCGGAATCGATAGTGATATTCGCTACTCGCCGGTCGCTGCCGAGATCTACGTGGCGTAGCTGTTTTACCTGCTTGATGATCCATTCCTCGGACTCGTTGGCGTATTGGAATTTTGATCGCAGAGCATCAACCACGTACCACTAAGAGCAGAGATGAATAGTTAGACGGTTCTTTCATTGTTGCGGATAATTTCGCTTACCGCGGCTAGCAGAACCTCGACATGTCCGGCATGGGCACGACCCCTGTACTCGTCCAGCATGGGGCCACCTGCTGTGTCCCTAATGTTTCCGGGAAATTGGAACCCAATTTGCTTCGCGAGGTGATCTGTTAAAACGTGGAGTTAGTGTCACAACTTCGAGACTGGAACATGGAGGGTGTTGTGTACACAAGGGAAAGGGAGGGATTAGTTGGTGCCCTTGCGTAACAACGAATGTTCACCTCCCCTCCAGAGATACTCGGGTTATGGCATTAGGCCTCATAAGTGGTGATTTGAAAGCTGAAAAAGGTTGAGCACTTACGCAAAGCTAAGGAATTCCATTTTTTCGTGTCCAGGCAACAGGAGTCTTCGCCGGTGACGCCCGTCGAGTACCCAGAATGGGCACACATAAGTATGTCATTGCAATTTTTCCTGGTGATGGTACCGATGGTCTTTGACTTATCCATTCTCATTCCGGTGTCAATCTCTGCTATCTTGACATATACCTGAATGCTTTTGCCTTTCTTGGCTAAATAGTGTTCGAAGTCACCCACGTCTCCTTGTCCATCCGAGAGACTAGTAAAGCCTGAACTGGTTGGTGCCTTCGATTTATTCGCGTTAGCAGCAACTGTCTTGTCGTTGTTCGGAATCTGCGCCATTGTGTTGCAAATTCGTATCTAATAAATACAAGGTAACTGCAGCTGTGAGCGTGTTAAGATTGGCAACCCCTTATTCCCAATACCATTTGCCGTGATTAGTGAATAAAGAGAATATGACTTGTGGCGTTGATAAGATGATCGTTAGGTGTAGGTGGGAGTGGGCAGTGCTTGATGGATGAGATGCGGTATGGGAGTTGTGGTGGTGTGGGGTAGGATTTAGGATTTGCAGGTGCGCAGTTGCCGGTTTGAAGTGATGAGGTTATGTTAAGGAACGAGAAGGCACACGACACTGGAGGTTTTGATGAAGATGCATGGAGGAGCGAGAGGGGAGGCTAGGATGTATATCATGTATGGGGGTAAGTTTACTTACTAGGGTATAACCTCGCGAAGCCAGGACGTAGTGAATGTGTACAAAAGAGCCGAAAGAAGTAATGGGATATGGGTACAATTGATATTGGAGTAATGTGTTGATGCTGTGAACTGGGTCTGACTATTAGTGGTATATTTCGGGACGGGAGGATGGTATATGGGATTGCAGTTAGATAGATGCTTAGGTAGGAGGAGTTGTGAGTGCAAGTGAATTCGATGAGGTAGTAAGTAAGTATGTAGATAGATAGGTAGGTAGGTAGAGGAAGGTAGAGGTAGGTAGGTTGTCAGATGTTGAGTAGGCCAGCTTCGGGATGTGAATCTAGTGTGTGGAAGTTGGTGGGAGTTATATAGGTCATGTGGAAGTAGCGAAGGCAGGTACCAGAGGAAGTGATAGGTATATCTGAACATCTCTTTCACTTACCTTGGTCGATGATGTTGTAGCTTGTATATGAGGGCTGTGTAGTGAACTAGGTTAGGTACTTGATGTGTGAAGTTGAAGGGTGACTATTGAATAAAAGAATGTAATGATAGCTAGGGATGGGATGGGACGTGAGTTGTCTTAGTGTCATTCGTTTAGGTTGTTGTTCGGTAGAGAAGAGGGGAGCTGAGAGGGCTTGAGGTTGGTGTATATGATTAGAAGGTAAGAACTTCGAAGAGTAGGCTGGAACATTGAACATACTTAGCAGATAGAGAAAATGGAGGGTAACTAACTCTCTGGAAACCAACAAACTATTTTCTACTAGGAGGTACTTAGTAACCCCTACCTTATACCTTATGTAGATATGTTATGTAGATACCTCATTCTTGATCAAACAGTTGGTAGGTTGGGGCGAGTTAAGTTACATGTATTAGGTATGCATCTACATCTGAAGAATTGGAGAGTACTTGTTTAGAGGACTACAGGTATTGGTCAAGCGAGGTACCACGAATATTGGTACATTTCGGGATATAGCATTAGGCACTTGTATTGATCTGTTTGACTATTATTTTATGTCAATTAAATGACTCTAGACGGGAAGGCCAATGCTTCAGAATTGTGAATACGTAGTGAAAACTTGTGTAAACATGGGTAGGTTCTTAGGTGAAGACGGGGTATACCTATAAAAGAATTAGAGGCAACATAGTACTTTTTCCTCACTTGCATCTCACAGTTTGAATATTGGAGGGAGTCGAGGCTCTGAAATTGTGATGTATGAGCTACACACCGTTGGGATTGGTCTGGGATTAAATAACTTGATACGAACACTCAGGGTCTCCGTATGCAGGCTGTATGCAGAGGAAAAGGGTAAAAGGCGACGAGTCTGAACATAGCAAAAGGTTCTCGATCGTAAACTCGTAATTATTGAATTGACTGCTGAAGCTGGTCCTGCAACATAGTACTATTCAATGAACGTCCCTAGTTTGTGCAAGACGAAAAACCGCGCTTTCCCAAACTGGGCTACTGTAATCGACATAAAAGGGATGAAAGATATAGATATTTGGATTGGGTGGCTATCTGGCGCGAGAGAAGTATTATCCGCTGAGGATAAGCTTTGGTTGAGTTTAATTCTCGACGGCACCCAATCGTACCTTCTCATAATTCTATGAGCGAGAAGTGTGGCTCCTGTAGTGAGACGAAGGTGATCGGTAACCGTCATCTTTGATCGAGCTAAGATCAGGACATCGACATCATCGAGAAATCGCGTGGATGAGGGGCCATCCTCTCTTCTCGACCCCGATATTCCTTAGACAAGACCCCGCACTTTTGGTCGCGGGGTGAAACTAGATGGCCGAGAAGTTACATGGTAGTATAGCCTTACTTCCTTATGGTATGTGGGTTTGACAGAGGCGCAACTAGTGATTTGTTGCTCATGATGAGGTCTGAGGAGAGACCAACACGACACTGTCGCCTAAGATGGAGAGTCAGTTAGTGCGAATGGTGGGTAACTGACTGTATAGAACATTTATGGGTGCCATACCTCGGACAAATAGCATTTCCGANTTTTTTCGTGGTAGTCTATTTATGGAGTAAATAAGCATATGTTACGAACCGAGAAGTCGATATGACTGATGACATACCTTGATATCCTCCTCTTCCTCTTCATCATCAATGAGGTAGATGGTTTCGACGACGTCGCCGAGCACGAGGTTCATGTGGCTGTCGTAGGCCTGAATATTGATTAGTAAGAAAGAATGATAACAACAATTAATCTTCGTTATTGTAATGATCATGATCATGAACGCACATATAAGCGACCCTTTAATTCTCGATCACCACGGAGCTTTACGAACACGACTTCGTCGAGTAGAAGGCGCACGAGGTCAAGAGGCTCTGATACAGAGCCGGTTGGGCCTTCTTCAGTGTCGGCCATGGTGATTGTGATGGTGAGTGATGAGGAATGATGAGATGAAGTCTGGGTCGGGGTATGAGAGGCTAGATCTTGCCGGATTGGGTGCTTTATAATTTGAGGTGGTCGTCTTTGGACGGATCATAACCTAATTGACCCTGGGCTTGGCAACTACTACCCAGGTAGCCTGGTCGGAGTCTGTGGCTGCACCGTGGCTGGTGATTGGAAGAATGTGGCTTTGCTGATTCTCTCAGTTACCTCTCCCTAGATGAAGCTATGACCACCTACTATATAACATTCGACATTACCCCAGACCCACTACCTTGTGTGCTAATCTAGTGCTCCCGTTACGGGCAGGTACACTTATACTTGTGGGTGTGCTGTCTGCTTGAGGTTCATCATGATCCTCACCACCTCTCTCTCTTTCTGTGACCATTCTACAGTGGCTTTTACCTCGTCGAACGATTCACTCTATATAATGGTTCGCGCAATGAGGTGAATTCTATTTACCATGCTGTCGGCTTCTTCAGTCGCTGAGAGTCGAGGCTGTCATATCCTGCTTCAACGAGCCCCGAAAGGAACTCCCTCAAGTATCCTGACCCTTCGACTCCGTCGATGTTTCCACCAACAAAAAGCCTCTCGCTCTCCAATTTCTTATAGCTCACCTATTTATTCCTTACGTAGCATATGTCGCCATGCTAGACATCTCTCGAATAGCGATACCACCTCTGGTGTCCGGTACGCCACAACCCAGTCTACGCCCTCGCTTGTTTCCTACGATGCTGTCGCCCATGTCCAATCCTTACTCGCGCACCTGGATACGGGGATCCCACGCGGTGCCGAGCACCCCGGCCGCTCTCATGCCTCTAACACGCCTACTGGCCATGGCCCTAACCTAGAACCAATCCCGGCCCCTTATGGTACTAACACCCGGGCTGTGGACCCGTTCCGAGGGGCTCTGGTAGCGATGCGCGAAGGAGATACCCGCAGAGTCTTGACGCAACTCCATGTGATCGAGAAAATGAGTCAAGAAGACCTCCAGAATGCTGTCGCGTCGATTCCCCGGACTACCTTCACCGAGTTCTTCCGCGCCCTTGATCCCTTGCGTGTCGCTCGGGATTGCGATCCAGCTGGCCACAGCCATATTCCCGTAGGCATGTACCAGATGCTCAACATGGCCTCAATTGTCGATGAATATGGTATAAGGAGGCTCTATACGCAGCTGATGCACCGTCTCCTCATCCTCATGAGTGCCCTGCAGGTTGCTGGCTACACATTGCATTTGGAGGAGTACACTTCGCTAATCCGATGTGCTGGCGCTTGTTCTGACATCTCGGGTGCCGGCGCTCTTTGGAACAACCTGAGTACAGGTCCGCTCCTGAAATGGCGGAATAGTGCGCTCTATACCGAGTATATCAAGGCGCGGTTCTTGACTGAGCCCTTATACACAAATTACCAGAAGATTACGAGGATGGTCACGCCGCGGAACTTGCATCGATCCCGTCTCACATTGTCTGCGCCTGCTGTTCAACGTTTGGATCGTTTGCGTGCTAAGGTTAGATCGAAAAGGTTTCGATTCGGCTTAAATAAAGATAGCCCACATGTGGAGGAACTGATGAGACTACTCAGGGGCCATGGCCCGGCGCTGAGACTGTTTAGGACGGTCCTAGCGTATCACAGCTTTCGCGTTGACGAGCGTCTCCTGTGTGCTCTTATGATTGCCTTAGGTCGTGCCGGTTCTTTGCGCTTTGTCGGTGAACAGATATTGCAAATATTTTTCGGTATTAGGACGCCACATCCCTTCCCTTTAGAGCCTGAGAACGAGCTACGGAGTCTTTCGTTTAGCTCAGAGCCTCCTCGTATTCGGCCCTCGGTGCATCTTATGCGAGCCATCGTGGAAACGTACGCCTCCAACGGCGAGGTCGGCGTCGCTGTGCAGTTGGTTGAATACTTGTCCAACACGTATAATATTCCTATACCTCGAGATGTTTGGCAGGAATTATTGGAGTGGACATACCTTATGAGCACACCGCCAGCATCCACGGCGTGGGAAGAGGCTAAGCTATATGCCAAGATCCCAAGTCCTGAGGCTATAGAGATGATTTGGAATGCTATGATCTCCCCTCCATACAACCAGACTCCTACTTTTGAAAATTATGATATCCTTATCCGGAGTCTCATCGGTCGGCGCAACGATGACCTAGCACCAGTTTTGTCGCGTATGAGGGAGGCTATCCTGTTATACGATGAGCAATGCCGGAGGTATGAGGAGGCCGTCTTCGAGTACACGCTGTATGTGCGTAGCGGCAAAACCCCCGGTGCGATAGTCAACCGTTTCGAACTCGCGCGACACAAGAAGCAGAGAATGTGGTATGATATCTCAACATGGTGCCGCATGTTACTGAAACGCCTCCCATTCTCCAAGGTCAGCCCCATCCCGAATCCCCTCGCCCCTCACTTCATCGAAGAGTTCCGACCTTTTCTCAAAAATCCCGTCGAGTACCTGACACCAACGGGTTGTGTCTCGTTGGTCGACCCGGCCATTGAAACTTTTAAGCGTATAACAATCGGCTCGATCGAACAGACGGTTCCCATGAAGAATTCGCGAGGAAAGTGGACTGTTAAAAAACTGCAACAAAAGAAATTGGCTATCCTGTCGAGTCATTCACTTGCCAAATTCAAAGCAAGTTTGGTTAAGTATCCCTTGACTCTCATCGCGCCGCATCGGGATGCGTTTGTAGCTCCCGTCGTAGAGCCCCGCCAAGCAGATGGTCCCTACGAGGAAGAGGCGAGGTAGATAAATCCGTAGGAGTCTGTACCAATTGAAGCAGCGACCTTACTGAGCTATCGACTCGATAGGTCTACGGCATTCGGGGTTTCTTATACGGAGTCTTCGTGATAATATTGTTCCTCGGCCCGTATAGCGGTTTTGGGTGGATTGAGATGTGATCTAGATACATGATATGAGCTATAGTTGTTGAGACGCGTACCATCTTGATTGGCTACCGTTATACATAGTTTGCTTAGTGGTCAGCCCCCACGGTACGCTCTTGCTCTCTATATGAGTATATACTACAATACTGATACCCCGTTGGGTGATTATCGTAAAGGTCGATATATAGGCGATAACAGGAGTGGCTACTAACGACGTCCCAGGACGGCAATACAAACCCCTAGTGTCGATTGTCGTTACTGCCCCTATTGTCTCTACGTGACTACCGATAATTAATATGATATAGAGTCTATTAATTTTTCTTTAAATTTTTTTTCTTTTACTGGTCTTCGTATTCTGCACGGATCATGCTTTGACATGTTCAAGCCGTAGGTCATTGATGACCATATATCGGCTCAGCAGTATCCAACCCCAGCGGAACCAGACCATCTGGCTCTTGTGGGCGTCGGTCATGGCGCGGCGAGCGGACCCGTAGCTCTCGCGGCTGCCGAATAGGGCGCTCATATTGACGAGCGTGGCGGGGTTGCCCTTGTCGCTCTTGCGGCGGGCGCCGAGGCCTCGGAAGAGTAGGACAAATATGGTGGTGAAGGAGTCGAGGAAGCTCGTGTACTTGCGCGGCGTGCTGACCGAGGTCAGCGTGTAGAGGTCGACGGGCGACGCCCACCCCGGCTTCCCCTTTAAAAGCGTCGACACGAAGGCCCGCGCGCCATGGTAGAGGGAGATGTGGTTCGGGTGCGAGGACACGCCGGTGTCGTCGAAGGTTATGAGGGCGTCGATAGCGACCGTGGGGGGTTCGTTGCGAGAGGACGTGGGTCGCGAGGCGTTGGCGAGATGTGGCGCGAATGCGCTGCACAGAAGCGCGGATATGCGGTCTGGGTCCCACGTCGTGGTCATGGAGTCGGGGAAGTCACTGCGGTTTGTTTGTGCGGTCAGCGCTTTGCCCCTCTATGTGAATGGGTGATCGGGGTTTGGATTGTAGTCTTTTCTCCATTCGCACTAATAAGCTCCCGAGGTCTTCCACGCCGACGAGAGGAGTGTGGGACGATGGGCACTGCCTCGATCGAAATTTGTGTGGAATACTCACGGGCTGTCAATGACGAGAACGTCTTCCTCCTGTCTGAGACCGAGGAGCATTGCGCTCTTGACCAGCTCACGTTTGCGCGTCTCGCCCAGGCCGTCGGCGTTTCCCGTGCTCAGACATAATATTTTGACGTGGTTTCCCGTGTCCGGGCGGGTCAGGGCGAGCACGGTGGGCGCGAAGAACATGGCCTCGTCGTCTGGGTGGGCGATGAGGAGACATATCTTCTTGTTGCGCAGCGTGGGGAAGCGGGCTTGGGTGATGGAGCTCGTGTAGATGTAGAGGAGGGGCGGCAGGACTAGGAATATGAGCGGGAAGCTGGCGAAGGCGAGAAGGTCCATGGTGGAGTATGGATCTCCGGGGTTGGGGGATACCCGTTTATTCTAGGAACTCTGTCAATTGGTGTCGGGGGGATGTGGTGGCGGCGAGGTTGTAGAGGCGTAGTATAAGATGCTGTTCTACCATCCGAGACACACGATGGTGACGATCACAAGGAGCTGGATACTGGGGAGCTCTTTGGGCCTAGACCTAATCGGGACAATACTGGTAGGGTATTTGGGTGGAGACCCACTACATTGGTACACTACTAGTAAACCCTCCACATCATGGAAAGGTAGCAACCTACACCATCACGGCACGGTCTGCGTAGTGCATCTAATGTAGAGCTGTGAGGTAGTTTCCCGCCATATTGAAAAATATCCCGCAAATTTCATAGGAAAATAACTTTGAAGCGTGAGCTATGACTTAAGTAGTCTTGTTTGCCTACCTAAGGCACGAGGAGGGAGCTCAGGCTAGCGTCAGAGATTACCCCCACTATACATGTATATATCATTGGTTGATTACCTAAGATAGGTACCGGCCACCTGGGTACAATACATATGATGAGAGCTTCTAGAATTTGTAGATTTGTAGTTGTAGGTATACCCTAAATACACGGACCAACGTTGGCGCCACCTCGCCAACTCAATTTTTCCCTTCAAATGTTGTANTTTTTTTTTTAATATTTAAATAACTAAATAGATATATATCTCTCAACAATGGTCCGGACTCGAAAAGAAAGAAAAGGGGCCGAGATCAAGCTTGCCCAGCCCGACCGAACCGGCCCGTCCGACAAGACCTTGCTTGATATAGCCCAAGAGCGCAATCTTTTTGACCAGGCCGATCGGCATCCGGCCAATCGGCATAAAAGGAGCAATAGCGAGGATGACGACGACGGCAAATTGTCGCCTACCGCTGACAGGATCCTGGAGACTCTGCTCTGGACCGTTAGCTTGGCCATGCTGCACTTCACTCTTGATGTTCTAGTGCAACATCAGTACGCTATTGACATCTCGTGGCCTCAGATTGCGACACGCGCTTTGGTGGCCCTCGTTGGTAAGATGCAATGTTGTATGAGGCGCTTTCTTCTATTTGAAGCTGACCACGGCCTTGCTAGTTTTCTACGCCTTCTTCTATGTCCTTCATCCGCACGAATCGTCCCCCATCTTAGTCCCCGGTCTCCCGTCTAGATTTCAAGAGCCTCTCCGACAAGCCATATTCTTTGTTGCGAGCACTGCCTCTGGCTGCTACCTAATCGATATAACTAATAACTATGGATATTTGTACATCCTGAAGCGTTCTCCACCTCTGGGTTGCCTTTGGGTCTGGTCCGTCATCGAGCTTAATCTTCCTATGGGCATTCTCTCTCTAGCTATAGCTGGTGGATTCTTTTATCAGGGCGGGTATTCCATGAGGCTGTAAAAATGAATATTGCGGATCAATTGTTGACAAATTGGAATTGACATTACCCTCGCTTTTTGTGTCAGAACTCGGACTCACGTTATGCCGCCGTTTTCTGGAACCATTGACCTCACGGGGCCTTGATGAGTGCTCTACAACGACTGGCGCCATCAGTATACATGGCGTGAGAAATTAGATCCTCTGGTCGACATTCGGCTTTCTGGTCCCGTATAGTAGTCTCCCATGACTCATGATCCTCCCTACTTGTACTTTTTGGTGTGTGATCATATACTTGCTTCTGAGATATTTTTCATATGCTATCGAAAAATATAATACGAGATGGAGACGTCTTCGAACGCACGACTCACCCAAGTGACTAGGCTGATTTGAGGGAAGGGGAACTTGGAGGCGAGGAGTGCTCTCTCGCCTCTACCTAAACCCATAACCATTGCAACTTATCACATCGACGATTTGTTCGACCTGTGAACACTCAAGGGTATTAAAAAGTTCCCAAGGCATGTAGCCTACTATGGGAATTTTGATTTTGTCGGTGGTTCAAGTGGGAAGACAAACCTTTTCGGCGTCACTTACCAGATATCCGAGACGTATTGTAACGACGGTGGCAACAATGAAAGTAACGATACCGCAAATATCGAATACGTTAGATAAAGGGTTATTTATTACCCTTTATACTCCATCGTATTCCTCGAAGGTATTAGTTACCGACGAACAGCTGGTGAGGATCATTCAATATAAGGAGTATCCCCGTAATGTTTGTCTTGTCGATTGATCATAACTTTCACTGCTCTCACTAGCTAAGAGATGAGCAACGCGTATATGCTTCTTGGGACGTCATTCCACAATAGCATTTGATTATGAAGGACAATCCCACTTATTCCTTACCATACATAACTCGGAATGACAGCGCTGTCTTGTGCGCAGTTCAACGCCCTAGACAACACCTTTCTCATCTTACCTACCTACTTGCATGTAGGCAACCATTCAGTAACTTACTCCCTATTTCATTCGATCTTGCCGAGGTACTTCGATGATATATATCGCAGTTGCCTACCTAGGTACATAAATACCTAAGTATAGGTAAGTACATTACATAGATACAAGTCGTATACTGGAAGTATTTATTACTTGCGGGTATGTGCCAATGTTCAAAGAAGGGAGGCTGCTTCCCGTAACCAGAAGATGTTGTTTATTTTACTGTTGCTCCCTGGCTTGATACTGCAGCTGTTCTCTCTGCAACACATGTCAAATACTGCGATGGTTTGATCACAACACATTCCCTTCACCCACAACCGTTTTCTCGGGCTCGTTCATTAGACAGTTAATTCTTCTCCTTATTCCGGCACTATACGTCCGCTGGATTCCTTTAAATTCTGATTGTTTGAAGAAAACGTCCTTGTACCATTTGGGTGTACTGCGTTGCGCACCCGTGTCCTTCGTATCTCCTTGATAGTCCCCATCCCATCATATACCCCGTCGATGAGCCATCCTACCCGTCCGTCTCTATCCGTCTATTAGTACCAATTTTTTGGTATACTGCCGGCCTACCGCATATGCACTACCTTACCCTATAACCTGAGTGCTCACGTTATACAGGCTAGCTCCTTTATCTCAGCACTAGTATTCCCTCCTACTCTAGTCCCTTCCCACGCAATACTTCTACTATATCAAGTCCAATCATAAACACCTCCGTCTCGGGGATAAATTGGTCTGTCCTACAGCGAATCCACCCTTGTTCTTCTTTAAATAATCTCAAATCCCTTAGATATTAAGGTATAGTTATTGTCCGACCCTTGATTCAATAACAACAATAGCAGCCAATAAAAACAGTCTTAATGCCCTTGCTTCGCTAAGTGTAGGGTTGCTGATTTAAATAGGGCCTCACCTAGACTGAATCTTAGCAAACATCATGAACGGGAACAACAACAAGGAATATAAACCATACACTACTCCTTATACTGGAACTGGCTCCGTCAAGACAGAGCAGGGATGGGTCAACTCCCGCGACCTCGGTGCTCCTGGCACTGCTTCTGGCCCTGGTAACCGTCGCGACAGTGTTCCTCCCATTCCGTCGTTCCACCACACCGAACTTACTACTGCTAATGTTGCGCCTCCACCCGGCCATGAAAACCCCGATAATCGCAAACGGAGCATGAGCTTAGGTTCTCGCTCTTCACGCTCCGGGCCCATCAACCCACACAATACAGAGATTAGGGGAATTATGGGGCCTGACGGTGTCGGCTTCGATCTACCTAAGTACCACAAGGATCTCTCCAAGATGTCTAACAGGGATATCGCTCTCAAGATTGGCTTACTTCACCTTAAGAAGGGCAACGTCTTTGAGAATATGCATCAGGCCGCTACCAACCGAGATATTCTATCCCACGAGCCTCATGAGCAATTCAAGTTTCGCAACGAGAACGCCCGCCGGCTAAATGAGGTCGAAGAGGCTATCCACGCCTGGGAAGAGGTCCAGGCTACTCGGACAGAAAATATTCTCAATCCCGGCCTAGTAGATATGCTGATGATTAGCCATGATTATTACGAAAGGGAGGAGCCCGAAGATCAAGGTGCAGCTCAAGACGAGGTCCGTCCCCCGTTGTCCGACATGGATATTGAAGGTGCGAAAAAGGAGAACAACAGACGCAGCACTGACTCTTAGTTGGGAAGCAAGACTTGGCTGACAAATTGTATTTATCTGGAGAACGCCTTAGTTGCCTAGGTATATTCACTAAGGGAAATTGGTAAGAGCTTTATTGGTTATCCTTTTCAGTTCTCCTTTTTTTTTTTTTTTTTTTTTTTTCCAAATACTCTGTTGATTATGAATCCATCCTAGGCAGACCGACGATTCATTAATGTTACCATAACTTGATCCCTATTGTCGTGCAGCTCGCTTTTCCAACCCCCTCAATTTTCCTCTCGTTTATCTACGTGAATCGCAAGGTATATATGTTGTTGTATGTGTTGTACGGTGGTTTCGCTACCCGACTCTTGTATAATGTCGCTTATTCTCCCGCGCACATTATTAATTTCCTGTATTGTCTCTACAGGATGACAACATTTAATTTCAATAATATAGGCTAAGCCATGGCTTAATTGTATAGTTTTAGGGCACTTTGTATGCCGCCCTGGTTCACGAACTATCACGGCCTATTCTCTCTATTAGGTTCCCGAGGTTGCAAATATTGGATTAGGGACTTATAATTCTTTGTTTAGCGTCTCCCAGCCGACGCGAACTAAGCTTGCAGACCGATCACCGACGTCGCTGACAACGGTCCAGTAGAATAACCCCCTAAACCGTATCGTTTGACATGCTCGGCCTTTTGCCGCACCATCTTCGGCACGTCGAAGCTGACGATGCCCTTTCCTTTTGGCCTAGCCCTCATCTCCTTCTTCTTTCCCTTCTTATTCATTATAGGGGCCGGGCCGTAGTCGACGTAGCTCGCGGCACACAAGCGCGCGTCGATGCGCGCCTCTTGGATCCATGATTGCGGCAAATCGCTATAATCGATTTCATCGGTGTCATAGAATGGCTCACCTGGTCTGCAAGCCCCGGAGAATGAGCGCGCGTATGCTGGAATACTCGCCGTACTATTTACTTCGGCCTTCGGGCTGGGCGTATTCATTCTTGAGCTCCGCGAGAGCCGTTAGGCACTCGCTCGCCCCGTCCACTGCCACTTTTAGATCTGCGTGCTCGTCGAGGCTCCGGACGTTGCCGAGCGAATCTTAGTTACGCAGTTGTCGCATCACAGTTACAATAACCTTTCCCTCACACTTTGTTATTCCATACTTTTCTCTTATATAATCGATGTAGTTACTTGCATATGATATTCGGGCCCTGGCAGCTGTAAGCCGGCCTACGAGAACTGTATCTATGTTGGGCCACTAATATCTAAGGGCACCACATCTCGACCTTGACCCCGATCAAATCCTCCAACAGACTAAAATCCATAAACGCTTGCCTAAAGGCCACAATGATTATATCAAACCCCTCAAGATTTCTCCTGTTCCAGTGGTCCATGCTCAGCCGTGGAACGTGTGGGATGGCTGACTGTTCAACTAGTGCATCTGCCCAGGCCACATCGACTACGTTGGAATCGTAAAGCTTCTGTATTAGTTTCTGCCCCGGGGAGTTGCTCGTAGTTGACTGGCCCACCTTGAAACCGACGCCAACGACGAGCACCCTGCACCGAGGGGCCGTTGCTTTGCGTTTCCTTTCCAAGAGCATCGTGGAATGCGATACATTCCTTAAGTCAGTACCTTTCCTGTCTGGGGGTTCAATGGGCCGGCTCTCTTGTTTTTCCCACCGTGGCCGACTAGAGTCTACGACACTCTCGATTGGCCCTTTAAGAACAGAGTCGATTACTCGTTGGCCAATCTCAGATGGTCGTTGCCACATCCTCTCGGTGGCTGCTTGTAACAAGGGGAACGAGTTGTTTGATAAGAGATAGTACGGATTAACGGGAATACAGTGTCCACCAACGCCTAGACTAGGGGTGAATGGCATATATCCGAAAGGTTTTGTGGCTGCCGCTTTGCACACCTCAAATGGGTTGATTCCGTGTGCAGCACATGCATCTGCCATTTCGTTAACGTAAGCGATGTTGATCATACGTTGGCAATTCTCGAATAGCTTCGTCATCTCCGCCGTTTCGGGGTTGGCTACGGGAACGACTGTGTCAAATACTCGTGAGTATAGCTTCACTATGGCGTCGAGCGACCCGGGCACTTCGTCATCCAGACCGGATACGATTTTAGGTATTGCCTCGACTGCTGGCTCGGTTCGCCCTGGGTCAACTCTCTATCAAAGATTAATGTCAGAAAGTCATATGATACTGTCATTACCAGGAGCTGATTTACCTCTGGTGACATCCCAGCAAAGAAACCCCTATCCCTAGCCATGGGACCAACCAATTGCCTAGTCATCCCAACCGCCACGGAACTTTCGATTACGATGGTCGATCTAGGTCTAGCATAGAGTGCTATACTTGACAAGGCGTTCCGGATGGCCATCGTGTCGACGGTTTTGTCGGCCTGAAGGAGGGTAGGGACGGCGACGAGGAAGTGTGTGGCTTTGGTGAGATCTTTAGGATTAAGGGTAAATGTTATCCGGCTTCCCAAGCCCCTAAACTCCCCTTTCACTTTCTCGAGCTGGGTTTCAGAGATATCAAACCCTATGACGTCGAAACATTTCGAAAATATATTGATGAGATGTGCGCCGATATATCCACAACCAATCACAGCGACAAAGGGCTCCTCATTTGGGATTATATGACCAAGTTCTGAGGGTGCTGGGTCACGGAGTTCTTCGATTTCGGCTTCGGATCTGCTTGTAGGAGTAATCGGCGGTGTCGTTTGTTGACTTGACTTATTACACTGGCTCAGTGCGCCTATTGTCAATGGAATGATGGGTGTTCTGACTAGGCCTCGGTCTCGCTGTGTGATATTATTCACCGCCGTCATGGCTGTTTTCCACGGTTCTGAGCGCACGAGCTCAAGTTTCTACTGGAAGCCTGAATGGCGACAGAAAGGTAGAAGGAAAGGGGGGAAAGCATGAGTAACGGTCAGCAGGGTCTAGTGCCACATAATTAGGGCTATCTAACAAGGACTTCTCTCTGTTGGCGAATCTTTGCTAAGAGGTATCTTTGATAACTCTGATTGTGTAACCCCACAGAAGGTTATTCAAGATACACAATATCGTAGCTTTTTGAGAAAGGATTACCCTAGGTTTAAGAAGGGAACGAAAAGGGGGCCAGGGGCCGTAATGTGCGCATACAAAAGATTGTTTGCCTTGCAAAACTCTTTGGTATTTCTATCCTGTCTGACGAGCGTGTTATTTCTAAGCGTGGAACGTTATCCCGCTAGATTACTTACCTGTATCTTCACGATTGACCACTCAATTTCCTCCCACTTTTAACTTCTGGGATGCTCCAAAGCACGTGCGGAATACTCCTGGAATAACTTGCCTGCATCATCATGCGTTGAAAATTACATTAAGATTCCAAGCTACGGCGTACCACAAGTACCTTGTTCGTAAATCTTGCGTATTTCAATGGAATAACTAAAACTATACTCGACAGGCTTTGTGCCTAGGTTTACTATATAGTAGTCTACTTCGGTTGTTCGTGATATATAGCTAAAGCACGGCGCCTCGACGATTAGTAGTATTGAAAGACAGATCAATAAACTCACCCCAATCTCAATTATATGGGTTCAGGTTAGCCATCCCAACATACTTTCCGGCCCTGGTGGTTTTCTGGACGGCCCCTACATTAGTCTCACCCGTCAAAAACTTAATCCCCGCCATAGAGTTTCCAAGCTAGAGGTTTATCAATGTACTAGATCTTAGATTACGTGATATTGGGGCGCTATAACGTAACCTAGTCGCGGAATACGAGGTTTTAGTGAAACGCAAATCGACTTGCCTTTGTGATGCACTGCTTGGGGAATGAGCCGTTCCGTGGAACACAGATTGGCGTATTCTACCTTGGGTAACCCTGTCATCCCAAACTAGCACATAATAACTAGGTCATCCTCATCCTTTGTTTGCGTCTATCTATTGGTGATATGCTTCGTCGTCTTAGACGGCGAGGTAGAATACCAACTCTCAAAGGGAGAAGACTCACCTATATTCAACTATGCCGGGGGTGGGATGGATCAACTCATCCAATAATATCAGCTAGGTTTACGGACTCCGATTGAATGTACTCTCGTTATGTTTTCCATCATACCCTAGATTAACTCAACATATGACGATGTTGTTAGCCCTTTGAATGATCTACTATGTGATTTAGACTCGTGGCCTTGACTAACACGTGGCTATTTGATCGACAAATAGCCACTCACTGTCTTCGAATAATAGCTATGAGCGTCTTATTTTCCGCTCAAGCTTATGTGGAAATTCGCCGAGTCGGGTTCATCACAGAATGTTCTCTTGAAATGAAATTGACTCGAAACTGGTTCTCAGGAAAGATATCATCTCTTCGAATTTCGTCTGCTGCCACACGACCAAACGTTCTGGGTCTAAAAAACAAATAGGCGCCCCAAGAACGTTACTTGAATTTAAAAAGACCTGGAACGATGCGGTATCATCGAAATTCTAGCAGTGATACGGAATATTCGTCTGCATATCCTACCCTGGGTGCCTCCGTAAGAGTAACAGTCTTTCGTCCCTAGACATAGCTAATGCCTAACTATTAGAGCCATGATGACTCGTTTAGAGATCACAAAGGCCAACGTGAACAACTAGGCCGCTTTGTGGATTATTCGCGAGAGCTTCAGCTCCCACGGCAGTTACGCATACCGCCCCCGAATTATGACAACGACACCACGAATCTCTCGATAGCAGGATATGCGATAACGGAAGACGTTGCCATTGTTAAAAATAGACAGCAAGCCGAAAAGCCGGAATATTCAAGTCATACCCTACAAGACAATGTTAAAAACGGAACAGAGAGCGGCCCATGGTACCGTGGACCGTCTAATGTTGAGGAAGCGCTATTACCAAATGAAAATGGTAGTAGGACTTCATCGCAGCTCACAGTAAGTGGTAAAGCTGCTGCTGAGGCCACCAGTACGATGAGCCTGCAACCTGCGAAGGAAAATAAGAGGAATGTAACGCTCCAGAAATTTCTCGCCATATTTTTCATAATCGTAGCGAAGTAAGCCACGCATCTTACCCCCTACTACTGTTTAGATAGGTGTACCCTAATTATATGTTAGTATCATGCTAGTCTTCGCTAGCTGGTGGTGGCCAAAGTACTACTATGTATACTTGCCATTGTTATCATTACCACTAGTTTTAAATTGCGTTATGATCTTCGATATCATCATTTGGCAGTTGAAGAATATCATCTTCAAGCCGACGAAAGAGGTACCCCCGATACCGGAGACAATGGTCTTGCTTCTCCCTTGCTATAACGAGACGCTGGAAGACTGCACGAAATCTCTAGATTCCCTTGTCGGCCAGATCGGTATCGACCAGCATAAGAAAGTAATCCTCATTATCTGCGATGGGAGAGTACGCGGCCCAAACATGGAAAAGACAACCGCGCAGTATCTCAATGAGGATATCCTCGTGGACCAGCT
Organism: Xylaria multiplex; assembly: GCA_011057905.1. Lineage (NCBI taxonomy): Eukaryota > Fungi > Ascomycota > Sordariomycetes > Xylariales > Xylariaceae > Xylaria > Xylaria multiplex. Next base: position 199,708 of record WUBL01000014.1, on the reverse strand, counting down.
TGAACGAAGAAAGATCCCCGCGGCGTATGTGGCCTGGGATGGGCAGTCGATGGATGTGGAACTCAGCANGGGGGGTGTACAAGGGCGTTCCCTTCCTCTGCATTATCAAGGAGCAGAACCAAGGCAAGAAGGACAGTCTCATCCTCTGTCGCTCGTTCCTGTACAACTTCAATAGGCGTCACGAGCGGCCACGGATTATCTTCAAGCCCGAATTCTTCAGACTTCTGTCGCGTTGGCTGCTGTACGATGGCGCGATCGATCAGGTCGATTTTGTCATCGGGATGGATGCGGACACAGTTTTCTCGCCGGATTGTATCAGTCATCTAGTCGACGACTCCCACTATCCGCGTACTGTCGGCGTCTGCGGCTACGTGGCCGTGGATTTCTCGGGCGGGAATTGGGATTTGTGGGCAGTCTACCAGTCAGCCGAGTATACGATTGCGCAGGGGTTGCGGCGCCTTCATCAAAGCTTGGTGACGCATAAAGTGTCCTGCCTGCCGGGCTGTTGCCAGCTCATACGTGTTTGCGAAGAGACTTGTGGTGACGAGATTCTGATTAAGCGATTCGGCTACTACCCTAAGCCCAATGACGGCATCATCCGACGGATTCGTGCGACTGCATCCGAGGACCGCAACCATGTTTGTCTCATGTTGATTGATACACCGAAAGTGCGGACACGACAGGCTCTACGAGCCTGTGCGTACACCGATGTGCCACACACTCTAAGCGTATTCCTCAGCCAACGGCGGCGGTGGACTTTAGGCGCGACCGTTAATGACCTCCTTCTGGTCACCCGGGCGCCCCTATTCAGCTTTCACCCCTTTGAGCGATTGATGGCTCTCTCGAATATAATAACTTGGTGTCTGAACCCCTTCGCCATTGCCAGCCTAGCAAGCATGGTCTATGCTTTCATGTGTAAGTTACTAGCATAATCTCAACGGACCATCTAGCTGGGTTATATTACATTCGCTTCAAGACTGACGGCTCCTTGCAGATCAGCCCTTCTGGATTATCTCGATCTGCGCATCCATCATGGTTATGCCGGTGGTATATTGTCTCACCATGGCAATCTGGATGCCGCAAAACGCCCTTACACGGGCGCAGTACCTCCTTGGACTAGCCATTTTCCTCATCTTCGGCCCGTTCATCAACATTAGCGTTAGTATGTATGCCTGGTGGTGTATGGATAACTTCGGATGGGGCAAGACACGCCAAGTTGTGTCTGAAGTGGGCGAAGAGGACGAGAACTACAGCGAGGGTGAACAGGCGCCCCTGAAATATACCGTATTTGGGCCAAGCGACAAGTTTACAGCCTCACCTTCCACTCCCGTCCCAGACTTAGAGAATCAACTCTCTAGCCCAAAAGTTCTCACTCCATTTCAAGCTCCAATGTTGTAAGTGGTCGTATCCCGCACGCCAGCCCCCTAACTCCTAGCTATTGCGGGATCAGAGCGTCCTATCGGGGTATAGTCTGAGTTTCAGATCTGCGTGTGATTCGAGAAGAATTATCGATATTTAATACGGCCGGGATGACGCAATACGGGCTTGCGTTTTATACCAGGTGCAACTCTTGGAAACCTGGTCCTCACAAAGAACTTCTAAGAGAGATCTAGAGGCTGAGATAGTTAGCGAATCGGGCAAAGGCTTGGCTTTGGTATAATAACTCAATTGGTGAACTTGAAGCCTACGAGATGGCTGAGTGCTTGGAAGCTAAATATGAAATGAGGGCGAAGGCTTAGCGCCGCATACTCAATACTTTCATAGTAGATTGGCTCCAAATCGTAATTCGTCGATCTAATCTATTTGCATCCACGCAATGTCGTGCAGAGAAGGGACTAAAGCTCCGGTCATGATAGGAATACTGTCGAGCTAGCCTGCTTGCGACAATGATGGGAAGCACTATACCTCGCCTAGTATGCATTTCTCGAGGCACTGTTCGGGCAGCACTGCGCTATTCTACGTGCTGTTACCACAGCCGTTTCGGCGCGTAGGATCGCCTAGTGCGCTTACGTTCCCCAATGTATGTGCTATCCTTCGTTTCTTACGCGGAGGGGACCGGCGGGGTGAACTATCATACTCTTGACATCGGAATAGATGGTCTGCGTCTTAAACTTTTTAAATCGTTTTCATGGCATTACGGTAGATTATTGGCAATCAATAGGATGATCTCTGTCTTGGTCCGGTTGAAGTTACATGATGTGTTTTTAGTTTACGTGAGTGCAAGTTGCGTTTGGCTGTTTAACGCCTGTGGCGCCGCAGGGTCAACAGGGTCCATCAGCGCAACCTTATAGTTAAGCAGGCGGGTGGCAATGGATGAGAGTAATGCACTTACAGAGAGAGAGAGGGCCACAAACGATGCAACCGGTTTATCAACGACAAGCTTATTTTCTAGGTCTGGGTTTTTCTTGACACAGTGAGTCGAGTAGGTGGAAGTTGGATGGTCTTCTCCTACGTGCTCAGCGATGCATACTAATTTGACATCTTTCTATAAGTAAGCAGATCGAAGATCTCTAAGGAGGATCGCAGGTCCTCAAAAGACTGATCAATCTCACTTTCAATCTTTCAGACGTTTCTCACTCCGTACAACTCTACTGAATAATTGATAGATGTAGTTAGTGGTTCAACTTGCCAAGGCCTGTCTGAAGCTGAAAAGGTTCTAGCTTCAAGACGTAAAGCATGTGACTGATGCTACGCTGGTCGCTTTTTTTTTAACTACTTTCTGATCTTGGCATATCTTACTAAGTACGATTATGCCGCCTTTTGGGGAACTGCTTACATTATAAAGAGAGCAAGGGCTCCAAATAAGGTGAGGGGGAAATTAACTATACAGCCAGTGTTAGTTTATAGCGTAAGAAATTGGGGGCCTGGCAACTAGAAATTGATGAACAATTATCGCAAGTACAACGGATATTATGCGCCGATTCCAACCCTGATTTCTGGAATGTTTGGTGAAAAGGTTTGGCTTCACGATGCACACATCCACTCCATGTTGTATAGATATTGCTTGACCCTCTATTTCTCTTGATCGAAATTCACTATACTATACACCTACTGCAATACTTAATCTTGAAATATTTCTTTCTTGATTATTGGCGGGGCAGTATGGAATAAGCAACTGTAGGATCTATAGTTAAGGAATCAGGAAGCTGTACTATCTTTTCGTTGTCTCTTCGGCCTTATGGTGACCAGACGTCTGGGCACAATTGAAGCTATCGCACTAAGTTGATAATGAACCACCTACGCTAGGATGCTAAAAGTCGATACGAGAAGGTGTCGAGGGTAATCGACATGGGTACTAGCTCCGAGCCATACCAGAAAGAGAAAAGGAAGATAGGGGAACAGGATTTGGAATATAGTGTCGCGACTTTTCAACTGCTCGAGTATTTTTATTGCTGCTTTAATCTGCAACCTGTCTATTCATGAAGATTTGGCTGCTAGCTGTCGATTAGAGGCAAACCTGACTGAAATGGATGTATTTTCTTTTCTTTCCGTGCAGAGATGATATGATATGATACCCGACGTGAGACGCCGAACACGCTTATCAGCGCTACGCCACCAGGCAAAGGGCTTTCATCTGAGTGTGAAGAGAGCCAATCCAGTGCTACTTATAGCAGAGCCTCCAATGTCAGTTATTACCCCGCTTCCGATCCGGTGAAGGCCCATATCGTAACATACATACTACGTCAGTCTTACTAGCAGTGTATGGTGTTCTCTAAGTTTGCGGCTGAGGCGCCTATGTTGTACCTGGTTATGACGATGCGCAGTTCTAATGTGTAGAAACATGATACGAATCGCGTGAATATGGTAAGGCGCATCGATATCAAAATAAGAAAGGACATTAGCAATCCTCGGTGAATGAGTGGTAATGGCATGAATCGGGGCAATCTGGGGGACGACAGGCGAGTGTATGCCAAGGCACATATGCCGTGTAAATGGGCGGGCAGCGGCAGGCTGGGAGGATTGAGGCTTAATCGACGATTAACTTGGCCAATTGAAGGCTAGCTTGATTCCGAATATAATATCTAGCCCCCTGTGTTTGCAAGCCTACTTAGGCTACGTAGAGAGATCCACTAGATACAAATAAGTCGTGGTGGTCGAGACATCGAGGCTGTGTGCCTTACGTAGGTAGCCGCTGCAACCCACTCGTTTGCGCATTTTCATTAGCATTGACAACATTACGATCAACGCTGAAACCTAAGCCTTGGACTTGAAATTGCAAAAAGTTCGATCTTGTGGATGTGCAACAATTAGACGCCGGGATGCCGCGTGCTAGTATCCCCAACTATTGGCTACGAGAGGGTAGCCTGAAGGAATACTTGGGGCGTTTGTTTCCTGGCCAAGCGATCAAGATCGATGTAAGCTTGTCTCACGCTCTTTAATAATCCCTTTTAACAAGTACAGCCCGGAGAGGAATCTTACGAATTAAGGGTTCCGAGAGAGCTCATACAGGTAGGATGAGATGACTTACACTTGCGGCTGCCTAGCGTTCTCGTGGGCTAATTTTGTATAATGCATAGGATGAATTGGATCAAATCAATATGCTTCGTGTGGACCCGAACAAGAAGAAGAAAAAGAAGAAGAACAATAATTAGTGGTGGAATCTGGGAATAAACGAGTGGCACAAGGTTGAAACGAGGTCGGGGCTGCATTTATCTGTAAAAATGGCCTGGCCCTATTAGGACGTTCGTAGCTTTGCAATCAAATACGAAATTACAATCCCATAAGCCATGTAAGGCATACCGAAATGCTCATTCCCAGCCCCATTCAGCGCGAGACCGCGGTAAAACGGCATCTGTAAGGGGTTATGTGTGGTGATGTTACGAGGGGAGATTGAGAGGCTGGTCCGCGCACTGCCACAATGGAAAACGCCTCTGAGGCATAATCCCTTGGTGCTCGTGTCTTTAAGAAGGTTGATGTACCGAGGTGTGAGGTGGGCCCAGGGAGTAGTGTACTGTGCTCTGGCTCGATCATCTCTCAATGCGTTACGATAGATTCGATCCAATTGGCATCATGGCAGTCAACCGCATCGACCATCTGATCCAGGACTGCGACGACCCCGCAAGCCGTTACCCCGCGAGACTCCAGCATACCCAGCTTTTGCCACACTCTCTGCAGCAATACCTAGAGCAGCTCGATGAACGAGAGTCGCGTGTCTTTTCAAAGAACCCTGATGACTGGCAGATTCAATTCTGGGACTGTTTCGATGACCAGAAAGGTAAGCAACATCATTTACATGCCGGTTTTACCCTTTGCCTAAAGTTTAACTAAGCACCTACTCAGGATTCCCGCTGTCGCCGCATGATTGTGACTCTACCAGAGACATTAGAGAATATTTGTTGAAGTGTCTCCATCACGATCCGATATGTCGACACGTGTAAGCCAGAGTTTCCACCACCGTCTTGAATTGGACCTGACTCGTAAAAATATTGTCTAGGTTTATCGAGGCGTCTCATTCTTGGGCCCCGCTCAATTGTTCGCGGGAGATGCTCGTGCTACTCTTCACCTTCCACCAAGTAATGCCTCAATTCTTGGATATTGTTCTTTCTTTCGGTACTGTCGCCGGGCGCAATATTCCAACGGCATTCTATCATTGCATCTTCCGCTGCGAGCATTTCTTAGACCTGAGTCCTCGGCGTTTTGAAATTCCAGAGCTTGGCCGCTCAGGGCATGAGATCCGTCATTGTTACAACCTCTGGTCTGCTGAGAGGGCCAGCGAACAACATAACTCCCGGCGCCCGTGGAGCGTTCGTCAGGCTGGTATATACCATTCGTTTGACGTTGAAACCGGTAGAGCTACATGGGTTCACATCAAGGCGAATGCACTTCTCCAGGAACGCATTACAAAGGCAACCGCTCACGCCGAGCAGCTGCAGGCCAAGGCCATACAGACTGTGCAAGGCTCGTTTTCGGCTACCCTTCTCACACATCTCATCATGATTGAGTGGTGTGGTGAGAATTGGTCACAGTATATCGGTTACTGGGAGTGCCAAGTGAAAAATGTGCTGACCAAAGTTAAGAATGCCCCAGTCGGAAAAATCGAAAAGGGTCTTATGGATGACCTCTCCAAATCCCCTCAAGTGCTAGATCCCACTTCACGACAGGCGTCCTTTCCGATGCAAAGCAGGAGAGGGACAGCAGTCAGTGGCAAGCTGTCTCGCGTAACTTCTAGAAAGAGCACGATGAAAACAAATAACTCGATCCCACTCGTTGGTCTCTCATCTCGTCTACAGTCTATTCTGACTAGGAATAAGGCGACAGCACAATCTATACAGATAAAGGATGAACCGGTAGAGGAAGAGGAAGACCCCATCGAGATATTCGATGATTTCAAATTTGAAGATCTCCAGCGCCTTCACTCTTTCAGCACCACGCTCCAAGAGGCAGATATGATTCTAAAACTAAACATTGACATTCTCTACGAGATAATAGAGTACTATAAGAGCTACGTTGAAGATCTAGAAACGCAAGAACAGATAAGGAGGGGTTGTCGCTCAGACATGAACCGCTTCGTTCAAAGGACAAGCCGCATCATACGAGAGATGCGTACAGAAAGGACGCGCATCTCTACCCTCATAGTCCTACTAGAGGACGGGAAAGCTATAGTAGGTTGAACACTTCCCCCTCTTCTGTTTGACCTGCTAAGAACTCATCATCAGTTTAATGCGATTACCCAATTGCGCAATATCGAGTTGAACCGACGTGCTTCTAAAAGAATGGAGGAAATGACCGAAGATATGCACGAGCTAACCATTCAAACTAAGAAGGACACATCCTCAATGCACTTTATCACGTTTGTGACGCTGGTGTTCCTACCGGGGACATTCGTTGCCGTAAGATATACGCTGTCGACGCTCTGGGATTTTATTAGCTCTCGTCTGACGACTAATGACCAGACATTCCTCGGCGCCGGCTTCTATCAATGGCCGCAGCCATCGGACGGCAATGTATCGGCGACGTTCCCAGACTTTCGACCCCGGTATTTCTTTTTGTTCCTCGAGATTAGTGTAGGCTTGACCCTTGCCACCGTGCTTCTCTGGTGGGGTAAGACCTGGTTGCTACCCTGGGTTATGGGCCAGTATAGGGCGATGAAGGATAGAAGGGAACAAGAAGACGAGGAGGCTCTGGCGGGAAGTAATCCTCCATAGCCGGGTCCGCCAGCACGGGTCTCACTGCACACTTAGGTATCATAGTAGAATTTACACACTGATAGGGAAGCCTGTCACTCGTTTCGGCGAGAGCAGGTGGGCTAGAACCTTTGTACAGCTTGCTAGGATACCTAGAGCGCAGAGTAAGACGGCAAGGGTCTTCCTACCCCTCGTCCAGCCGCATCATCGTTCTTAGGCAAAAATCTGCCTGGCTGCAGGAGATCTGCGGGCACAGTTATTGGGCGAACTCTAGGTGGCGCTCGCCTACTATATGACAGAATAAGCGTAAATTGGCCTAGCGATTGAGTGAGGAGAGAGGCTGGCAAGTAAGTACACATGCCTCCAAGCTCTAAGCCCCGTTCCAATACACACAAGGCATTCTCCTATGAGCTCTTATCGCCAGAGATTTATTAAACTACGTATTTACTGTTTCCGCATGTCACGAGCCTCGCAGACTCTGATTAAAGATTCTTCCACCGCTTTTCTACTGTGCGTTTCCTGCACGGCGTAACGAAGGAGGTTCTCCTATGCTTCGTTAGCCTTTGCCCTAATTGCCTGAGGACATAATCATTTCCATTTTATTGTCAGGAGATCTTTGCATATTATCTCTCAGAAGTCTTCTCTTCCACAGTGCGCCCATCTAAGAGTGAGGACTCGAAGTGCCCATGGATACCCCGTACAAACTGGCGCAACGCTATCGACTATTCGTAGAATATGTGCAGGACAATAGCGAACAAGGTATAGATGGTAAAAATGAAAAGAAGCCCTACATCTCGCGTGAAAAGCTCGCAGAGCATTTGGACGGCGACATGATCCTCAGTCTGCTCAGTACCAATGACAGACAGGTCAACATACAAACGATCAGCACGACGCTTCTTCAAGCATTCTCTATTCTTGTCTGGATCTCGAAACCCCCTCATGATTTGACTGATTATATCCGCCACTTCGTCTCCGCCAATTTCACAGATTCCCTATTGCCGTTGGCGCCGCCTCCAAAGCAAGGGGAACGACCTCCTTACCACCAAAGGTTATGTCCATTCCCAATTAATCCCGAGGGGCTTGATGCATGGCGACAATTTTCGGAAGAACAATGGAGGTTCCTGCCCCTCAAGTTTTGCCACCCGACCGGGACTCCAATCGAGCGAGCGTACGAGAAGAGCAACGATGTCGACATTCGACAAATCCGGCCGATCACCGTTCTTGAACATTTGCACCCAGAGTCTTCCAGCTCTGCGAAGATTTACAAAGTCCAACCGCACGAATCTAGCGGTCTGCCTGAAAAATACGGTAACGTGTGTCATTGTTACTTGCCTACATTTTCAAGACTGTACCTGACTTTGGGGCGTACCTAGCATCCAATAATTCTTAAGGAGTACCTAGTCGACGAATTCACGGGTCAATTCAACCAAGAGCACACGGCATATATGACCATTAATAACAATATGCATGATATGCTAGATCACCGCGATGCGCATTTCCTCAGATACTACGGCGCATTTCGACAAGGGGATAAATTCGTCCTCCTCTTAGAATACTGTAGTGAAGGCACACTTTTGGACCTTTTCAAGAAGTGTTGGTATCTTCCTCGTAAACAAGAAGAAGCTCGTGTCCTCTGGGCGGCTGCGCTGCATTTGTTGGAAGGGTTGGACTTCCTCCATAGTGTTGGGGGAAATAGCCTCATCGTCCATCAAGATATCAAGCCGGCAAATATCTTTGTCTTCAAAGACTCTAAACCTGGGAACCCTGACAGACTCCTGTTTAAACTGGGAGACTTTGGGATGTCTAGCACATCTGATCCCTCAGCTAGAGGAGAGGCCGAGGGTCCGGACTACCAAGGTTCGAGGATGTACTCGGCCCCAGAAATTCCGGCTTGGACGGAAAGCGACCAGGAAATACCTCGCAGGATTAGCTGGCATAGCGACATCTGGTCATTTGGGTGTGTTCTGTATGAATTCGCTCTGTGGATGGCGACGTTTGAGCGAGGGCGTATCGAATTTCGCCAAGCCAGAATTGAGGCAACGAGACACATCCCCCGCGTAGTTGATGCCGGGTATCGTGGCGCCTTTCATGATGGCAATGAGGTATTACGGGTCGTTGAGGCCAAAGTTGGCGAGATGAAGAATTTTGGTACACCCGTAGCCTCCATGTCAGCGAAATTCATGCAGGATGTTCTAAGGTATATGCTTCAGCCCAAACTGGATATGCGCCTCCAAGCACGGCAGCTGAAGCTACATTTGATGGACAGGCTGGACAAGATCACAGCCCCTGTCTTGGAAACGAACTCTATACTTACTGCCTTGCCAGATTCACCGCAACTGGAGGCATCACCTCCGCCACTAGTCAGAACTCCAACGACGCCCAGTTCAAGACATAGGTTACCCTCGACGCCATCACGTACTTCCGCTTGCGAGCTTCAGGGATCTCCATACATACTTTCCAGCCAGAGTCCTATGGTATCTCCAGTTGGCCAACACGTAAACGATTTTCGTCTATCGCAAAATTGGTCTCCAACTGGACCAAGCGGCCAGAGCTACGCGCCACATAGCTCTCGTGTTTCATATTCAACCATTCCTCCTGTTCCAATATTAGCTACAACACAGCCAATGATCGCGAATGATGGAAATACGACTGGCGTTTCGATACCAGTCAAAGAATATCGTCATAGCAACTACCCATCTTGTACTGTCGAGGATGTTATAAGACAGAAGTGGCCACAGAAGTCTAAGAAACAGAGAGACCAGAGCAAGCTACCCGGAATGGAGAGAGCATTGAGGGACCTCAAAGGCCGTGACCAATGTTTCATTCTTGATAACTCGTCGTCGATGACGGGTTGTTGGGAACAAGTGAAAAGGACAACTTTGGCCCTCGCATCGATCGTCCAAGACATCGACCCGGATGGATTCGAACTCTTTTGCACCAATACTCGCACCAATACAAATAGCAAAATGAAGACGAAAGATTGTAAGGGACTGGAAGGATACCTGACCGACAATCAGCCATATAGTGACATTGGGCCTTGTCGAATGGAAAATCACCTGGATATTATTTTACCCGAAATGGTGACGAAAGCTACGAAGGCGAGGAATTCGTGGGATCTCGTTCGTGGAAGACAACCAATCAAAGGTATCAACGTATACGTGCTTACGAACGGAGTGTGGGAGAACCGTGACAGCGAAATTCCTGAGGCTGTTGCACAATCTATAAGAACCATCGTCAATAAAGTCAAGAGGCAAGGTTGCGCCCGGTCCTTCTTGTCAATCCAATTTGTGCGCTTCGGCCAGAGCTCTGTCGGCAGAGAGCGACTTCAGTGGCTCGACGACGATCTCAAATACTCGATCCCCGACCATTGGGACATCGTGGACACGACTTCCCACACCGGCAGTGTCTGGAAGATGCTCATAGGGGCCACAAGCGCTTTTGAGGACAGCGTTGTAGAGGAAACCGAACAGACCGATCACTTCATATGACAGCTAATGCAGAGGGGCTGAATTATCTTTCTTTAGTGTTATGACCTAAACGTAAAGAGGTAATAAACGTTTCTTATCACACAAAAAGTCTAATCCCGTATTACCTGCGGCACTAGGTCTTCGCCACGAAGGCCGTAACCCCGGTCAGAGGGTTATGCAAGTGAACACCGGGAAACCAGGGGGGGGACATTATCGTGTCGAAAGTAGCATATACGTGGAATCAGGAAATTGAAAGTACAATTTTGCTAGCGAGGCAACTTGTGTCGGACTTTCCACTGCGCCAAAAGATCCGGCCAACCGGCCAAGTTACAGTCATTTCGGTAGCGCGTATTATGTTCAATAAATCAAGGCTTGACTATGTACCTTGGTTACAGGTATATAGTCCACTACGAAATGCCAGACTGCCACCTTGGTATTTGCACCCCTATTGAGGCCCCATCCGGGGGCCGTTTCGCATAATGAGGTAGTGGCTGTCATACCAAACGGTTACATACAATTATTAGACAATGTGCCACTGCCTCTAGCCCTGGAGGCTTCTGTACCAACTCTTCAACATCTGCATGCAAAAGAATCCTCTTTTCTCGGATAGTGTGACAATTCTGGGTCTATGCAACCTGTGTTTACGTTTTTTCTTCAGTTATTCCTTTGTCCATTCTCGACGTCGTCAGTTGGCCCGGCGTCTTTTGCGGCCTGAATAACTGGTCGCTCCGCCTTGAGCCTCGCAAACGTCTTCTCCGCGTCCCAGACCCAAGGAGAGGAGCTGGCGAATAGAAGATCCATCTCCTCTAGAGTCCGTTGGTTGGTCTCTGGATATAAAGCCCATACCACCGGTATCGATATAATATTTGCAATACCAAAGATATGAAGTGTCGTTGCACCAATTCCTATAGCCTATTAGACGAGTCACCTATATCGTAAGGAGAGGGTCGTGCTTACTTTCGAACAAAACCGGGCAAAGTAGTGTCAGCCATCCGTTACCAATACTCCAGCCGACGACACCCCAGGCATTGCCTTGGGAACGCACATGTAGTGGGAAGATTTCAGCCGGGTATAGCCAGGGAACTGTGAGCCACGTGGCTCCGAACACGGAGGTAAAAATGAATACGAAAGATGCCGCTGCTGCACCGTACGAGCTGGCTTTATCAACGTCTCCGTTACGAGCGGCAGTCTCGCCAAGCTGAGAAAATGCTCCCGCGAGAAACATCTGGGGATAAATAAAGTCAATATGTTACTCATAATCACGGAGGCTAGACGAGATGGTACTGTAATGCCGAGTGCCGGGTGTCTAGATAGGCTTCACTCACCGCTAGGCCTTGGCCGGCAGCCCCCCACCACAGGGTCCAGCGGCGACCGATCCGATCCAAGGTGAAGACACAAATCAGAGTAGCAAACGCATAGAAGATGTTGTTAAGTCCACTGATCCACTGGCTTTTGTGCGAATCGAAGCCGGCAACGCGAAAGATGGTGGGCGCATAGACGGTGACGCCGGCAATTCCAACCCACTCTTGCAGTATCTGAAGCCATATGACAAGCTGAACTCGCCTCCCTGTGTGCAAGTTCCCCGACCCAATGCCGAAGAGCATATGTAAGTAAGAGGTATTCTTTGATTCTTGACTCTCCGTAGCGATGACGTTGCGGATCTCCTGGTACTCTATGTTGGCCCGGATTAGGTCGTCACCCGTGGATCCGCGAAGTCGACGAAGAACGTATTGCGCTTCCTCATCCCTGCCAGCTTTCACGAGATAACGAGGTGATTCGGGGAAGAACCAAACCGCCCCGAGGAGTACTAGGAGTGGAATGATCTTTCAAGATCCTAATGTTAGTAAAGGCTACTTGTAGTAGGTACTAGGCTTAAAGACAAGGGGGCTCGAGAGTAAGCTCCGTGACTGAGTCCATTGCTCTCGGATCGCCCTACCTGAAACGCGATGGGAAATCGCCACCGAAATGCAGTCTCTCCATTATCAACTTCGAAGCCACAGTGTTAGCAGAATGCTTCTTAAGGAGGTCTGTATCTGACGGCTAAAAGGAAAGATCGCGACTAATACTATCACTTACTGTACGATAATCCGAATTCGAGCCAGTATGCTACCACAACCCCAAAAATATTTAATGTGAATTCGATGGCGATGAATTGTCCCCTCGACGTATGCTCAGCCGTCTCTGTAGCCCTAGAAACAAGTTAGTGGAGGTGCCTGGTGTGCAGATGCAACTTGAGACTCGAGCTTGCTCACCAGACAGGCACGACTGCATTTAGGATACCCGTTCCGATTCCATTGACAGCTCGAGCTAGGTCTTGTTTAGTTACCGCATTCATACCTGTGCTCTGGATTACTCACATCCAATCATCCAGTTGCTATTCATGGCGGCTGTCTGCAAAGAAGCACCAAAGATCGCCCATCCAGCGCCCAGAGCGATGGTCTTGATTCTACCAATTTTATCTCCAATCCAACCTCCAATTAGACAGCCGAACAGTGTCCCTAGGTAATAGACTGAAATAATGCCACCCTGAAGTAAGCTGTTGGTTATAACCGGGTTCCCTGTCTTTTCATCGACATAGCCAAATCCCATGAGGTCAATATAGTTCTTCGCATTGTTAACGCCGCCCATTACCCCTATAATGCGCCCAGGTTAGCCTTCAGTTTCTGACATGGGGGTAAAGACCGGGATAAGGATAGATACCTTGGTCATAGCCAAAAAAGAATATTGATAGAGCAGCAAGAGAGTTTATGGCAATTAAAAGCGCTCGCTTCTCAAAGATATTGGCTACATTGAGCCCAGGTAGGCGCTCCATCATGACTACTCGCTTACAGGACGTTGGTTCTTTCGTAAGTGAATTCCCCGCGTTTTCGCTACGCAGGTAGAGTTGGGGTCGGGTCGACTTATAACAATATAAGTTTATTAATGCACGTCTCATAAGGTCGTGCAAAGATGAGCCAAGCGATATTTTACACGTTATCTATTTAGCATCACATCAATTGAACAATAACGGAGAAAAGTACCACGGAGAGTGCTCTCGTTTCCTCGGGATACCGGTAATGGTAACACGGGATCGTCGTCCTCGGTGCAACTTAACCCGCATCAGTATGCAGATGCTCCACCTATTCTCCAGTTTGCCCCAGGCGGGGGACAGCGCACCATAAAACGGGTGAGAAAGCAATAGATTCTACAAAATTTATAAATGCTAGACCTCGGGAGTAGCGCCTGTGGGCGGTGGGCCATTACCACATTTCCGACAAAACGAATTTTAGTTTTTGGAAATCCGAAATTCTGGGTTTGCCCCACTATATTCCATTCGTACGATAACTAGTAGAACCAAAAAAAAGAATTCTTAACGCCTTATTAAACCTAGGTCTTTTAACACTAGTTAACTAACTGACTGACTAACTGATTTATATGGCCTGGTCTGTATGGCCTGGTCTGTCTGTATGGCCTGGTTGGTATGGTAGGGTCTGTACAGCAGGTTAACTGGCTGACTATAGCGCGCGGGCCACATCTATAGTCTGCAGTTAGATCGACGCTAAAGNTTTTTCATCAATACCATCGTACGCGATTGCAAAACAACACAACACTTATTTNAAAATGTCATAATATTTTTTATAATATAAAAATATATAGTTAATTAAATAATTAACTAATTAATTGATTTATATAAGCTATAGATATGTGTAGTAGGTGCCGAACTAGTGGGGCAAACCTAGAATTTCGAATTTCGTTTTGTTGGAAATGTGGTAATGGACCTCCCTACCTGTGAGTGTCTCGGGAAAGCTCGGCTTCTCTTGATAGAGTATAGTTAGTAATACTTGGGATGAAGCTGACAAGCAAAAAGGTATTGAAAGTAATAATTCATTATCTGAAGTTACCTATATTAGAGCTATGAGTAAGTAGCCGTCTGTGGCCTATGTAGGCCTATAGTTTAAACAGCGTTTAGCGTAATCAAAGAAATACTTTGACTAATTGACAAATAACCTAGCTTAATTAATTAAAATAACAATTTTTAAATTATTTGCAAGTTAAATAAAGATTTTTATTAATTGTTAATTATTTACAAATATTTAATAGCGTTAACAAGTAATTTCTAGTATTTTTTTTAAAATTTTTACAAGGTATTTTTGTTAAGAAAAGCTATTGTAAACCTATTTAGTAGCCCTGTTATAAAAGCACCGCTATACGCATTAGCTACTATAGCCATAATCGGTCCGAAACCTTTTCTGCTGCGCGGGCCTTTTCCCCTTTTCCTCTTATTAAACCTCTTTTTTTTTCTGCCGAAATTACTTATCTTTTTTTTNCAAGTATTTAAGTTAAGGCAAGCAATAAAACTACTTAAGTTAGTTAAACAAGCCGAAATTCAGTGTTAAGTTGGGCAAAATAAAAAAATCTCNTTTTTTTTAACTTATTTTGTTTGTGCTAAACGCTGAGTTTAGATATTACTAGTAGGCTTACTATAAGTAAGCTATGATCTCGCTACGCGTTCTTTTTTTTTTTTTTTTTTTGTAAAAGAAAAAAAGCCCCCCATTTCAGCTTAGCAAAACAGCTCTCAACTATTGCGACGGCGGCCACCCATGCTGACCCTGATGCGCCAAAGTACTCACCCCACAGCATTAGTGAAAATCTCCCAGGGGATAGTATTGCGACTCAACTAGGAGAAATTCAATCGGCATAGATAAAACAACAAAAGTCCCTAGATTTCCAAGAATTTCCCAGGCTTCCTACCATAGGCCGGATGGCGCCCAACGATCGGCTTTGATAAGATGACTTGAGAGATTATGTAGAAGTCACCAACACCATGGGTGTCGAAAGTATAAGGGGTCAAGGAGTCACTGTCATGTTAGTCTACGAATAGGGGCAAACGGTGTATATATAGAGGTCTTCCCACCTACCTGTCAGTTAGTTACCAAGTCAATCAACTCAACTGAACCACTCATATACCTATTACTTCAACAATGGGGACGTCTTCTTCCGGACCGTGGCCTGGTTCGTGGGCGTGAACCTCGACAGCGCCGAGCTCTACTCTTCATGCCTACCCTTCGTCACTATTCGGGCCGGCACATTGGCGGTGCAATGCGCCAGGGCTGTTGAATGCATAAGGGGTCAAGGAGTCACTGTTATGATAATCTAAGAATAGGGGCAACGGTCACCAAATTATGTATATTTAGAGGTTTTCGCACCTACCTAATAGCCAGTCAGTTAGTTAATCGAAGCAACTGGACCACTCATATACCTACTACTTCAACACTAAGTACGGATAGAATGATGGAGGTAGATTGGATAGTGTTCCGAACTAGTTGAGGTTTGACAATCATATGCACCTCGTGCTTTCGAATCCTTCTGAGGCGCTTTATAAACGGTGTTTCCCATGCATCATTCTTGATGAAACGTATTGGATGTATGATTACTTGCGTCAAGTTTGCGCATTTAATTCAAGGTAATTTTCTTACTTGGAAGGAGGTGGCCGAAAACGATCTCGAAACGTCTCACCTTTACAGCAAGCTTACTACTACAACTCAGTAGGTAGTTGCAGCCTGCTGCAGCAGCTCAGAAAGTATGACAAGAAAGGAAATTCAAGGCGTATAATAGAACATGCTACTTAATTGGAGACTCGTGCCTCAGTCGTCTTGTTAATTATTCTGCGTCCTTTAGCAAGTGTTATTTGGTTCAAGTTTTCTCTGGTAGCCTGTTGTTATAATTGGCGTCATCCAACTAAAGGTCAAGCAACTGAAGGCGCTCACTGTAAACTCTAGACCTCCTCCCTTTAAGTCAGAACAGGAGCTCGATCTCTTTCGAAAGTGTAAAAGGGCCATGACGCTCGTGGAGTCTTCGTTTCGGCTGCTGCCTGTTAGCCATTTTGATGTTAAAATAAATAATCTAAGTATTTAGTTAAGCAGTACATTACTCATTTAGAGCTAAACTTCCTTTAGATGTTATAGGTATTTTTTTTAATTGAATTAAGGGGGACTTCGCAGCCGAACATGCCCGCACGGACCCGACCGGCGGCCCCTATATAGGGGCCGCCGCACCGCGTGTTCGCTGCAAGGGATTTTTCCTTGTCACCTTACTTTTCTACCTCATACGAAGGGGGTGGTTTTTAGGGTGGTCGGAGGTTTTTTATCCCTCCCTTTAGCCTAGAGACCTAGCTGGCGCACCGGCTAGGCCTCGAAAGCACAATTCTGAACATTAGTTGAGGCATGAGATTGGGCAGTTATTCGAGCCCTGGTCGAGGTGGCCGGCTTGCGGAAAGCGCACTGCCAGGACTTGAGTAAACGCTTATGCTTCCCTAATATATGCGTTCAACTAAACCTTCGTGTGCAAAACCTGTGATTGGCGTAGAACAAAAGTTAGCGGCCAGCATGTGCTTGCGAATACTCGGCATCGGGGGCACAATGATTGGTACGACGCTTACGAAATTCAGTGTTGTGAACGTAAATAGGTTTCGACTTTACATGAAGAAAACGTGGGAATCGACAAGTCTTTCAATTTTAAAGCGTTCTAGCGACACATTAACGTTTAATAGCGACTTGGTCTCTCGTGCTCGCTCATTTGATAGTGGTATATTTCTTCTCGACAAGATGACTCCTCTTGAAACTACCTGTCTGAGTGAAGGTGTTACCGTTAGCAATAAAACCGTACATTTTGACCGCCCGTCGGAGTATCTCGAGGTCATTGATAGCCGAACCCAGGCTAAGTACATTCTCCCAATCATCAATAACTCAATCAAGGCTGCAGACTTAGGAAACATCAAGCTCCTCTCTGATACCCCGGACCATCCGCTCCAGAATGCACGTGGTCTGAAAGTCTTTGATAGAGGGTTTACGAACACGGCATGTGTCGAGTCCTCCATCACGTTTATGTAAGGCTTTATTGAATTTGACCGCCATATCTACTGACAAGTCTATAGTGACGGCGAGCGGGGCCAGATCAAATTCCGTGGTTATGATATTGAATATCTTTATGATAACCATGATTACGAGGAGGTTATTCACCTACTTATCTGGGGCCACTTACCATCCAGCGAGGAAAAGCAAATTCTTCGAAAGAAGTTACTCGCTGAATTAAAAGCGCCCCGAAGTGTCGTTGATGCTATTCGCGCCTTCCCGTAAGCGGAGAAAACGATGTGAAGGATCGAGTACTGATAAGGAAATAGTCCTCAATTCTCGACAGGTTCTATGATCCTTGCGGGTTTAGCAGCGTTTGCTGCCCTAGATGAAGGTACCAAGAGACTTCACAGCCAAGCAGAGCCTTACTATATGGGCAACATGAAGAATACTGATGCTGCAATTATCCGTACTCTTGCCGCTATGGCTACTACTATTGCTCTCGTATACTGCCATAAGCGTGGTAAGAAGTTCACCAAGCCAGATCTTCAAGGCTCTTTTATCGGGAACGTCTTGAAAATGATGGGAAAGGAGGACGATGGAATTGAAAAGTGCCTCGAGCGGTTGTGGATCCTTTACGCAGATCACGAGATGACCAACTCTACAGCAGCCTTTCTACATGCATCGTCTACGCTGACGGACCCGTTGTCATGTACTATCTCGGCCGTCGTTTCGGCGTACGGACCTCTTCATGGCGGTATGTACTTTAAAGACAGTCTTACATAACCCGTGCTAGCTGACAGCGACACCAGGCGCCATAGACCTTGCTTATCAGCAGTTCAAGGCGATTGCCTCAGTCAAAGATGTTCCATATTTGATCGAGGAAGTTAAGGCAAAGCGACAACGTCTCTTTGGTTTTGGTCATCGTATTTACAAGACCGTGGACCCACGCACTAAATTCATTCGCGAAATGATCGATGAGCAGGTGCGGAACCCTATATTATCGAGATCACCACTCCTTGAGATTGCTCTCGAAATCGAGAAGGTTGCGAGCACCGACGACTACTTCATCTCGAGGAGGTTAGCGGCTAATGCCGATCTGTACGGAGCCCTTCTCTACACGGCACTGGGCTTCGAGTCAGACATCATCGTAGCTATAGCCTCGCTATCAAGGGTGGCCGGCCCCATGGCGCACTGGCGGGAGTCCATGCAACAGAAACCCATGTTATGGAGACCTCAGCAACTTTACCGCGAGGCCTCTAATCCTGAATCTCCTCTGAGATAAGGAACCTAAGATCTACTCCATCCAGCCTTAGACTCAAGGATTAGGCTACATGAGGGCATGTAATGGAGTGGAACTGTAACACCAAAGAGTAACATGCGTAGACCTCTATAACCGGGGGCATTGGTAGTCATAACCTTGGAGTTAAACACGGGTACGCTACACCTGATGACAATATTAGCACCGCGTTGCGGCTAGAGGGGTGTATGGGAGTCTCGTCGATTCTTGGCTTCATTAGTTAGCACAGAAGGTCTCCTGCTTCTGTGTGTGCTTAAGCATGGAGTGTAATAAATAGGGTACATGTCCTTCTCACATCTCGTGTGTCTTCTTGTTGTAGTCTACCTAATATCAAATCCACACATTACTAAAATCTCCGGCTGTATTGGTTCGATTTTCACTTGCCTTTAAACCATGGCTGCTTTCGCTACCTGCCGGATTAAAGTCTAGAATGGCACGAAAGATGGTGAAGAAGCCTATCTTAACTCTTAGATAAATAAGAGGAGTTAAACCCAAAGACAGTTATGAATGTTTAAATTTATGACATTTAAACTTTGTTATTAAAGCTAAAGGTTAATAAAAATAGCTTCCTGTTATATAAACAAACACTAGGATTACTAAAATTATATGATATTTTGGTATTAAAATTTAGCCTTACCTTATTTTAAACATTCATTATATTAATTTAAAATATAGCTAAAAAATAAGCATAATAAGTTAATAACTATTATTATTAACTGCTAGCTTTTATATATATATATAACTTAGAAATTTTAAGTAATATAAATAAACTAAAGGTGGCTTTATTATATAAAGCCATTTAAGCTATAATATAAGCTATATAAAAATTTAAATAAATAACTTTATAATACGAGACGGTAAGGGTGTTATAATATAACACCTTCCTATGGTTCATAGTCCTATAGGCTATGGGAGTCATGTGACCTATGGTCACATAACCTATAGTCATAGCACCTGTAGACAGCTGTAGGCCTAGCCCTTAAGTAGGAATTCTGTGGGCTGCCCATAGAATTCCTCTTTCCTTTTTTTCATCTTTAATATAACAGTTATAATAGCACCTTTTAAAAACACTTCTCACTTTAATAATAGTTAATAGCTTTGCTATTAATTATATTAAAGTCATTTTATTTTTATTATTATTACTACTTAATATTATATTACCCTTAGTAAATTTTATTATTAAAGCTATTTAAAATGTTTTAAATAATTGTTAGGCTCGGCAGAGGGAGCTAGGAAGGAACTACCGGAGGTGACACCTAGCAGAATTAAACGGATATTGTTATTCCCACACCTTTTCCTTTTTAATACATCACGCGTTTTACACTTATGAATTCTACACCCTTGACAACTCCAGTTAAATATATTAACTAGAAAAATGTAAAAGNAAAAAAAAAGGCTAAGTGATACGACCCCATAGGGGGTGTATTGCGTGTCACGCGCTAGAACACGTGTTGTTTGTGTGCCACTAACCATTAAGCTATTAGGCTATTGTAACAGCCTAACAGCTGTCAGGCAGCTGGCATACTATATCTATAATTAAATTCTTTTTAAGACTTAAAGTCTTAGNCTTTTCTTTTTTCTTCTACATTTTATCTTATAGCATTTACTAGTATTTTTATTAAAAAAAGCTGTTGCAAAGTTTATAAATTTAATAGCCTTGCTATAAAAAACACAGCTACATATTAGTTATTATAGCTATATATAGTCCGAAATTCTTTTTGCTGCATAGGCTTTTTTTTCCCTTTATTTAACCCCTTTTTCCATTTGCCGAAATTACTTGTCTTTTTTAGTTAAGTATTTAGGTTAAAGCAAGCAATAAAACCAGTTAAGTTAGTTAAACAAGCCGAAATTTAGGGTTAAGTTAGGCAAAACCAAAAAAACTATCACTTTGTCTTGTTTTGTTTAAGGAGAACGCTGATATCAAACTTGTGTTGTCGACAACTACCTATTTCTTTCTCCACGAGGATGGCTTCTTACCGTTTTCCCGATATCGCAGTTACAGGTGGCGNAAAAAAATTAGAAAACCGACAATATCAATTTCTCGTAGATATGATAAAGAGGGTAGATGAAATTCAGTCGTTTGTCCAATCTCGAATACGGTGGGAAGATACCACGAGGGAAGAGATGTTTAGAAGAGGGAGCTACAACGTCAATCTCGTCGTTGAAAATCGAGAAACTACGAAGAAAGCGCTTTTTCGGGTCCCGAACCGCGGATATATACCCGGTGAGTTTGCGGAGAAGAAGGTTAAGGGTGAGGTCATGACTTTGAAGCGTCTGGGCGATCGTACGAATATCTCCGTTCCAAGTGTGCATTGCTGGGGACCTGCTAAAGAGGGTCCGCACAAGATGACATCTTTCCTGGTTGAGGAATGGATGCCAGGGGAAAGCCTCGAAGGTTTTTTGCGAAATCCCCAAACCAGCAAGGAAAAGCTGATGTATGTCTTCGAGCAGCTGGCCAGGATCATGTTGGAGCTCTCCTGCCAGGAGTTCAATAGCATAGGTTCTTTCTCCAAGGATGATAAAACAGGCGATTGGGCTGTTACTGGATCGGTATTGATACCTGAGATGATTGATACCCGTGCCTACTTCGACATTCCAATCGGCCACTTTAAGGCCATGGATCAATTCAAAATTTCAACCGATTACTTCAAACACTACGCGGAATATCTGGAGGAGCTTTTAGAAACACAAGTCAGAAGTGGGTGCGAAGGATTAGAAAACGATGGCACGACCGAGCGCCAGCGTAATGCGCGCCGCGGTTATGCCAAGCTTATCCCTGAGTATGCCAAGGACGATTCGGGGCCATTTGTGCTTTACTGTAGTGACCTACGCCCCAACAACATACTATTCGATCCCGAGACGATGGAAATCACCGCCCTGATCGATTTGGAGTTTACGAATGCCATGCCAGCGCAATTCGCCTACGACTTGCCTTGGTGGCTTTTATGTGAAAGACCAGCTGATGTGATCATAGATCACGGCATGGAGGAATTTTTGAAGCGCTTCAATCCGCGCAAGGAAATGTTCCTCGAAGCAATGGAGAGGGTCAAGGAGAGAGATCCTATGGCCCTTACGGAGCCGCGCCTCTCGGCCCGGATGCGGTACTCGTACGACGGCAGCAAGATTTTCTGGTGGAACCGTATATCTGAGTCCAGCCGAGACTTCGATACGCTTTACTATGAAATTTTTGGCAATGGAGAATAGATGAAGATGGGTTGTTCTACAGGGTTCAAGGATCTACCACACAACTTCCCTTCTATTGGAGATACACCCGATTAGTACTGACCGCTCACCGAAAGCTCGCCAAAAGCACTTACGCTTCCCTAGTATAGGTACTATATACTTTACTGCAAGCGTGTGTGTGTGTGCTGTGGATCTGCAAGTAGCTAGATCATAACGAAACTAAGTATAGCTTGATGTGTAAAATGTATGCGATCTAAATCGGTTTTGCTATTGATTGAAATTTCTGTCCTAACCTTATACTGAGTGTGAGGTTTTGTTTATAATAGTTGGCTTTCAAATTTTAACTAGGTGTTAGGAGTAGCCCAATGTATTGGACATCGTGATGAAAATTAGAGGTTCTAGGACTTGTGATTAAAAATAAAGGAAAGCTGCGAAGAACTGTATATGCCTTAATCATTAACTTATTTGTGGATTTCGGGGCGTCAAACGGTAGTCGTAGAAGTGAATTACTTGGAAGGACATTACACAAAGATAGTCCATCGTTATGTTCACCGACATTTGATATAAACTGTGTTACTATTGCTAAGACAATACAAAGTACCCCAGTAATATACAAAAATGTACGTATTGTTGTAATATTGTGTCACAGAGAAGCAGATCTACACAGATCCCAGTGGGCCTGTAGGACAGGCGGATTCACGAACTTGTTGGAGTTGACGCCTCATTATGCGAGATGATGTAAGATTCCATACTTTTTCTCAACGCGTAAACTCCGCAGGAGTAAGATAACTTGGGCAGTCTAATGTTAGGGCTTATTACTACTGCGAATACTACATACCGTGACAACACTCACGGGACGATAGCTTAGTAATTTCTCATTACATACATGTCAAAAAAAAATCTCAAACAAGGTGCCTCATTGAAATCTCAACGCCATCTTCTATCATGCCTCACTATTGTAAGAAATTAGCAGTCATTTTGTGGAATGGGTTTGCGAGCCCAAGAAGGCTTTTTCGAGGGTGGGGCCGAGCTGTCTCGGAATTCATGACACGGGACACGCGAGTATAAACAGGAGTTCTCGAACATGCTTTTTGCTATCTATATTAATCGGAATACTCGCGTACGAATCTAGAAAGAAGACTTTGCTCATGCTATAATCCCCATCAATCTGAAATCAAAGATGGCTTCCTACTTAGGTGAATACTCAGCGACATCGATGGTGTCGTCACATGAGGAACCCTTCGAATCTACAAGAACCAACCTAGTTACACGAATTCGTGGTTCCCGTGTGAAAATCCCGGATCTGAAGAGTTTGTTGAGTCATTGGCCTGCGAAAATCCACCCACAGGTCGATCAGCTTGAGAAGCATGTACAAACCACTCTTGAAAGGTATGCTCGCCGCCTACGATATGACTAAATCCTTAACATAAACGATCAGCATTTTTACCCATCCCGAAGATGAAGATCGCCTCCGCAAGATGAAGGAGTCGAAACTTGGATTGTTTACTGCTTCCTGGTATCCGTATGCTTCATTCGAGACTCTGTGTGTTCTTGCGGATTTTTGTGTCTGGGTAAGAGCACGGCTCTAGCTGGATGCGATAGAACCTACTAATATTAGAACAGCTTTTTGCCTGGGATGATGGTCCGGTAGCGTGCTCAAACTGAAACTCAACTTAAAAACTAACCGTGCGTAGAGACGGATTCTTTCGAATTTTCACCACTGGCCGACGACTTCGATTCAGCCACTGCATTTCGCGACCAAACTATAAGCTTCATTCGTCAGAGTTTGACGAGACGCAAGCCTGAAGGGACTACCCCTACTACTGCCCCACGCCTAATCAGTTGTTTCGAACCTGTTGGGGCAGTTCTATACGAGTCCTATAATGATGGTATGTATTCCACGTAACGTATCATTATTATAGACGCGCTAACCGAGAAAATAAGATCAGATCAAGAGATTCATGAACGAGATTGTCTTCTTCATCGAAATGTGCGAAGAGGAACATAATTCTCAACAGGCAGATTGTCTACCTACCATTGAGCAATACATGCAACGACGGATGGGCTCAGGCGCTGTGAGGGTCTGTTTAGCGTTGACCGAGTAAAGCCCCCGGAATTGTCTACGGCGCCGTCTAATACGTGAAACTAATACCCTTGTAGCTTCGCGAGCGGATCTGTTCTACCAGAAGATGTAATGCTGGATGACTCATTCCAAATTATTTGGCACGAAACTAATATCATTATATCCGAGTATATAAACACCCCATGGTCTAGTAATAATGAATAGCTCGGCTGACTTTCCCTAGTATGAATGATATGCTATCAATCAAGAAGGAAATTGTGAGCTCAAAAACCCGCACCCAAGACAATTGAACTCGGCTCACAACCAACAGGAGCAATCCCAAGTGGACAGCCTTATCCCCCTCCTATTTCTAAAATTTGGTTCTGTTCAGGCAGCATTAGATCAGGCAACGCGGGAATTATCAGGCTCTATAGGCAGACTTGAGGCTGCAGAGAGGGATATACTGAGCCGTTATTCGACTGCTACTGCAGAAACCCAAGAGAAGATCCGTCATCATATTGAAGCTTGCAAAATCGCTTGTACTGCAAACGTTGATTGGAGGTATGGCTATTCCTACGGCCTGTTTGAAGAAAGAACCCCTCTAACATATATGTGAAATAGTTTGGTCTCGGGCCGGTACAAAATCCATTCGGCCTCGATGGAGGATGGAATACATATGGTTCTCTGATTTGGCCGATGAGTTTGAAGAGTCGGGATGTGGAAGCAAGCTTTTACTAGTCGGTTTACTGCTTAAAAGATATAGACTGCGAAATATAATACACGTGTATTTCTGTCTAATTGTGTCAATAGTATTAGTGTTCTGTGGATAAAGCAACTCCTTGATATCCTCTTCACAAAACCATACGTAAAAGGAAGGAGATCTTCATTTGACAGTAATAATGTTACCCTTGCCTTGCCAGGATTTGGAGTACTCCAGGGTAGCATTCTGAAATCTGTATAGCTCGGCCGGTACCTGCCGCCTATAAGGCCGAGCTCTTAATGGATATGGCCTAGTATGATCACCAATCTTCTGTCTAGATTAGGTTTTCGATAAGCGAAATAGTATAACTAGGTAGTTGATGACAAAATTTCTAATGTGGCATCACGGCCGGCGATGGACATGCGCTTGAATCTACAACTTTCATGTCATAATACTAATAGAATGCAGACTTTAATAGTGACAACAGAATTAATTGAATTTTATCTACATTTTCTTCGTAACTCCTGGGTTCGGAATTTACCACGAGGTATAGAGTTAGCGGCCCCGCGATGGTAAGCTAAGTCCTTAGGTATCCAGTCCCAAGTTTGTAGATCAACTAGTCCCAGAGCAGCCGACAAAGTTATTTCCACTAGCGCCAGTATGAGTAATCTCGCCAGCGAGCTTGCAGGAGGTGTTGATAACGACACGATCAGCGCCAGGGCTTCCTATTAACGAATAAGTATTGCGTCTAGTGAGTAGATGTAGTGCCTGTAGAATTAAACATACCACCGGTGTAGACGCCACTGGAGAGTAGAGGGAATTCAAGGTAGGGGCCTGAGACCGCGAAGCTGAATCCTTCATAGTTGTTGTATGTGTGAGGGTACCCGCCGGGGGCCTTTTAGGAGCTGGTTAGTTTCTATCCCACAGCTCAAAATTTGTAAGATCAGAGACACATACAGAACCAGCATTGTAGTATGTGCATGCCTTCTGTGCGGCCTGGTTTACTTGTGTGGCAGTATAGTAGGTTGAGCCACAGGTTGTTGCAGCGCGCTCCTCCACTAAGGGTGCAGCAAGGGCAGGGGTAACGAGGGCCACCAGGGCCAAGAGAGATGTGAAGACCTGCATCTTGAGTTTTGCGAAGGCAATGAAGCTAGAGTAAATTCAAAATTTCGACTGAGACCTACGAAGGCACCGGGGGACAACACGCGGGAGGAACGATTGAAGGTCATCTATATATACTCATTACTTATCGCGAACATCTCAATTGAGAGCTTGCGCGTAGTACAACCCCGGCTTCCTCTTTAAGCTGGCGCCGTGAGATGTAGTATCGCCCACCACGGAACTTGGCGGCATTGACGAGAGGTGGATATCGTCAATCGAAGCTTGGAATACCATGGCGCTGGTACACGTGGCTTATCTCATTTGTAGGGATCGACAACCCAGCGGTCGGCACATAGCCAAAAGGGGCAGGTGATCAGTTAGGTAGTCAAAGGCGGAACGCAGAATAGGAACGTGCGATTAAGGTTGGGTAAGAAAGCAGAGACTCAAGACATCTCCCGAAACGATGTGGGGTAGTCGGAATGTTATCTTCAGATCCCTCTCGAGTAAGACCGGGATAATAGGCGGCGTACAAACCGCCTGTCTGTTGGTGTTATCCTGAGCGGTGGATTTTCGGTACAGCTACGAGATGAATAACGCGAATTAGTTAAGTATCTCCGACAAGAGTTTTTCCCATGTCGGTAGTGCGCTGAAGCTTTCACAGATGAATATAAGAGAATTTGCGAGCTAAAATGCCTCATTATAAATGCCAAGGGTTCACTGCGACGCGATCAATTGACGACGGCGGACTAGATTCGGAAAGACTGAAATAATAAGATTCTCTCGAGTCTATGTATAAACAGAGAGGAGACATATTTCCTAGTTATTGCGTCCCGACATGCAATGATTGAAGTGTGGTGGGTTGTTTTAATCTAATTTAGTGGGAATAAGCCCGGTCGAGGTCAAATCGCTGATGCATCCATACTCAGGACAAAGTAGGGTGAGCCAGGGGCGATAATCGCGAGGAAGCAACGTTCGCCAACCGGGATTTATACAAAGTAGTAGCATGCAGATCCGGGGAATCATCCGGGGATGGTGGATCAAGATCATCACTGCGGGTGATCGGCTCTGCTTTTCCGATGAATCTGAATGTTGATCACTGGTGATCACATCAGATCATGTGAAAGAGGAGNAAAACGCGGGGAAATACGAGCTGCGATGAATTGCACACAAAAGATACGACCGAGGTAAAGCGAGAAATCGAACATAAATACGACGTACGCTGAACCAAAAAGAAAAAATGGGCAAAAAGGCGCGATTGACGCTTCAAGACATGAGTCGACACAATCGTAGCCGCGAAAACAAGCTCTCCTTTTGAATATCAAGATGCGGCTTTCACGAGTTCTGTGTCTAAATTTCCCCCTAGTTTATGGACTGCTAGAAAATAGCATTGTGTCATTTGAGAGCGCTGAAGGGTCTGTCTCACTTCATGATGCTTCGATAGTATACGGCGCAGACGACCCTGTCGGCGTCGAGATAGCAGCTGAGAGTCTCGCTGAAGATCTCGAGGCTATTACGGGCACGCGGCCATCCGTTATCAAGATTGAGGGCGGGACACCTATTGAATGTTCAAATTGTACTGACAGCGCCATCATCGTCGCGACCGTCGATTCGTACCTTGTAGGAGCCATAGTACAGGCTGGTAAGCTAGATGTCTCATCTATTGATGGAAAATGGGAAAGTTACCAGACAAGCATCGTGGATGAACCGATATCTGGTATCAAAAGAGCCTTTGTCATCGCAGGGAGCGATAAGAGGGGTGCAATGTTTGGCATCTACACATTGTCCGAACAGTGTGGTCAATCGCCGTAGGTCTTCATTGCAAATACTCTTGCTCGATTTTCAGACTAAAGGCGTAATAGGTTTCATTGGTGGGTAGATGTCCCCGCCACGAAGCACGAGGAGATCTATGCTATCCCGGGGAATACTACTTTCGGTCCTCCAAGCGTTCAATACCGCGGCCTCTTCATCAACGATGAGGCCCCGGGACTAACAGGGTAGGACACAACTCCTACTTCAGTTTCAATGGACATGTC
The DNA here is from genome assembly GCA_011057905.1 of Xylaria multiplex. Classification (NCBI taxonomy): domain Eukaryota; kingdom Fungi; phylum Ascomycota; class Sordariomycetes; order Xylariales; family Xylariaceae; genus Xylaria; species Xylaria multiplex. Next base: position 171,908 of record WUBL01000014.1, on the reverse strand, counting down.
ACTGACTGTTTTAGATGGTGGTCGAAAACCCATGGAGTCGAGCACCAACCAATCGACACCGAGTTCTACAAGCATGTATTCGATATGCTACTTCGTCTGAAGGGAAATTTTATATGGCCCTCTATGTGGAAATCTTTTGTATATAAGCCTGGAAATGTCTTTTTCACGGACGACCCTGGGAACATGCAGCTTGCAGATGACTATGGAATCGTTGTGTCTACTAGTCATCATGAGCCCATGCAGAAGGCTACTAATGAGTGGAATGGAACGATTGAGGGCCCTTGGGACTGGGAGAAAAACAAAGCGAATGTCACAGCCTTCATGGACGACGGTGCACGCCGAGCTATGAAGAATGAGACGTACTTTACTCTTGGAATGCGCGGCGAGGGCGACGGCCCAATCGAAGCGGATGACCCAGTTGCGGTCCTTGAAGATGTCTTCAAGACCCAGCGCGAGATCCTCTCTAAGTATTATGGGAACGAATCTGATGCAAAACGTACGTCCCCGAAACTTGTATAAGAGTGAGCTAATGCTAGGCAGAGGTCTGGACGATATACAAAGAAGTTGCGACGTATTATGCTGCTGGACTAATCCCGCCCGACGACGTCACGTTGATGTTTACAGATGATAACTGGGGGAATATTCAAAGACTGCCCCTTGCTAACGAGACGGAAAGAGCCGGTGGCGTTGGAGTAAGATTGAGTATTGCCATTATATCACCTCAGGACATACTAATAGTTGAGACATTTAGATGTACTATCATCTGGAATATGTAGGCACTCCAAAGTCATACAAATGGCAAAATACCAACCACCTGGTAAGTTGACTGACATCCGCACCATGAGTTTGTTCTAATGATAAGAATTTCAGGCAAAAGTCTACAAAGAGCTGTATCAGGCCTACCAACGCGGCGTGGATCGCATATGGGTCATCAATATCGCCGATATCAAACCACTTGAAATGCCATTTGGTTTTATTATGGATCTTGCCTGGAACACATCATCTATCGATTTTGATACAATTCCAAATTATTTGGAGGCCTTTGCTTCGCGAGAATTCGGCTCGGAGCATGCATCGGAGATATCCGAAGTTCTTATTGAACAGAGCAGACTCATTGGGCGAAGAAAATACGAATCTATCCAGTCAAATACATACTCAGTAGTGAACTATCATGAGAGCGAGAGAGTATTGTCAGAGTGGCAAGCACTCGTCGATAAAGTGCTTTTTATTTTGGATCAATTGCCAGAGGGCCGCAAGGACGCGTATTGGCACCACGTCCAGTATCCCATCTCATCTGGCCAGGCTTACTATTCAACTATTTTAGGACTCGGCAAGAACCAGCAAATTGGGTTTGAACGTCGAAACTCGGCTAATGCTCTAGCGGACCAGGTTCGAGCAGATTTCGATCGAGACTTCGAACTTACTGAAAAGTATGATTCTATTGCGAATGGTAAATGGGAAGGGATCTTGTCACAACCCCATTATGACCAATACATCCAATCTAGCGGGGATGATTGGGCTGAGCCGACTAGAGATGTTATATCTGGCTTATGGTACGTTACGCTCCGACAAAACTCATCGTACGCGTTCGGAAACCTGGGTATTTTCGCCGAAGGGGGGGGGGAGCGCGCAAGAGCAGGCTCGATCGGAACCAGCAGGGTTTGGTTCAGCGCCTACAACGGGCAAGTTCTCACCAACATTGCCAATCATAGATCCCTACGGCAAAGGAACATGGACTGTTGACCTCTTTCACCGAGGTGATTACCGTATTCCAATTAAGTGGGAGGTTGACCTACCATATGATTGGATTACTTTCACGCCTTCATCAGGAGCCCTCTCTATGAATCAGTCAGAGCAGCGCGTTAATATTTCGATCGACTGGTCAGCTGTCCCTGAGGACATGGATGAAAACGTAGGCGTACGCCTTAACTACGATCATCCTCCGTGGTTTGACCTGATTCACTTGCCTGTTGTGAACCACAAGGTTCCGGATGGATTTGTTGGATTTCCCGAAACGTCGGGGATCATATCAATTGAAGCGCCTCACTTCCAGCGCAAGTCAGAAGGCAACGTTACTTTCCAGCATATTCCATATCTAGGTACACGTACCAACTCGGGTTCATTGGCACTTCGCCCCTACAAGGGCGCACGAGTATCGGAGGACGTCGCCAAGGAGGCGTGGGCTGAATATGATATCTACTTGTTCGACGCCGTTTCTTCGCTTACTGCTACTGTATATGTCAATGGTGCCCTGGATACGGACCCTACGCTCCTCATGAGGTACTCACTTACAATAAGTGATGATGGTAAGCCGGCCAATTTCACACGATTACTGGGAGACCCCGCACAGCCTGGGGATACACCGCCAAACTGGCGGACGACCGTAGCTGACCATGTCTGGGTACGAAATGTCACATTAGGAGACGCTGGTGAGGGAAAACATACGCTCCGATGGCAGGCAAACTCCCCTGAGGTATATTTGGAGAAGATTGTTCTAAACACGAGAAATGGGTTGAAGAGTAGCTATCTCGGGCCTCCAGAAACTAGGCAACTTTCTTAGGCGGCTGGTCGTCACGAGAAATTTGTATAGATTGGGTCTCCGATTCAGCCTGAGCTGGGATGATGCTTAATCTTATTATGTCGACCATCCTGCACTCTTTTATCTCGTAATATTTCCAAAATTCTTAACAGAATGCAAATGCTCATATATCGCTATTATTTATATTTTCAAGCTCCTTCTAAGCTCAGAGAAACCGTGAATGTTCTAAATCAAAGGGTGCAAGAGGATCGTCCGTGGACAATGGGAATGCCTAGGGTCTAGGAAGCGGAAACCTCTCTAGGCCTAATCCCCCTCTTAAGTCTATAACGGCATTAATTGTTGAGTTTAAATAACGTATTAATCCGTAAACTCCCATAGGTATGAATTCTAGGAGGATTTAGGCCTCTAGGGGCTATAGGGCATGAGTATTAATCGCGGGCGGCGTTTGAAGTATTGAAGATTACTCAGTCTAAAGCTGTATTATCACAGACCGGTTTGTGCACAATAAGTTATAATCAAACTTGTTTTTTTATATCTAAGGCGTTTGTTGGGTGGAATATGAATTTACGAAGATGGGTTTCAATCGCTGACCTGTAGGCCTTACGCCGGAATGGAGCCTTTTGTTCATGAAAATAAAGACAACATACGCATACAATATCCACGCGATTTAACAAAAAGGTACTTATCGAGAGAGACAAAACGGTCTTTGTTCCGATTATCGCTTTCATGTGTAGCTTACCCTCCCTATAGCTAATCTTAAGTCCACTTCCTAACGATAAGAAAATTCCGAGTAAGTTATGACCGATTATGGCAGACCTACAGGCGCGCCTCCTTGTCCTGGAAATTCAGGGCTATTTCGAGACATCTAGCCACTGGGAGTATGAGAGACTACTGGGCCATGGCGGATACGGCTTGGCAAGCTTGCTGGTGCAGAAGGCAGAGCCTGGACAAAACAGACAGCGAATTGCTTTGAAAGTAGCATTGCCTGCATCAATGGGGGAGTTACGATCTGAAATCATGTGGTTAAAGGTTCGAATTGTCATATGCTATATGTTCTATAACATATGCTCTAACTAGACAGAACACAGAAACTTCATGGCGCCAAACACATCGTCAAGATACTAGCGTCTTGTGATAACGCCGCCCACCCCGATCAGGACGAGAGCCCTTTAGTTGAAGGCCAACAGCCGTTGCCTCAAACCGCTTTTACCTCGCTCGCTCAAATTGAGGGCCCGGTACTTGCACTGGAGTATCTCGAGAATGGTGATATGTTGAGTCTTTTTAGGAGAATGTCGGTTCAAGATGTGCATATGCCTAATAGAATGCTTTGGTCATTGTACCTCTGTTGTAAGTCTTTAGTTATAACCTTAGACGCCTGTGCCAGGTGCATGGATATACTAATCGCAAAAATTAAAGTGATAAGGGCATGCATCGGAATGGCATATCCTATTAATAGCCCAGTCGGTACACCATCAGTACTTGAAACAATCCCAGCCGACGGCACACCGCCGCAAGGAATTAAACATAATGATATTGCAATTAGAAACGTCATGCTGGGGATAGGGGATGGGCTTCACGAGCATCATATTGGACATATTTTCAAACTCATCGACTTCGGCGAGGCAGGCACTGTCGATGATCCTAATTTGGGACCACCGCAAAATCTATTCACTATCTCCGAGGTGTGTATTATCACCTCTTGATACCCATGCCTCCACATGGGGGTCCTGTACTAACTATATATCCTGTAAAACAGTATGTGGCCTTTTTTATCAATATGGCCGATATCGGTCAGCGTCAACCAGCAATGTATAAAGGCTTCGCTACACGGGGAGGGCAGCTTCTACCCCAGACTTGGGGAGAACCTTACCCATGGTTAGATCCGGATCTTGCCGGACTCATTGCGGAGTGCATGTACGATGACGTGACCAAACGGCCCACTCTACAGCAAGCATTAGACCGGGCAAGACACGCCGTGTTGAACAAAACGGCTGATTCGTTTCCCGAACCAGAAGAGGAAACTGACAGGGCGATCATGGATTTTTTACAGGAGTTAGTGCCTGATTGTTTGAGCNTTTTTTTCCTCTTGATAGGCTAACTAGAGTGGCAAAATAGGTTTGTTCTTAATTGTGGTCCTTAGGATANGGGGGGGTGGTGCTAGTAAGGTTTAGTAGCTAGGCATCTCGCCCGGCACGTGCGCGCTTAACAAGACCACAACCGGGACCGTGATATCCCGAGTAGCCGAAATTTCTATAAACAAAGGTACCGTAGGCTCCAGGTGCGCTCCCCAGTTGTATCGAAGTAATATCTCAGCTAGATTCTTTTACTCTATGGGACTACCTACTTTACTGCAATGCGTAGACGGGCAGCGGGGTACTAGGTCGGGGACCGCCGTGTTTTCAATAAGTAAATTTCTACAGATTGCGGCAAATAAAAGGATCGGCTAAATAATAAACCAGATATCCTGAGTATAAAGAGATGTTATTTTTTGTTATGACACCTTATTATTAAAATGAGAGGAAATGGAAGTGTTGTGTATTGTTGATATTTATAATGTAATAACCATATAGTTATCTAAAAATGGAAAACACAAAATGAGATCAGAATAATATCAACGAAAGAGATAAGAATGGAGACTTAAATATAATTTGCCTGCATTATCGCAATCTGTATTCCGGACGCTCACAGAGTGTGGGTCAACTTTATACATATCTGTAGCAATACCGACCCTCCATTGGGTTGGCAACTTCCTCCAGAGTGACATCATTACCGAGAATGCCGAAGGGGACAACTGTGCTGTTAGTAACCTCGGGTGTCCCAGCAGGGTTTTGGAATGTGCCCGTTCCATTGTACGAGTATCTCCTCTCGGCCGGATCTTGGTCTTGGAATATAGCCCATAAGCGATCAATCTGGGCATGGTGTAGCCAGAAAGCTGGGTCTAGAGGGCTAGCGAAAAAATCAGCCATTTGGCCACCAATACCCCCGACCCCTAGGTGGCCGCCTCGGTGGATCGGGTTGAGTCGTGCTTGGAACTGGGTGATATCCGTAGAATCAAGGAGGTTTTTAACGGCATCTGCATTTGATAAAAGTTCCAGGGTGGTGGAGCTGAGCTCGCGGTTGAAGCAGTGAGGGTTCGGCTCTTTCCAATCCTCTGGGAGGCCGGCTCTACTATAGGTGATTGGGAACGGCCCAAGATAGACTGTCCTGTTCGCAAATGGCCCCTCAACCACGCATCCGCCTCCTGAACCTAGTGGTAGAGTGTCACCCTCTTTGAGGACTGGCTTCACTTTTTGGGCTTCTTCAGGTCCTATCACGTAGGCCGACTGATTCTGCACATGCTCGCCATCTCCACCGAGTGAGGATGAGCTGCCATCAAACAGAGTACTCTCGTTCAACGGCTTATTTAAATATTCTGGCCAATCCCAATATGGAAGTCCCATATCTAGAGAGTAGCCACACTTTTCATGTAGGGACTTCTCCATGAGATAAAGGAGCTCGCGGTGAGCGGATAGAAAAATGCCGGACATGTGAATGTTAAGAGCAACACTGATGTGGTGCGCCGCAAAATCCGTGTAGTAGTTGTCGCTAGCTGGGAGCTCGCCTGGGGCGTACCGGCTTGGTTTCTTCATTAGGCATTCCATGGCAGAGACATACTCCTTTCTCTCGTTTTCCGTGAGTGCAGACCATTCCCGGCGTTTGAGAGCATTCTGTTCAGTGCACTCTACAGACTGCTTTGAATCGAACGGCGGGGCAGTAGCTACAAGAGTAGCGAAGAAGCCGAGAGCAAACGTTGAGATGTACATGTTCCAAGCAACGAGATCGAAAGTTAGTGAAAGGGTCTTTGTTGTAATGGGTTGTGATGCTATGAGAGTCGATATCTAAGAAACGGCGTGCCCACTGGCATTTTATATTCAATCATCAAGAGGACCCTCAGCTCAAAGGAGTAGTTATGTCTCTGAAATATGCTGTCTCAATTCCGTCGCCCACGATCGACTATTCCTATCAGCCCTGTCAGCCTCTAACTAGTCCCATTTCATCTTGTCTAGGGGTGATCGTCGTGCAATCAGAGCAAACATAGGGCCAGCCAAGCGCTCGAGTAAGCATAGATGACTACGCTGCGCATAGAGTAGAGGGCGAAGACATGATATTTGAACTCAAATTATTGAAGCTCCGAGTTAATCCAATTCCGCATTTTCCCTTGATCGGTTAGTTACCCCATTCTAGGCTAGCGGACAGTGAATTCCGTCAACTATTGACTCCAAGTTCAACCTTAGAAACACGTATGGAGATGAAATAAGCGCTATGGGATGTATGTCAAGTGTGATTCATTTATACGAGACATACACTTGGTTAGGCTTCGGTTTCGCTGTCGGTTATAGGTACGTAGTAGGATATAGCCAAGCCTCTTAGCTTACGTACCCATGTGCGAAAACGGACAAGACGCGATAGGCCCAGGTTAACTCATTGTAGCGCAGATAATTTATTACCTATTCCTCTAAAGTCTTAGTTGCGAACTAGTTCATTATTAACTGACATACTTAACGTATGCTTTCCTCATTCTTCAACTTCCAATTATATTCAAGGAAAGACGCCTATATATATCCAATTAGCTAAGGGCATTACCTTAAACACTGGTGTGATGAGCTTGAGCCCTATACAGCAACCGAGGACTTGTAGTTTCTTTTGACATATGAATGACAAATCCCGCTTAACTCACAACGCTGTTGGGTTTTAAAGTTGTGTAGCGAGACTTGGGGTAGAAAACTAGACGGATTAGGGGAAGACGGTGGGTGCAGGAGTTTATTCCACTCATATAGAAGAACACTAACTTATCCATACAAGATATCTTTAGCTTTCAAGCGTTGGGCAATCGATCGGTCCTAATAATTTCGAGTTCCAGACGTTTGAGGCATTACTAACGTCATGGAAGTATAACTGTCTTCTGGCATAATTCTATTATCGGGTATCTGTCTATTATATTGAAGGTATTCTATTATTTTACTCTCCCCTCGACTCTGTGTATCCCTTTTCCTAAATCTGGATCTTAAATATTGTTCACAATCCACCATCATAATTGCAATTAATCTCAGGATGCAAATTATGATTAAGGGTTTCAACTTTGTTACGACCGGGGTCATGTCTTAGGGGAATACAGTCCCTTCAAACTGTAACACCGACGGATCACTCTTCTTGACGGAGTACTGCAATACTGAATCCCCTGATATACCATACATCATACCCTCTTCGGTCCCGGCGATTGCTGTAAAGTTCAAGTCGGAAGGGCCGTCCGCGAACGTCACAGTTGGCACTTCTTTAAACCCGTTCGCAAAGTATTCACCCGTTATCGTCCCATTAGGCAGCAAGACCAGCAAGTAAATAAGGGTCCAGTTGTCGAAGCGCATGAGGGAAAATTGAACGCCGTCAGTAGGTGGTGGGATATTTCTCTTACTTAGCCATCTGCCATCTATATTCAGTCAGTACTATTACGTGAATTTCGCGAAATCCTCTATAATGAACTCGAATATAGCAGAATGAGAAGACGATATATATTGAGATGAACTCAGTGCTCATGGAAGGTTACAAAAGAAAGGGGGAAAGAAGGGGATACAGAGAAAAGGGAAACTGCGAAGGTTCAGTGTGAAAAACACTCACCAGAATACCAGAGATCTTGATAGGTAAACTTCTTTATTACTCCCTTTGTTGGCGACAACAAGGACTCGCTCACCATGGTAAGCCGATTTACATTGTTATTATAATAAAGTTCGGGTATCAAAGCTAGACTCGTTCCATGGGCGGTTTCCACTGATGGAATTGCCAGTTTGTTATTGCGGAAATCGGTCCCATTCGCAAGCCGAACAGCGCCATTTTTCTTATCTTGCCAAGCTAGAGCCCACCACCCCATGGAATCAGAGGTATAACCTCGCTGCCATGAAGCAGCAATTTGCGATCCGGGAAACGTCGTAAGAGTCGCACCTCCCAGGTCGTCGTAGACCCATGTATCGGGTTTATTAACAAGGTCGATTATAGCCGCGCCAGTCATAACATCGTCAGGTGCTACATAATATATGTGTAGTTCGTTGCGGTCAAACCAGGAAGAGGAGACGCTAGCCAATGGAGTGGATGGGGTTAACACGTTAACAGGATTTTTAGTCCTCGAAAAGATATCCGTTAAGTTATTCGTTGTCCAAAGCCCGCTCGTTGAATTCCACCTACGCACAATCATGGAATTGAAGGGGTCCTGGAAAAATACGAATCTGTGGGTGGTGCCGTCAACCGGATTCGTCCAGTTTGTTGCCGAGAGCTTTGATGTCGCACCAACGTATGTATTTGGCTGAGCAGCCGGCGTAATGGATGGATCAACACCAAGCCTTTGATCGTCTTGGGATCTTGATGCTGATGCTAGGCCTCCAGCTACTNCCCCCGGCGACCCCCCCAATAATCACCAGCACAATTAAAGCCAATACTCCGTAGAATACCGGTATTGACATACCGCATTTTCTTCTCGCCGATCGGCCCAAAATTGGCTGCCCGGATGTCTTTCCTAGCTCTGCCTCATTTTCAGCAGCGTGTATTTCATTTCTTGGGTGTTGCCATGGTACTACTTCTGGCATTTCGCTGTCGCGATCTAACATCGGCATTTCGTTTTTTCCATATTCCCACGGTACTGCTTCTGGAATCGCACTATCGCTGTTGTCCACAACGGGCACAAGGGTGCTCTTGTCGAGTCGACCATATCCGTCTATTGCATCTCCTCTGCCCGACGGAATCTCGAGATCGTGAGGGCGCTCCATGACTGTTCTCGCAACACGATCCGCGATTGTTTTCCGAATCGAGGGATCGATCGGGAGAGCCAGTGATGTTAATCGTGGATGCAGAAGCGGAAAGTGACTGAAAACGAACAGGTTGGATTATCGTACGCCCTACTGCTCTCCTAAAATGCCTAAGCGGCGCATGCGGTAAGGCTAATTTCAAACAAGTCCTATGTCTCAAAATTGTTTTGATTACTAGTGCTCTCACAGGCACTTTTCTAAACTATGATGTCAGCTTATACCTGCCCTTAATGCGCCTTAATCTAACCTGTAACGGCGCACCATATAGAGTTTTAATACATCATCCACTTACCTTAGGAAATATAACATATCAAGGGCAAGTCGATGACAACTTAATGAAAAGCGTATATTCGACCAATAAAACAAGTTTATCTCGCTTTAAAAGCTACATCTACACGAAAATCCCGAGCATGTGGATACTACCATCACTTGTCACACGGCCAAGACCGCCAAGAACAGACCAGACCCTTTCTATTAGGATGATTACATAGTAGATATGAAGCCATTACGAGTCTTAGTCCTAGTTGCGCGACTCCCTAAGAAGGCACATAGATCCAAGGGTTTTTGGGTCAATGGAATAACATGGAATTTCATTGGGGCCCAAAGGGTACAAATAAGACTTAGGATTCCTAGACCTTTAGACTGATTTCTAGAATCCATGGGCCTTGGGAACGGTAGAGAATTATGAGCTGAATAAACCTAGTTCCAAGCTGCTATTTATAGCCTCTTGTCGCACCATCTTACCACATAAGAGATTAGATATTTACGTACAGATATATGAGCAAAAGTAGCTGCCTCTCGATTTTATAGCACACATAAAAAGAAACGAACGCGATGCATAGGGTATTGAGAGTCTATCGATCTTGTTACTTATTTTGCCGCTGACGCTGTCCCTGTAGCATCATGGCGAACTCGGAATCTGCGGCCGTAAGATGCTGTGCTCGAAGATAGTCATACGCTGCAGTATAATACCTGTTGCCTGGATATCTCTGCATAAATATGAAACTAAAATACAGCGAAAGCCCAGGTAGGACTGCAAGGCGATCTAAGACTGCGATCGTCAGCGTGATGGCCTATTATCATCTGAACTTGGAAAGGGGCGTAAGCTGGCAGTATTACTCAGGTACTTTTCCTCCTAGCTGCAGATATTTATATGCACACCTGCGTCAGCTGGCTAACCCTTGCCCACTACCTGAGATCTGTGAGTACAATACTAAACTTTCTATTTAGGCATCGACTTTTTTTTACACAACCTACAATTCGATATCGAAGCTGATTTTGTCCTCTACACAACANTTTTTTCTGGCTATGCTCGGGGTCTTAAGTTTTAACCCTTCGGAATGATTCGCTGGCAACAAAATGAGGCCAAGTTTGACCCGACACAGCCTAGCAATGTATTACGGCTGCGCTATCGATCTACATATCTTCTTTCCTAATGCGCAAAATGCCTCGTCCATTGTGAATCCGCAATCCTTTCCTCCATTAGGCCACCGCCATACACTCTTTCGACACCATTCGCCCCAGCCCTCTGGTGCCCGTGAATGAAGAATCTAACAAGTGTGGGAGAAAGATAGGGGTGTAGAAGGCTGAAAAGCAGAGGTAATAAAGGCAAAGCCTCTTGCATAGCCATAGTCTAGGTACCATTCGAAGTCTGCTTGCTCTGCCAAGCCATAGAGAACAGATATTGGCTAGCAGATCAAGATAAAGGTTATACCATTATTTTGAGATAATATGTAAAATTTAACACGAGATATACTAATTTCTGTGCCCGAATTTTTTTGTAAAAGATTGAAAATAGATAAAGGATGGGCTAGAACTGGGACGCATCGTGATACATGTAGGAAGTACATGCTTAGAGAAGAGCACACGTTCTCCGTTTATGCGCTGATTAAAACTAAGGTCAGCTCACCTATATTCGCCGTCAGGAGAGCCCTCCAAACTACCAAATTCAAGGCTCAGGAATTAATAATATTGGTGCCTTATCATCTACTTCTACCTAGTCGTGTTCTACCTGTGGCTTACCTTCACTCCGGAGACTAGATCCCGTGGATTTCTGATCATCACGATATGGTCACACCAGAAATTGACGGTGAACAACGGTTATATTCGGTTAAGTTGAGTCAGTTATGTTGAGGTAGTAGGCATATGAGTGGTTTAGTTACCTTAGGGGTTAACTAACTGACTGGATTTAGGTAGGTGGGAAGACTATATATATATACATGATTTGGTGGCCGTTGCCCCTATTCGTACACTAACATGGTAGTGACTCCTTGACCCCTTATATTTTCAACAAGTTATAGTCCCTATTGTGCTCGTTCTAATACTACTAATTTAGCAAATTAGGGAGCTCAAGCACAGGAGTTTTATACTGTATAGTAGATCTATCTTTCCTCAGATTAAGGATTCTCTAACGTTATTTTGCGAAGTCTGCACACTAGATTTACGAATCGCCCCATTTCCACTTCCGCAATTGTTCATGCCATCGCACAGGCAAAGCGCCCCTTACACGATAAACCAATATCCATATTGTAGCCAAAATACATACAAAGTGCCCCAAGGCCGGCGCTAGGGCTTCACACCTTCAATTCCATATTCTACTTTATTTTGATTATATCGGCGTATGAGATGGGGCGCTGCTATGCTGACAAGTAGAAGAACGAAAGACAAAACGTGGAAAGATGCCCGACCCTAACCCTTCCGTCCCCTTGCTAGACGAAGCAGGGAGGCCTGTATTAACGATAGGCAGCTTTTTCTTTTTTTTTTTTTTTTTAAAAAAAAAAACCATCAAGGTACAGCCCGCTACTATGGCACCCGGCCAAAGTTGTCCAAGGCTCAATGGCGGTTTGTGAAACACTCGTAAGCGCATAGCAGGATCGCCGTTAAGATTAATATGCATAGCGTAATACTATAACTCATGACAATAAATTCGCTTCTGGAAATGGTTTTTTGCGGTGTGATGGCGTCATTAATTTCTAGAGTAAGGTTAACATGAAGTTTTCTCCCAATCTAACGGTAAAGGAGAAGTAAAACTGAAAGATTTCTAACAAGCGCACTAAAAGCGGAACAGCTAGTCGTTTGGACCACATACGACCGCTTGTTGGTACCAGGAAGTAGTCGCAGTACCGATCGTTAAGGTGAAACATATGGAAGAAGGACCACCTTACCTTCAGACCGATACTGATTTCTCAGAGTGTCGTTCCTGTCTGGGGGCACTGAGTAATAGAACACCTCTGCTATCGTTTCAAGGGCCTTATTGCACACCATGAGTTCCTCAAGGAGGTCTTGGTCATCTAACCGGCCGTGGATATCGGACCGATTGTTGTCCTCGCAGAGGTGTCTCCGCTCATTCATGGGTTTGGGGACGTAGGGCGATATGGTGTAAATATGCACGAAAGGTTCGCCGTGGCTGCCCCGGGGTTCGAATTCTATCTCCTTCATAACCAAATTCACTGTCATAACTAGAGCGTTGATCTCGGCAATCTGCGTCAATTTCGATATGTTTTCTAGCCGTATCCCGTATTCGAACCAAGGGAGATACTTTTCGCCCATTTCTGTTGTTATGGAGGCCCTAGCGAATCCCAGCTGGCGACAGTTCCTGGGAGCGGCAAACATCGTGTGGCCTAATGTGAGTCTGGATTTGGGGGACGGGACTTAAGCCCGGCAACGTGTAAACCGCCTGTGACAGCCCTGAGAGGGATTGGGATAGTTTTAATAGTGATTAATAGTGTTGTTCCTCCATGGCCGGCGCTAAATTTTGCGTTATGGCGACTGTGCAGATAGCGTTTAGATTTTAGGGTGCTTGACAACAATACCTACTCCGTGAACTCACCAAACTCTGACGTATTTAACACCTAAATTGAAGCTATCCTATTTGCTTAGCGAATAAGGAGTTGGGTTCGATTTCTGACAGCGCTATATGGTTATTCGCTTGTGGTCATTTATGGCTTGTAACCCGAAGCTTTGTACCTACATGTGCCAAATTGGATAGGTGCTATAGGATTTACGCATGGGCTGTGTCACCATGCCAAAGTTTCAAAATACAAGAGATAAATCAACGTATAAAGTTAAAGTTGTGGAATTAAGGTTAATACCGAGGAAGCTGGCTACTCTTTGTGCAACGACGACGACCGTAGCCCATCCGCGATCCTAACAACTCAAGCAAATGGAGAGCCTAGCGGTGCATCCCCATAGAAATTCAACTCAGGTGAGAAGTAGCGAGTTTATTGATTACAATGCAGCCCTCTCTATACAATGATGTGTTATCAAACTTCTGATATAGTTGCTCNAAAAAAACACATATGGGTTTGTAAACTACAGTCACTCACCTTTATCAGTAAAAATGAAAATTCCAAAGAGCCCCCCTAGGGAAATAAAAAAATAGGGCGAATGTACTTAATACGCACACGTAGCTAACCTCAAGTAAGATATAACAGCGAGTCACCCATAAGCTCAGACGAACACTAATAAACCTCACTAAAGTGATCACGGGACCGAGTAACTTTTTGCTAGCGGCGTATTCGGAAGTAAGGCGGCAATAGTAATACCAACATCCCCAGCCCGCAACCCCGTCCCGTCAGACTTTCCCATGGAGAACCTTGAGGCCGCGGGGAAACGGATCGTGGGTTCTGAAACTCCAACCGGCACTAGGTAGGGCAGTGTAGCAGCCAAGGTTCCCCGGACCCGAGGGGTTCGTCAATGGGATGGAATGACGTGCGTGACGCGGCGAGAGGAATGGATGGGTCAGCTTTTGGTGTCGGCTCACTTCACTAGACCGTGTTTTATTTCCGCATTGAACGTGGGGTGGTTGGTGTTCCCCTCANTTTTTTTTTATCAAATCCTCCCTTCCCACTANTTTTTTATCGTAGCACTATTCCTCTGCACACTGTGAAAGTAAAAAGGCTAGAATAAAAGTAAGAGAAGAGAGATTGGGTTGTTGTATTTTTAATCTCTCTTATCCTCTTGGACCCTATCGCTCACTGTTGGTTAATTGCATCCCCCTAGAGAGGTTAGGTACCTAACGCATAGGCGGGTTTTCGAAGTTGGGGTAACTAACTCCGCACCCAACATCCATGTCCCCGAACCGCGACAAACATGTGATAATCGTGATGCACCCCAACCCGCCTGAAAGGGCATAATAAACGATTTCTATTCTTTTTTTTATCCCGAAATTGTGGACGTGCAATCTGAGTAAAGTCAGGCAGTTGTCGGCGAGCAGAGCGGCACGTCATCCGAGTCTTTATTATCAGCGACGTACGATCGGCACCGCAATTAGTAGCAAAAGCCCACAGTGTGTTCTCAACACGACAGTTCAAATATCGGGGATCAGGCGATTCTCCACCGGATCTGCGCAACGAGCTGGCGGGTTGACATATGATTGGGGATAGTAGGTTAGAGACGCGTTGGTAAGCATGTGATATTCAGGAGTGATTGGCGCAGAGTCCAGGGACAATGCGCCGCGGAAGTCGTAGTTAGAGCGGTCGTATTGCGCACACAGTGTTGTTGGTATTTTCTGGATGCGTAAGACCGGTGTAGGAATAGGTGCCATTCGATGTGGACTGAAAATATGGGTTGATGGGGTGATATGTGGGATATATGTGGACTTTGTGCCTCTCACTATGCGGTTATGTAGATCTATGGAGTATTGACCCGCCGTAATTGCGTCGCGATACACTCAGGTTGGACTTTGATGTGAAGTAATAACCCACTCTATCTTATGCAATTCATAAAATTCACACCTCACGTTATGGATTTGTAACCAATCTATTGCTTCTAGTCGTCGCTAGTGTAGTTCTATCATCTGAACTGGCGTTGTGCGTGCCTCGAAGGCACTGAGCCTGCTGTGGATATCTGAATGCTAAACGGTGGTATCATTCATAAACTGAGAAAAAAAAAAAGCAGAAAAGAGGCTTGATGTAAGCCCTCCCATATGTCCTTGAAAGTCTAATGCCCAGAAATAGCCAGCCTTTCTATCCAAAACCTTCTAAAAGTTTTCGTGAAAACCATATGTAAAAGGATCCGAGATCGTACAATTCGAGACGATCCAGCCAGTCTCACCATCTCGCTATAGGAGACCTCAAATGCACAAATGCGCTATATAACTCAAGCAGCGGAATCGGAGGAGGATTTCCCGGCGTACTGCTTCTCTTCAAGAGGGTCCGCATCTTCCTCGGTCACGACCTCGATACCATACTCGCGGGCCTTGGATACAATCTCATCTTCGGCTAAGAAAGGCAGCTCCTCGGCCGCCTTGACGTAGCTGATGTTCTCCGAGTAACCCTTGGCGAAGATAACATCGATTTCTTCGAGACTACGGCCAGCGGTTTCGGGGTATGTGAAGTAGATAATGGGGAAAAAGATGGCGTTGAGGATAGCGAAGAACAAATAAGTGCCCCAGCCGCTCGTACCTGTGTTACTCACGAGCACGGGGGTGATCATGACGATGAAGAAGTTCCAAAGCCAATTGCTGACTGTCGAGCTAGCCGTAGCCTTGGCACGAGTCTTGAGAGGGTTGATTTCGGCAGGGTATAGCCAGGGCAGGGGTAGCCAGGTAGCGCCGAAGAAGGCGATGTAAGTCTGTGATGCATTAGTTGGCGCTATATTAATAATCGGTAAGGGGTCTAATGACTTACGAAAAGACCGACGGCAGCTCCCTTGGCAGCTTCCTTGGTACCAGGAATCAGTGCAGCGAACACCAGAACCATGGACAAGCATTGCCCAACGGTACCAATGAGATATAGCTTGCGTCGGCCGACACGCTCAACGACGAACCACGAAGTAGTAGCGAAGAGAGCATACACGATCTGGTTGACACCTCCAAGAAGCAGTGCAAGGTTGGGGGAAGTACCAATAGCTCTTTGGAACAGAATAGGGAAGTAGTAAATGACGGCGTTGCAGCCAGACAACTGCTGCATCATCTGGGAAGAGAAACCAAGAATCATGCGGCGGAAATGTTGCGTAGGGCCGCCAGTAAAGAGATCCTTGTATGTGGTCTTCTGACCCTCAAGCTGGCCAGCAGATCGCGCTGCAGCCCTCAAGTTGCTGAGTTGGGTAGTGAGGCGGGGATCTGAGCGGCTTTCACCATTCAGAGCAGCCAAAATAGTCGCGGCTTCGTCCACACGGTCATGGGTAAGTAGCCATCGGGGACTCTCTGGCAGGTCAATCATAAGGATAATGACCGAAATAGCGAAGGTAATCTGGAAAGCGATGGGGAATCTCCACGTAAAGGCGTGAGGTCCGTAACTAGCACCATAGTCGAGCCAATAGGCAATCAACGTTCCAATGGCAACGTTACCGCCCTCAATGCAGATCAGCTTGCCTCGGTTATGTGAGTGGCAACATCTGTAATATTGTTAATACTTAGTATTTTCGTAATATTGTAGGCTGGGAACTTACTCTGCTTGCCAAATGGGGATGGTTGACGTGTTGATACCATTTCCAATGCCGGTAATAAACCGTCCAATGATAAATTGGGCAGTAGCGCCGTGATTAGGAGGTACTGTACTAATTTGGATAATGACACCAACAATCATAACAGTGGCACCGATGAAGATGGCCTTTCGACGACCGAGTTTGTCACCAAGCCCGAGAATGAACAGAGCACCAAAGAAACAACCGACAGCATAGATGGATGTGACAAAACCTTGCCATGTGCTATCGCCATCGACTTGGGGGAAATCATGGACAAAAGCCTCACCCTCGATAATACCTGACATCACACCTTGGTCGTAACCGAATAGTAAGAAGTCGATAGTAGCAACGGTAGTGACGAGTCTCTGTAGCGTCTTGCCGGACTTGCCCCAGTAGGTGGGCACGTCGGCCGCATTTTCCGTGTGCCCCATAATGATGTGCTCGTCGAGACTTCTCAAGGGACTGTGGATGAATGGGGGAGATGGGGAGGATAGAGCTGGGGAAGAAACGTCAAAGGGCTACCGGATCTGGGGGTATTTATCTCCTTGGATCATCCAAGGCTTCCAAACGAGATGAACATCATCACGCACGTGGAGACGGGGCCAAGTGGCAATCTCTCACGAATATGTACATGGCCCCGAGCCAAGACCGAATAAAGAATCCAACGAGGCCCGTTTAAAAATCCACAGTCCCTGGTGGCACGAAAATGATGCAACCGAGAATGAATAATATTCCTCGGGCGAGCCATGTTGTAAACTAGCAGGAGTCCCACTCTGACACAGGATGTGAACTTGGGACTGTGATGATCATTACGCAGTCGGTGTCAAGGCTCGATAAGCCTGATAAGGCGACCCACAAGAGGCTGAAGGGTTCGGCCACTTGTATTGGTCCTCTCGGGACCGTAGCTAGGAACAAGAAGGTGGCCCATGAAGAATCTTCAATCACATCGTCATATGTCCCACATGAGAGTCCACACCCGAGCCCACCTCAGCGGCACGTCAGCGGAGACGCGTGACTCGGTCAGCGCTTGGAACGGAGGTGTGGATGATATAGTGGCACTTTGCAGGTCTGTAACGGCACCGACTTGGCATCGGGCAGGGTCGGTTATGGAATATCCCGGTCCACGGCCGAACCGGTGGCAGCAATACTGAACATAGTAACGAGCGGCAAGCAATCTCTGGGCAGATCCGGGTACCTAGTGTAGAAAGTACGGTCGGACGGAAGTCTTTAAGCAGTATCCCGCGCGTTTAAGAGTGGGGTTGAGATCGTCGTTGTCATCATATGGTGTTCAGTAGATTTAATCAGTGTATTTGTTCGTCAACTCGTCTTCCTTGGTTCATTTCTTAAGTGAATTAGCTCATCATGGACATATACGATCGGCCAAACAGCAGGTTTCTCATAGTAATTAGTGCGGTGAGAGACAGAAGATGTGGGTGGAGGAAGAGGAGGTTGGCTGGAGTGTTTTTTCATCGTGGTGGATGAAGGGGTGGAGAGTCAGGTCGACAGTTATATGGGTAATAGGGTCGAAAGGTGCTATCGCCATTACTATAAGCGGTTTGGTACTGGCTTATTTGATATGGCATCAGCACCAAGGGTCTTAGCTAAGGCCTGCTAAGGCCCACTGTATCCACTAATTAACCCACTAATCAATCCACTAACCGGCATAACCTAGAGCCGCTATCGAGTGCCGACACGGATTGTCAGCCGGCACCGGCTGCCCCACACATAATAAGCCCACTATAAGTAGACCAGTGTACACAGTATTCATAGGAAGGGATCCATCCTTCATACAACAACAAATACAACAAGATACAATCAGATTGCCAAGACACCAAGGCGCCAATACCAACCAGGCTACAATTGGTAGCTAGCGATCACCATCAATCGACCGCACCACAATATAGCTTCATTTTCGCTTTTCCTTTTCCTTCGTTTGTCCTTTCGCGGCTTCTCTGAGCCGATCACGGCTTAGCCAGCTGTCCGGAACACCGGTGTGAACAGCAGAGGTTTTCTGTTCACAAAAAAGAAATCATCAATCTCACAGGCCTCACGGCCGCCAACACACCCCCCCCCCCTCCCCTCCGAGATCGAGGAAACTCCCTCTATCTTCCCCATCTTCCGAGGTCGAGACCTTTCTTCTGACGTTGAAATCTTCTTCTGACGTTGAAATAACTCCCTCTGTTGATCACCCTCATCCGCTTACCCCTTACCTCGTCCATCCTGTTCAAACCTTCTTGTCGGGTTTCCCCTCAAACGCCTTCCCTCGCCTTAGTCATCTACGGTCACATCCTTGTTATCATATGACTTCAGCAGAGACACGACAATTACAATATCTTGGACGCCAAATACGCCGTTTTCACGATACCGGACATCCTAACGCCTCTCTTCTCACGCCTCAAGATCTCGGACGGGCAACTGCGAGCAATTTGAGCACTTCCCAACCTGCTCCTGCCCTTGGAAAATCGGATGACGTTATTTCCTACCCCGTCGAGTGGGCAGAATTAAGAGCTACCTTCCGAAGATTCCTTTGCAATTGGCGAAGACGGCAACAACTAGGCGATCCAGAGGAAATTACTTCATTGGAAGTCACGCCCATCTTAGGCTCTACTCACCAAGCTCTCCCTCCGTCTCACAATTCTCCCACCTCGGTCATCTTTCCTCTTGACACGCCAGGTGATTTATCTGAATCTTCGTCTTCTCGCTACAACTCCTTGAATTCTACGAGCTTTACAATCTATCGGCTTGCGGCATTGAATTTGCTAGACACCTTATCTGCTTCTGAGTCACATTCCCTTACACACTCTCTCACCATGGCTACCCTACTCTCGGCTGAGGACGCAGCCAACCTTATAGCAGCAGCTTTTGAGAGACATAGGACTGACATCACAGAGGTGGTCGCCAGAACTCTTAATCAGATCCAGAGAGATTTCCCTGCCCTAAATGGTAATGGCTCCCCTATACTTAAGGCCGAGGACGTCGGCTTTTTCAATCCCTTAGCCAGAGACCCCGACGGCTCCGGAGTTATAGCATAGGGCAAGCAGACCATATATACAGATGTATGGGCATTCACTGACAGGTTGGCAAATCTTGTTACGTCACATGGTGAAGACAGGGTCCGAACTGTCTGGATCACCTGCCTGCAGGGCGCGGCACTTGCATGGCACACCACAGAACTTACCGACCTGGAGAAAGCAGGCCTTTGCGCTGGAGAAATCAAACTGATCTACGAAGCCCTCTAGAAACGCTTCAGAAGGAACTACAGTGACGCCCTCTTCAGTTTACAGCAGCGCCGCTTCACCATGTACGACCTTGCACAAGGAAAGCCCATCAGGCCCTTTATCTAGAGCGTTATTTGGGACGCTAAAGCATGCGAGTACTCGGTATACAATCAAATCCTGGCCGCCTTTGAATCATTAGACCCCATTATCTAAGGCTAATTGACCAAGCTTTCGAAAGACACCGTGCTTGGCTCCTTTTTAACCCAAATCGACGACAGGGAAAGCATACTGATGGGACAAGCCTGTTAACTCTATCAGCAGATACCTCCCCCGGTTTCTGCCAACTATGGCAAGCAGCAATTTTCCTTCTTCGGTTTTCCTTCCCCTTGTTTTCCCTCCCCTCGCCCCGCGTATTAGGCTCCTAACCCACATCTATACTTACGAACTAATACTCCACCGTATTAGACCCCATCATACCAGAGAGGCAGAGGCAACTACAGAGGATATCCCCTGAACCGCGGTGGATATCGCCCGCCCTACTAGCGCAATTGGCAACCTTAGAACCCAGGATATAGCCAGAATCCTGTACCAGGCCAAGATCGCACCTGGCAGGACTTTCGCCAGCCCCCCGCTCAGGGATGGTTACCCGCGCCTCAGAAGGGAACTTATCTTCAGACTCGTCAGCAACAATATCCAGCTCAGAACGCCCCCAGGGCCTACCACGGCGTAGACGGGCTCGAACACGACAACCTAGAGGAATCTCCCGCCGAGGAGCCATGGGTTACTCACAACGCAACCCTATGGCAAGGCTTCCCTGAGGAAACTCAGGATACGACAGAGGATCTAAATTTACTATTATGCGGAGAAATCCCTAGTGGATTTGGCCTACCCGATCTCTTAGACAGTTATCCTGCCGACGAGGCAGTCAATTTCGGCGTTATACTCGGGAAGTTATGGGAATGCCGAGTCTGCTATAAAACCTTTAGCTCCAATAACAAGTTGTACCGACATATTAGATCTGAGCATAGATTCCGCTTATCTGAGCGTATCTTTCCCGTTAACCCGTCTGAGCATGTCCTTTTTTCTGGCTTATCGGAGCATCTCCCATCTTCTGGTTCATCTGGACACTTCTTTCCCTCTGGCTCACTTGAGCATCTCCTTTTTTCTGGCGCACCTAAGCATGTCCTTTCTTCTGGCTCGTCTGAGCATCTTCTTTCTTCTGGCTCGTCGGAGCATGTCCTATCCGCTGACTCATCCGGACATGCTTACATGGGCAATGAGGCCAATCGAACACTCGACCGGATCCCTACAGCGGCGTCCCCTGTAACACCGATCGGACACACAACCAAGTCTTAGCTACCAATAATCAGATCCTCAGTCGATTCTAGGCCCGACGTCGGCACCGGTTTCACCTATAAATCTAAGACATACCTTCAGATGTTTATTATAACTTCTTCAGAGACTGAACATTAGGAAGCCGTGTGCGGAGACACGGGTTGCACGCGCACCTTGGGAGACAAGCAATGGGTTACGAAATACTACCCTACCGCTGCAATACGCCGTCGAGCTACACCACTGGTCATCAAAGGCATAGCGGAGGATCAGCATGCCACCTTAGAGTACGTTGTTGTTGATTTCCTCTTTAAAGGCGTTCGAGATGGCAAACCAACCGTTGCTTCCTTCGTCCAAGAGATAGCCCTCGTCTAAGGATTACAAGCCAAATTACTCCTGGGCATAGATATACTCGACACCAAACAGATCGATATTATCCTCTCCTGCAAAATCGCAGTAGTCCAATCTTGCAAAGTGGCCATACCAGTCTCTGTTACCCCCGGAAGCTCGGGCAAAGCAGCAATTCGAACAATACAGGCCACCACAATCCCTCCCCAATCTTCCAAATGACTTGCTGTTTGTTATTTTGCATCATTTGGCCAGGATTCTATATTCGAACCAACTACAAGTTAACTTACCTGCTACGCTGCTATTGTAGACGACAACCTAAGCCACCTACCCGTTAAAAACGACATAAATCACTTAATACACATTGCTGCACACACAAAACTGGGTTACCTCTCCCTTATACAACCCGATTGCAGAAGATATCATATTACCAACCCAGAATCATTGGATTTGGCAACCTATCAACCCTTGTCATCAGACAATCAATCCTCCGGCGCCCGAGCTTCAAGCAGATTTCTTCCCGAACTACGGGAATTTACTACGTCAAACCCCGAAACCATCAAACACCCCTGCGGAGTAACCATATTCAAGCATCCCAATCCCAAGATCACGCAAGCTCTTCACAACCTGATTACAGATTACCAAAACGTCTTCGAAGACACAGGATTTGCCATAGTTCCCGAAGAAGAGCAACCGATCTTTTATCTGAAACCCGGCTGGGAGAAAGATATCCCGAAGAAATGTCGCGCATACCCAGTCAACGCTGAAGATCAGGGAATTATTTGCGCTACTATATCAGACCTGGAGGCCAAGGACAGAGTATTCCGCACACGACAGCCTGTTCCATTGAGTTTTCCTGTTTTTGTTGTCTGGAGGACGGTTCCCGACCCCAAAGTCAAGGACAAGTTGCTCCGAAAAGGTCGTATGGTCGTCGACGTTAGAACCTTTAACAAGATGAATCTCCTCGACGCGTACCCAATGAAATCCTAGGAAGAAATGCTCGGAAAGATTGCTGGAAAAGCCTTCATATCAGTCCTAGACGCCGTTTCTTTCTACTACCAGTGGCAGACCTATTCCTCTACCCGCTGGGCCATAACAATAACCACACTAGAAGGCTAATACACCTTTAACTGCTTTGTTATGGGATATAAGAACAGTAACGCCTACGTCTAAAGACAAATGGATATTGCATTTGAACCTATTCCCAATGCCGATTGTTATTGCGACGACATATGTGTCGCAACAAGGGATTTCCCTGGCCACTACCGAGACCTGGTCGACCTGCTGCGCACGCTGCAAGCGCGCAATATCTCCATTGGACCCTCCAAGACATTCATTAGCTTTCCGAACGCAGTCGTCTTGGGCCGTCTCGTGGATTCCTTCGGCTTGTCAACTACAAAAGAACGACTTATAGCAATCAGCAAGCTTCTGTTTCCCACCTCACTCAAAGACCTCGAAACATTTTTAGGAATGACAGGATATATGAAGAGCAACGTGCCACGCTATGCCGAAGTGATTCAACCCTTGGAAGACAGAAAAACCGCCATGCTGCGTAAGAATCCTCACAAAGGATCATCAAAGAAAAGACGCGCCTGCTGGGCTTCAACCGTACCCATCGATACCCCAACCAAATCGGAAAAGCGCTCTTTTAACGCAGTTAAAGCAGCCCTAACCAAGCACACCATCCTATACTTCTTCTCCCCAAACCGAATACTGTGCATTGATTTCGATGTCTCCCGAAAAGGCATAGGAGTTTCCGTATACCACATTGCGGAAGAAACGATCCCCAAAATCTCCAAACTGAAAAATTCTTCTGATGCTCCAAAGGATTCTCCTGATACGTCAAACACAGGCACTACACTTACCACCTACCCACCTCGCACAGCTATCCAACCCATAGCCTTTCTTTCTTGCACACTTAAACCAGCAGAAAAAGAATACTGGCCGACTAAGATGGAAGTCCTCGGATTCGTCTGGGCACTAAGAAAAACGAGACATTGGATTAATGTGGCTCAGGCAGGAGTCTACATCTTCACAGATCACAGATCAATCATAGGCCTCACGCGACACCACAACATCGTCAATTCAACCGCGTTAAGCAACAAGAACCTCCGTCTCGTGCGCGCAATAGAGTATATCAGTCGCTTCACATATACGGTCCTACACAAGCCAGGAAGACTTCACATAATCCCCGACGCATTGTCACGTTTACCTGTCTTATCATCTGATGATAACGCTGCTCCCGAAGCCGAAGGCGACTTGGAATTTCTTCCCGATGACACAGAAGAACATTGGGTGTTCTCGGCACAAGAGGAAGAAAGTTGGGCCTTCCCCGCCAACATTTTACCCACGCTTCGTTTTGCCACTGTATACAGACACCCAAAAGCCCTGCCACCCTCTAAAGGCACAGCCTTTGTCCAAATCTCCCCAGAGTTCCGGAAAAAACTACAACACGGTTACGAAACTAACCCGAAATAGAAGAATGTGCTCAGCGTCATCAGACGCAATATAACCCTGGGATCCAACCAGGCTAATCTCCCTTTTCGGTTAAACAATGGACTGCTATGGAAGTCCTCTGATGCATGCGACAGACTCTGCATTCCTCGTTCATGCGCTTCTAAGATCTTTAAACTACTGCATAGAGCTAACCACGTCGGATCTAAAAGGTTCCAAAGCACCCTCCTCAATTTCGTCGTCGACGGAAAGGAACTCAAAAAATACCTAAAAGGCTGCCCCGAATGCTCACTACTCAGATCTTGCTACCACAAGCTATATAGGTTACTGCAACCAATCCTAAGTCCTCTATATCCATTCCACACAGTTACTATAGATATCGCGTTGGCTTTGCCCGAATCACATCAAGGCCACAATGCCTTCATGGCATTGGTATGCAAATTCTCAAAAGCCTGCCAAATTATCCCCGGCCGACACGACTAGAAGTCACTGCAATGGGCCAACGCACTCCTTGATAGGCTTCTTCTTGTAAACTAGGGAATACCTAAGGCCTTGTTAAGTAACCGCAATCCCAAATTCTTAGCAAACCTGTAGCGGCGTATCTGGACCCGGTTGGGCACGAGATTACTTTACGCGGCAGCTTACCACCCCTCAACCGATGGCCAAACTAAACGCTTTATCTTAACCATAAAATCGGCGCTTCGATATTACTTTCACAGCCTGGAAGATTCCCGCGATTGGGAGAATGCCGTCCCACGACTCCAGTTCGAACTCAACAACACGAAATCAGCTTCGACTAACCAAACTCCAAATAAGGCGATTCTCGGCTTCACCCCGAACTTCGTGCTGGAAATCCTTTCCGATCTCTCCGATCTACCTCACTCCAACTTTCGGTCCAGAACTGAGATTCACAACGCCATAGCCCTATCATCAATATCAGCCAAAGCATACTATAACCAACAACACCAACCAATGTTCTTCGAACCCGGACAACGTATACTCCTTCGCCTGCACAAAAGATACAACATTCCTAAAGCCGTAACTCTTGGAAGGAAACTCAGGCAACAATACGCAGGTCCCTTCGACGTCATTAAGAGAATAGGACGTTCTGCCTATCGTCTAAGATTCCCAAGCCATTACAGAATCCACAACGTCATTTCAGTTAACCACCTAGAGCCGGCCCCTCCTATGAATATCTTCGGAAGATTCTTCCCCCACCCCGGAGAAATCCATCTCGAAAACCACGAGAGAAGGTTAATAGACGAAGATCATACAAAACAGAAATATCTGGTGGAATATATAGGCTTGGGACCGGAATACCACAAATAGGTCACATTTTGTGAATTGGGAGAAGACGCAGTAGACTTGATAGCAGATTATAGGAGGAAAAGACCTGCAACTACAGTATAAACTAGATTAGCTTCACACGATGAGGGCATCGTCATATTTGGAAGGGGGCAATTGTCAGCCGGCACCGGCTGCCCCACACATAATAAGCCCACTATAAGTAGACCAGTGTACACAGTATTCATAGGAAGGGATCCATCCTTCATACAACAACAAATACAACAAGATACAATCAGATTGCCAAGACACCAAGGCGCCAATACCAACCAGGCTACACGGATGCCACTTGGCTATGATGTCATAGGGAATTACTAAAAGTTTTCCTCCGGCTTTTTCTCTTCTTTTCTTATCCTCTTTTTATTTTTTGGTCATTAGAAAAATGGAACTATAGTTTTCATGCTTTTTAATTCCACGCCTGTATCGTCGTCGTTCGTTGAAAGTTAGACTTAAAGATTTAGGGTTACCAATGTGTCGGTATCGTCTACAGCAATCTACCCAAACCCCGATCAAGACCACAAAACTCCACGATCTAAATCACTCGCTTCTCTCGCTGGTTACATGCGGGCTTACAAGTGGGTTTCCTGGAGATGGGGTGTTTGAGGAGTAGGCGAGTCCCATTTTTCTCGTAAAAAAACCACTCATTACCCATGAGGATCGTGAATGGTATATCGCGTGGTTAGTGGATGATGCACCATGTTGTTGGTTTAGATGTGAACACATGCCTACAAACCGACATTTTACTGTACGACTAGTCCCTCCTATGGTATTTCGTTATGCACCGTGCTATCCTACTTCTAGCCGAAGGATTGTTCGCGGATTAAGAAGTTCGCACGTAGTTCGAGAGGGGAGGAAAATCACATCATTCGAGAGGAACCTTAGTTTCCCAAAAACTAGGTACAACTACCGAGGCACTGCATCTCCTCCCGAGTCAAACTTAATATTGAAGGCTCGATTAGTGGAAATGCTTAGCTCCCGTACAAAACTTGACTTCCCTATATCTTAGTTGACTTATTCCTATGCATTATTCATGTGTCGGTGGCATCTTGCTGAGCCATGCTCCCTATGAAGCAACGGTTTCGTTTCGGCTAGGCGTACTTACTCATTGTTGTGGAGCTTTAAGTGGGCGGTAAGTAGATTGGTATTCCACTTCCTCCGCATGTTCTAACGTAGGGTAGATTCAACCCGCGATTGATCTGTGGGCTGTAGGAAATTAAGGCGGGGAAAAATCTCGGATTGCGGCACGATCAGTCTACAGTAGTCAGAATATACGATAGAAGTGAGTGGATGGATATCTAGTTGTATAGGTTTTAGACTTTCAAGCAAGGCTTATAGACCAAGTACAACATGGAAAACGCAGTTGATGATGTATAGTAAAATGCCACCGTAGTAACTAGTGTGGATAATGAACTGTAGTGTAGATGAATGAAATGGCTCCCGCTCTATAGCACCATGATCCCAACGTGTTCAGCTAACCGGTAGTGTAACTCCAAATTTTAACGGCAGCGACGTGAATTAGCGTATGCTTATTATTAAAGGGCTGTTTATTGCTAAGAATAGTCTTTTAATTAAGTAACATCGGAATCTTCTTGTCTAGGCGGCTACGATCAATCTAGCTTTATGTAGATCTCTTGTATTGCACAGGGGGATGTAGCGAAGGGAGCGCTCTGAACGCGGTAGTATATTATCCGCGAAACAAGATTTCCGTGATTATCGACTAATATTGTTAGGCAATCATAGCATGAAGTTCGGGTGCTTTGTCTATTACTATGTTGAAGCAATTTGTAGTGTAGATCAACATGCCATGCCCCTTACGCGCGCTTACACATACTGAGACTAAGATGCCTCACACAATACCTAGTAAAATATTAGTTATGTAATATTCAATTATTAGTAAATACGAAAGTTCGAAGTCCCTGCGAAGGGGCCCTATACGATGAATTAAATTATTGGGGTACAAAATCGGACTTACATGACCTTGTTAGTGCATATATTCCCACAAGCAACTACTTTTAAGCTCCATTCTATAGTATTTAGATTTCGTACAATCTACCATCCATTTCCAAGTAGTACCCATCGGTGTCTCCGGACCTCCCCCTACTCCTTGACCGAACCGCATCGCTAGTAAGGGATATCGTCGCGGGCCTGCCGAGCACTGAAGATATGAAGCAAAATAATTGAAGTTAAGTTATACACAACATACAGAAAGAGGAAACTTAAACGAAGTAACCTCTGGTTAAAGGAATAAAGTAGATATCAATGGTCGAGATATGGACGACGATGAATAATTGTTATTGCACTAAGAGCCTATAGTGACGATCTCTATATGCTACTGTGTAGCAACAAGTTCTGTCTCGAGGGGTATAGCATCTACATCGCGGATATTACAAATCAGGTCGCTTCTGAGGGCGCGCAGCCTCAGGTCAGAAGAGCCGTATTTTAATAGTAGAAACCCTAGCTAAGCTATGATGAAGGCTCTCTTTCCTCAAAGTATACCAACGGCTATAGAGTACGGATTGCTTGTCAGCGTATTACGGATTAAGACGACACGACATCCTAATCAAACGTCGAAGACCGACTCGGGCGAATAATCGACGGGATTACTTTTCAAACGGCCCCTCGAACAAAAGTGGTTGATTTAAGGAGACGCGATCAGTAGGCTTTTAGGTTCGGACACTTGCGACTATGCAATAGCGTGTAAATATCCGTATTGCAAGGCGAACGGAGACAATCGCGTTTCTAATTCAAAATCCAATTTTCTAAGCAGACAGGGGAATATTTCGGGAAAGNAAAAAAAAGTCCCATCCCTGGCGTGGCCTGGCAGCTGCCACTGCGGGGTTTTGTTTGAAAACAAGAGGGTTAGAAGACAGGGTAGCCATCTCATACCTAGCACCAAGCAAGTAATTTCTGTTTTGCTGTTTTTGTTCTTTCTTTTTTTCTTAAGAAAGAAAGGCAACGTGGGAGAGTCCAAGAGAGGAAAAGAAATAAACATCAGCAGAAACTTGCAGACGTAGGTTATTACATCAACGAACCGCCCTAGCTTTTCCTCTACGTAAAACGTAAAAGGACAGAGCTTCTAAGGCCGTACTAGACAACTAGCGTTATATGGCTCGAGATGAATCGAGAGCCGGGTTATTTGAAGGCATTTGGAGGGTAAAACAACAAAATACTACGAGGGTTTTTTTTAAGCCGCAATCGCTTGAAATTTGATCAAGAAGGAATCGTGTCCGCATTAAATTCTAAATGAATTTCGTTGTTCACCCAACCGTCGCTAGAAACTTATTCTCCATAGTCTTCCCGAGGGGACTTCCTTCGAACCTCGGATGATTTAGGTACAACGCGTGAGACACGTCTAGAAACACTGTTGCCTATATTTACTACTAGATGTCTGCCATGGCGGAAGTTAAATACCTATACAATCTCCTAAGAACTCTAGCAAATTGGGATGAGATGAGACGCGTCTGCGTTATATCGTAAACGTTACTCCTAACCCCTGGAGCCCTCTACTAGCTGCGATGTAGCTAGTTCCATTATTCCACACTCACGTTCTTCCATGCCTTCTTAACTATATCGTAGTATTCTCCATCAATACGTCCCATTCCTGGGAATACATCATAGTCGGATAGCCATACCTCGAGATCCCGGACCTTTTCCGGAAACTGTGCTGGGGCAAGCTGGCGAAGATCCTCGAAATCGAAGCGTCCTCGTTCCTGGGCAACTGAGCCCCGCGTTAGACAATAGAAATTCTCCAAACTCGGCAAGTTTTGGAAACGCCGAATCAGACCTATTGCGCCAAAAAATATATCCGCCCAAGACGGAATTGCAAGGGGGTTCTGGTAGTCGAGATGGTGAATATCTAGATTTATCATAATATTGGCGATATTGGCAGCTGTGGATCCGTATGGCCAGAGGCTATCGAAAGCCCAAGCTTCGCAATGGTCTAAAAACACGACGTCGTGGCGTCGGATAGCGAACGCGCGACGGACGCGGTCATTCTCGAACCGGTTACGCTGAAATACTGGGAAGTCGAGCTCGAAACAGATAAGCGGCTGCTTCAATGCAATATATCTGCTTTCTCGATTGACGCCTAACAAGGGGCAGAGCTATTCAAGAATCCTTTGTTAGCAATTGCCATGTATGAGAAACAATACCAAGGAACCTGTGAGCTACTAGGAGTATCAACAAGAAGTCCTTTAGATTGCACAACGTATACTCCGGGGGGGGTATTAAGATAGTAGATAAGAAACTGTAGTGTATTACTGACTTGCTCCGGTCCCTTGTTGAAATACCAATCAGTAGGCGTAGGATCGAAACGGCAGGACAATCCGCGTTTCTTATGGGGTTCACGATCGATTATGTCGAGATGGATAATGCGAGGAGTGTAGGTGAATTCCTCCCAAATCATGAGTCGAATTTCGATGGGGAGGTTGTTGAACGGGATGGAAACCGCCCGAGTCTTGTCTGGAGGCTTGACGGTTCGCCGATTGGTTTGGCCTTTGGGTCGTCGTTTGGCGATGCTTACATTAGGCCGGGTAATTTGGTTTTGCCTAGTTCTGTTTCTAGTTTGACGGGTAGTTCGCTGCTCGGGTCGCTTCTCGGCTTGTTGCTTGGTTCTGCTCCTGGTTTGATACGGCATCGTGATCTAGATCAAGGCAGATACGTAAGGGCAAGGCCATGAGTAACTGGCCTAGACACTTAGCTGGGTTGTGCTGAGACCAAGTCTTGTCAGAGCAGCGCAGAAGCACGGCAACGCGTACGAATCCAGGAAAGGAAGAAGAAAATCCATGTATAGAAGCAGTGGGACTATAAAGGTGAACGAGAAAGAGAGGGATCTAGTGGGAAAGGAAGTGCTTGATTGGCGTTACTAGTACCATAATACGTGAATTAAAAGGGAATGGCCATCTCCCTCCCTCCATTGAGCCACGTTGAATATTGAAGTTCCCCATTTGACTTATTCAACAACTACCTAAGCACGCGACTCGACCCACAAGGTCGAGCAATCTTCCCGAATGAATTTATTTAGATGGGAGTAGGAATTTCCAGATACTTGACAAGATACTCTTGCGGTATTAGACACTTAGCAGCCACCCAAGTACCTGCATGGGTAATTTAATGAATATAGATACCCGGTAGGCTGGCACTTGGGCAGCTGGTGCACGCCTTTCAGACTAAGGCAGAGACAAACAGGACGGATCTATTGGTCAGTATCAGAATTTGATACCTACTAGCAAACGTGATCGGATCCTAGTCCTCCTAACTAGCTGCTTAACTACAGCTCTAGAGGTTTTATTACCTCTCTGTCTCTACTTGATAGTTCCATGCCTGCAAATATGAGTTATTCAGACTTTAGACTTCGCCTAGTTCCTCTCCACGTATGTTAACAAAGACAACCTTGCTTCCGTCTCTCGCGGGAGAAGTCTGTTTCGCCTCCGTTACAACCCCATTCGCATTCCACTTGAAATCAACCGAAGCTCCTCCGCGGATCCGCAGCCCAGACACGCTTCCCTCTGCCCACGCCGCAGGAATGGCAGGCCCAAGCACCACATTCCTCTCCTTCTTCGCCCCGTACGGCACCGGCAAGTCGACGACCAACATACTTAGCACGGCGCCGGCGAGTCCAAAGTTAGCGTCGATTTGGAACGGCTGGTTGAGCGCCGTGTACATGCTGAAGCCATTGTTGGCAAAATTAGTATCGATGGCGTAGCGCAGCTCCTCGTACGCCATGTCCGTGTCGTTGAGTCGCGCCCAGCAAGCTGCCCGCCACACCTTCTCCCACCCTGCGTTCGCATCTGCACCATTGCCCAGGCCGCGAGAGATCAGCGTTTCTCTGACGGCATCTTGGATCGTGGCGTTTATATACCCGCCGGCATACGACGACATCGAGTATCCCGGATACCAACCGATGAGATGTGAGAGGTGTCGATGAGTGCTCTTTTTATCGTATCCGTATGAATCTGGGAGCTTCCACTCTTTGACCCCGCCCCACGCCGTGAAATGGATCCCCGTATCGAGCCGTACCAGGCTCGAAGTGACGCCCTTGAGAAACTCGCCGTCCTCTTCTCCGATGATATCAGCGCCGTACAGTACATTGTCGAAAACTTGGTGTATCAGTTGTTGGTAATGCGTACAGCCAAACGTTGTTGGCCCAATCTCGGGGCTGTTGCAGGGGTTGACTACGAGGGTTCCATCGTTGAAAAACTGGTCTTCTTGAAGCTGAGACACCCAGAATTGAGCGACGCCCTTGAGAAGCGGGTAACCCTGCTTCCGGAGCCAGTCGATATCTTGGGTGTAATCGAAGCGATCCCACACGTGCTGCATCATCCATGCGCCAGCGGCCGGATCTGGATTGACGGTAAGCGAGGGAACACTTTATCCTATTAAGCTTAGCCAAACTTACAATTGGCCCATAGAGCATCCTCTTTCATCGCCGTATGCCCGAAGATGTTCATCTCATTGTGGACAACCCAACCATCAGCACCGTAGAGAAGTTTAGCCGTCCCGGTCCCGCGAGGAACCCACGTATCTTGCATATAGTTCCACAGAGCCTCCTCTGTAGCACCTAGCCCGGTCTGCTCAGCGCCCCAATAATTCATCTGTATGTTGATATTAGCGTGATAGTCAGCGCCCCATGCCGAATCGAGCCGCTCAGTCCATCGACCCTGGAGGTTAGCCGGCAATGAATTATCCCGGGACGACGAGATGAGGAGATGGCGAGAATAATCGAACAGAAGCGACTCTAGAAACGGATCGCCGGTGCCCGTCCAGTCATAGTTGGAGAAAAGGACTGCTGTTTCGACTTCTGATGAATTCTTTGGGTCGGGAAGTTCGAGATTGAACGCCGTTTCGAGAGATTGATAATCCTCCAGATGCCTAGCAAGCAAAGTCTCGTAATCCTTGGAGATAGCCCGAGAAGCGACCTTGAAAATAGCTGGAACCGGGTCCTGGCCTTGGAAAGAGTAGCCAGCTTCCTTGTTGCCTTTCTTCTGGTCATAATCTGTGTCTGCCGCGATGACAATTGTGTGCGACTTCTGTGCTTTGAGAGACTGGACAACGAGACGGCCTGCATCCGAACAACCCGTTATTGCGGAGTCCCCTAGCGCTCTTGCTATTGCGCTAAACTTCATGCCCTGCGGCGGACCAGCTTGGGTATATCCTGTCAATTGAGCCGAGTTTTCCCCGCAGGTTGATGTTACAAGATCTTGGGAGGTAAGTAGACTTTCAAAGCCCACTGTGATATTCGGTAAGGTCTTTGTTGACTCGACATGATAAACGCAAGCCTGGTCCGGGTATGAGCAGAATAACGAGGTTGTGAATTCCGCTTCGTTGGAAGTGAAGTGTGTCACATGGACGCCTGTCTTTAGGTCAAGGCTTCTCTTATAGTCACCAAAGGATTCGACTCCGGGGATGGTGATAGTGACGTTTCCGAGGACCCGATTGGAGCCATAGTTTTGCCCTGAGCCGAGGAGGGGCGATAGGTCTATGGTTATGTCAGTGAAGAACTACCAATGGTTTTGTTTTTTAACTTGTCCGTACCACCAGTTCCATTCTGGAAAATACTCGCACGGATTTCCGGCAAGGCCGAAAACTTTGACTCTGGAGGATTTCCCCCGTTATAATCCTATCTCCTTGAAAGTCAGCGGACTCGATGCCAAGGCTTCAACAACAGCTGTTTCTTTAACGTACAGAGCTTTGGAATGGACCCCCAGACCACAGAGAGTCTACATTGAGGTTTAATTTCTCAGAAGCCGGGGCTCCAAAGGGGACAACTAATGTAACACATAGTCAGCTCTGTAACCACCAGAATATTAGGATGTTCCTAACCTCCAAGCTTTCCGTTTCCGACGGGATAACCTGTTTTGAGCAGATAGTTATCAGAGTTGTCAGGGCCATACCCTGCAGGGCTTTTCGACCAGAGGGACTTCGCATTTGACAATCCTAGAAAGCCACCAACTGTGGCAGCTGCGATAAGTGTCGACTTCATCTTTAAACGGAGTCGCACCTTCTTGCCTCCAACTGCCCCGTGAGAGAGTAGCGTCGAATACGGATCCTTATCCCACTACCTTGGCGTGGTATACCCATGCCTTCTAGTTGGACGAACATGATAAAACGATCGATCCATCACTAACTGATAACATATATATACTATGTAACTACCTGCTCGTATACAAGAGATCGTCGGTTTCCCCGTTAATAGCCATTGGTGGTAAAATACCGATTGGCTCCATCTTCGGAGCGTCCCATCTATGAGGGGGCTATGGCGGGGTTTGGGGGGTCTCTTTTGGGGTAATTCGGGGAGATGGTGAGCGCCAAGTCGCTTAATGAGATTTTCTACATGGCAGCTAGGTTGCGAGTTATGTTATGTTACAGTGCCTTCACAGTTTGGAGTTGGGTCTAGATTTTGATGAAAACGGATGTCACGTGAATTGTTAGTGAGAGCTGGTTCATCATGGAACCAGGCCAACACGTTCTTGATTGCGATCTATCAGCTTTCGTGGTTACACTACTCGCCCCGTACAGAGAATCCCAGCATGCTCTCCGTCAAGAACACAAACTTATTCATTTCCCTTGTCTGAACCTGAACATTCAAATCTCCGAGATGATGGCGATGAAGCTTACTCGAAGCCCGGGCACATTAGAGGTGGGCTGTCCCAGCAGGCTAGCAATCCGTTTCTGTTCTCCACGATGCCCTCTGTTGTAAATGTGTTAGCGACCTGACACTGGAAATAACTCGGTACTGAAGACGCGTTGTGTATATAACTCACCAAGACTGAGTGCTGTGTGTTGATAGGCCGCGTTCTTGCCAAACCCACGGCAGTTGCAGGCGAGGACTGTTCCATTGGGGTCCTTGAGTCGGCAGCCAGTGCAGCTCCGCTCGAAGTGTCCACTGGGAAATATATGTCAGTACTGGAGATCCTATACGGGAATCTCGGGACATGTGATAAGAGTGTGGGGGGGGGATGGCACGGTTCAGGGGGCTTACTTAATTGTCGGGATCAGATGACCGTGAGAGTTCATGAGGCAGTAGCTGAGGTCGAGCATGGTGCAGATCTGGCGGTTGGTAGACGAGGGGCATAGGGTGCTCAGGTACGGCACATCCTGGATAATGTTGAACATTGCGTTGCCGCCGAAATCGCATTCCTCACGCCAGCCGGCATCGGTGATGCCAAGGAGGAGAAGGGCCGAGAAGAGGAAAGAGATGAAGAACCGCATTTTTGTATCTTGTTAGATGGATCGGGTCAAGATATGTGAAGGAATTGGGTGGTGGTTGAGTCTTTTAGGTAGGAATACGTTGGTTGACGTGCGGGGTTGGATGGATGTGCCAGGGACGTTTGTTGATGGAGAGAGAGGGAGGCGTGCAAGATGGCTAAGGACAACATGTTCAATAGCTATAGGTGCTAGTAGTTGTGGTAGCTGCAGCGTGTAGTTGCTATAGAGATNAAAAAAAAAAGCGAGGCCATTACCTGCTTTGTTGATGTCAACATTTTCATAACTACCTACCCGTCCGTCTGGCTCTGTACTCCATGGGTAACAAGCACTCACCAAATAGCTACGACTGTGTCCATGATGTCAAGGCTCTATGAAGCAACGTACACAGTACTAGATAGATATAGATTTAATAATGAATAGTTATGATCTTCTACTAACAATACACAAGACAACTCCTTTCCTTTGGAGAATGTGAGGCTTGAGTTCCTGTTGTCACACCTGCTAACCTAAAACAAAGAAGGTGTACGTACATGAGCGGAATGTATCAGTTAGTATTGGGTTAGGCTCCTCGCGTAATAAGAACGTTTATTACTATCCTATACTTGGCTCATGACGCCGGTGGATGGAGAAGAGTTGATGGTTGCCAGATGGTTACAACTAACTAATGCACGTCCACAAAGACCGGCCAAGGTAACTTACTTAGTACCTATAGATAAGGCCATCTTGGATTTCAACCTGCATGTGATCAACTGACGGCAAGCGCGTCGATCATGTCGTGCTTGGCCCCAGCAATGAAGCCATCAAGGTTCTCTTACTCAACGCCGAAGTGGATCGATTACCTGCTCTCGACCTACAACTATATAAGCCAGCTCATTCCCGTACCCATCTTTCTACAAATTACTCTTGCTGTTGAAGTTTCGGCATCATACATCTATAATCGATGCATCAATCTACGACGGCGTGACACGCCTATCAGTCACTTTTAACAGTAAGCCTCTGTCACCGAGAATATTCATATACACAGTCTTCATAATCACAGGTGCTCGGAAGGTAAGATGCATTCATCCATCATTTCATTCCTCATGAGATTGGCTGACTATGTACAGTATTGCGAATATTCATGATCAATTACTTTCCAGACGCCATTCAATGCAGTTTGCGTGTTCGAAAAACCGCTGTTTAAGAGCGGTAAGTCGACCAGGCACTGTACATGCGGGCTTGCTGCCCAGCAGTGAACTCCTCGTAGCAAGCACTGGAATACAAGTTAGTGTCCGGTTTCGCAATGTGATATTACTGGGAGGGAAGAAGCTTACTCAGTGGTGTAGTCCATGTAGTTGTGGATGGGGTCAACACCGCCACCGGAGCAAGTGTCACGGCCAGTAGGGCAGCCGGAAGCAGCCGACGCCTCGGGCGGAGTGTCGTCGACCATGTCGCCGGGGGCGGCGCAACCACCCTGGAAGGTGTGGTAGAGGTTCATCCAGTGACCAACCTCGTGGGTAGCGGTGCCACCAAGGTTGTAGGGAGAGGCGGTACCACCAGGCACAGACTGGCCGAGGATGGTGCAGCCATCGAGGATGAAGTTGGTCGAGCCACTGGCGTGGCTGGACGTGGGGAAGTAGCAGTAGCCGAGGAGGCCACCACCGAGGTTACCAAGGAAGTAGATGTTCAGGTCAGAGTAGGTACCCTTTCGGAGACTTCGCTTCATGGTCGTCTCAGCACCATCAGCAGCCCAGTTGGAGTTAACAGTCCAGTCACTGCTGACAAGGTTGAAGGTGATGCCATGCGGGCTGTATGCGTCGTTCAAGACAGCAAGCTGGTTGTTCAACATCGTTTGCTGCAGAACATGTTAGCATGGGTCATCGTCGAGCTTTGGAGTAGCCCTGTATCAGGGATCATACCGTGAGATAACCACCGCTGAGAGCAGTGGACGAGGCAACGACGTGGAAGTAGGTGTTGATAGTGAAGCCAGCCTGGCGCTTGGTCTCACCCTTGGCTAGAGCAATGCGCTCCAACTCAAGCATGGCCATGGACTCAGCCTTCTGCTGGTCGGTGGGCTCGGGTGTACCGCAGAGTCTGGTCTCATTGAAGCTGAACTGGTTGAACTGGGCACTGGCCGTGGCCAAGAGGGCCGAAGTAACCAGAGCTTTGAACTGCATTTTGTCCGAGGGTGTGTTGCGAGGAATGGATGAGGTGAATGAGATGGGAGTGTGGATGACAGAGCCCGGTTCAGGAGAGGATCGACTCCCTTCTTTATACCCAGAACCACGGCGCGCATTCTTACATCTTGTTGTACTTTGCGCTCAGAAGCGACTCGGGGACAGCTTCCACCTACCATGGATCCATGGTAGCACTAGGCCGGCCGCGCACGATGAATTGCAGAGATGCAGCGACCTGCCTAATTCACGTTCCTTAGCTGCAACGTACTCTGCCATCGAAAGTTGTGGCATGGCAACGGGAAACTGAGCTCATTGGGGAGACCAATCAGAATAGTCGAGATCTGACTCAGAAAACTTGTTAGATATCAAGCGCCCTCTTCAGGGTCGACATCGCCTCTTGGCACACGGCGGCGGTAAAGATAAGTGCGGTCCCAAAGTATCTATCTAGGCGTATAGGGCCCGGAGGACAACAAAATACACAATTTCCGAACGATAACTAGGGTTTTCTGCTGGGGACCTTCGGTGGGTGGGTTAACGACTACGTGAAAGAGGAAGTTGGCAAGCCTAAGCCGGACTACGGCTGGCAATCACTTCCCAAGATGGGTCGCTCGTCCATGATTTTTCCACACGAGCGACTACTCGAAGGCCAAGAACTCACTAGATTGTCCATATCCGAGCTCCTTGATAGCGGCGAATTCCACAAACGACTGGCGCATCACTCAAGCTGAATTATACCAGCTGCTCTGCCTGCATCATTGCCTTCTCGTTTGCTCCTTCGAGGAGTAGAGATCGGCAATGGCTTGCGGATTCGGACTGGGTCAGTAATGCCCAAGTGTGGCCAATCATGGCATGACCGTCGAATTCCACATGAGATGCCATTCCCAGCTGCCACTTACGTTGCCGACCGAAGTGAAGGAGGGTAGGAGGGGTCGTAGCTCGGTCCTGACTTGGTCATTGCGACGCCGGAATCCCAGTCAGACGCCAGTATCGTCTGCATATATGCAGCAGATAAGATGGCCGGGATAGGACCAACTCTTGGCAAGAAGCTTATCGACCACATGCTATACACAAGAGACGAACCTCTTGCCTCTTGGGGTTTAGGGTACGATTTCCCCTGATTCTTGGCTCAGCTTGGCGCCGGCATCACGTTCACTGATTACCGTGACATGCTTACTTGCAGTGCCGCCGTTAACTTGCTCTTTAGTGGCGATTTTAGACGCTTCCGGGATATTCTACTTTAGCAGAAGGTAGAGAGACTCAGCCCTTGACCACCCTTAACCTAACCTAGTTTCAATGACCTAGCGCTTCACATGCATTGGGGTCCGGTATTCTGGGCTCAAGGCTAGCGCCCTCTAGGAAACACTGCATCTTGGAATTGCTCGCATTGTGCTACCCCAGCCCAAAATATCCTCATAAACACCCAAAATGCAAAAACTCATTGTGCACACATGCAGCCTCTTTACAGCCTGCTTCTCGAACCAAAAACATGGCCAGGCTCCCATCCGCCGCTCCAACAGACCAACATGGAGGTTATAATCGCGCGACAACCCTCCTTCCCAACTATCCTTGGTCCTACATTTCTAGCTGTACAGTTTTCCGTATCCAGTTGCCTTGGCGCCCAGACAACCCATGGCTCTCTTGCAGAGCTGCTACGACTCGACAGGAAGGTATCTACGAGGCATATTCCGTTGTCGTTCTGTACCACTGACGTGGCTACGAGTTGTTCCATTGTTGTGCACATGTTATCCCCTATATTCGTGGAATGCATCAATACGAAAGCACTACAGTGTTGGTCCTGCTTTGTTGAGTGTAGTATAAACGCACAATATATTACAGCTAGTAAGCACTGTTAGAACATGCACCACCTTAGCGCTACTTGATATCTCAAATTTTGGGTACAGGAGACGATGTTCCCCATTCACAAATCCCTACAGGTCACATATCACCAAATTGCCGGTGTCATTTACACCGAAGTTCCGTACAGAAGCTAGGTGAAGCGAACCACTACTAAGTTTCTGCGCATCCCATAGCGAAAGTGCAATACGAGTGATTGGCTTGAGCATGTTACCCCGAATCACGGCTCACGGCATCTATCTCCAAGCCTTGGTAAGCAAGAACAAAAGCAATAAGTTCGCGAACTACTCATAGCGTCGGATTCCGCTCCGCTCAGCTGATCAACATGGACTCGAGTACCTACCAGCTACACCCTCGAAACTTATATACCGATTTGCAAAAGGTCCCGACATGATTACGGGAGCATTAAGAAACGACAAATTAGACGTATACTACGTAACAGTGCAACAAGTCACGGCAGTTACAGCGGTCACAAAGCAGAAGAGTCACCCGCCCATAGACACCAAGGGTCGAATGTTATGACTGATGCAGGCCCGTGCCTCCTCCATCTCCAAGGTTGTCGAAGTTTGAGCCCGCATTGACTACCCTCCTGCATTATGAGGTATCGGACCGCAATCAGGTGGCTCAGCCGCGCGTGTCATCCTTCCCGGCCACCTCCGGACCCATACGTCTTGCAAACTTCTAATTGAATTAGTAGAAAAGGGTTTCCGAATGACTGAGTCCTTCTAATTCGCTTACTATATATCAACGAAACTCTACACCAGAGGTGCGGAAAAGCGAGGTTTAGATTAAATCTGACGATTACGCGAGAATTCACAACACGAATTGTCCTGTTCGATGCTAGTTCTAAAAGCACCATATTGCAGAGCCTCACGTTCTAGATTAGCAGCAATGGAGACAAGTATGTGATGCTACTCATCCATGCAAACCGTGCATTAGTGGTATAAATCGTATACTTATTCCGTCCTCTATGCATCCTTTATCCTAAACAAACATGGAGCGAGCTCAAGGATCGCCGAAACGGGCTGTCACCGAGGTGGAACCGGACGCGGATCTACCCGGACCGGGTTGACAAAGCGTATTCTGCATTTAAACAAGACTACTTACTGAAGCCGGGAAATTGCGTTCGGCGCCGGTCTGATATGGAAATCGACAG
Source organism: Xylaria multiplex (assembly GCA_011057905.1). NCBI lineage: Eukaryota > Fungi > Ascomycota > Sordariomycetes > Xylariales > Xylariaceae > Xylaria > Xylaria multiplex. The sequence goes on along the minus strand of WUBL01000014.1, from coordinate 132,063 downwards.
ATTATTACAGTACTTATAGCTATAATTTGATCTTCGTCCCAATTATAGCCAACGATATATTCTTCCACCCTCGCAGTCCGCTGCAGTTAAAGAGATATCAAACGGGAGCTCATCAAAAATTCCCATCTCCCAGAAGACATCTCAGACAACGGTTTGCCGCAGATCTGCGTATGATCTACGATGAAATTTCGAATCACGATCTTCGGATAGCGCTGCAGATCAGTCTTTCAATCCGACACATCGAGAAGTGGAGCAAAAGTGATCAGCACTGCGTAATGCAAAACATAAAGGACCGAGCTTCGGATCCGAAACTAATTTAGTGACACGTCATAGAAATCGGGCTATAAAGGCAAGCCTGCCACCTATCCAGATATTTTTATTCAATTTACCGAATAATACAACTTTTGCCCGTATGCGAGGGATAGACTGGTCGTGCAGACTAATCAGGTGCCAGAGTGAGTGTGCAGAATTTGATTATATCCACCACGACCCCTTTTCGTAGCTATATCGTAACGGACCGGAATTCTTGGTTTCCAAGCCGTCGGCAGCGACCGAATCTTCTGCGGAGGGCCAACCCCATTCATCCCGCAGCCAGCTTGAACACACGACGAAACCGTATGAATATAGCGAATCTTACCCGATTCAACTCTAAATACGTGACTATCAGGCATAGTATCCATACCCTGCGACCGATCGAGCCCCGGAAAGCCGAGGAATATATCGACGACGCCCATCTCCTGATCGACTACATACCGACGGTCCGTCACAACCAATGTTGAAGGGAGCCCAGCAGCCGTGCACGAGTCTCCGGTCATGTTAAGGGGTGCGGTAGAGGCGCCACCTTCCAGGCGGGAGCAGGGGACACCAAAGGGGATTACGACGCTCTCATTCTTGAACCGGTCGAAATAAGCATCTCCGGCAGCCTGGATCACCTCCCGCGAGTCCTGCTTGTCAGCAGGGATCGGATCCCAGTTCTCGAGCGAATTCCAGTATCTATACCCCGTGGCGTTGAAAGCCCAGTCCCCACGATCGGTAACGATCGACTCAATCTTCGAGATCTTATTATCGGCGTTGAATTCCATGCGGGTACCGATCACATATTGGTGGATGTTTGTGGCCGCGATAATTTCGGTGAAGGTAGCGCACTGCACCGTGTCTAGGATGGATCGATTGTGATCCATCTTGATCGGCTCAGTCAAGACGCTCCTGTCCAGGGTCATCTTCACCTCATTCTCCGTGTAAGTCAAATTTGATACTGAAATCGCCGCAAGATCGCTGCTAGACCCTTTGGTTTGGGCGGCGAGATATTGGTCCGTCGCATTTTTGAGAGAGTCCCGAGTGCATGCTGCCGAAGCCAATGCGACGAACGGCAAAACCTCCACTACGTTGTAATACATTCTGGAGCAGTGTGAATAGGATCTGGCTACTTATTCTTGAAGGTAAAATACCCATCTATGTCGACGCGATCGCAGATTTATACGACATGTGAACTCCAATGGGGTTCATACCGGGTTGTCATTACAGGCTATTTCCATCTCCAAATAGCCCGCAGACTTAACCGTACCTATAGTCAACCGGATCAAATCGCAGTGAATGATAGGATCGATGTTGCAACATGTTGACGTCAAGTTGGAGGCAGAGTCGCAACATTATATATTATTTCAGTATATCATGAGATTGATGTATTGAAATCCCCGCATCCATATGATGACGCCGGTGCCGGGTTTTGATAGCTCACCTATAAACATGGGCCAAAGTTCCATCTTCAGACTTTGTCCTTGAATTTAAGTTGTTAGATCAGCTTCCTTGACGTGTAGCAGCAATCTATGCGCCTAAACTAACTAGTAATCCGTAAAACATGCTGTTGACAAGATGTTTCCGGAAGGGCCCGATTTTCCATGTATGGGAAAGCCCTACATCGAAGTAGTACATATACTAAGGATAACGCGACTTACCACCATATTGGCGCAGTTAGTTTGTCTGTGAGCATGGAATCTGCTTATGGACCTATAGCCAAAAACTGTCCCATATCTTATGTTAACGAGCCGGAGGAGTGATCTATTCGTTTGTGAGTTTTTTTTTCTATATTACGGGCACGCGGGGCCTTATTTCAAGATGGGGGATGGGGGCGGATTTTTCGAAATGTGGAAGACTTCAGAAATGAGTTTGATTCCGTAGCTAGGGAAATATTTGCGGTTTCCTAGGTTAACGCGTATTTGGGTCCGATACCGGCTTCTCCTTTCGACTTCAACTTCAAAATAATCCCCCTAACCATTGTACGTGATGGACGCAGAAGACGTTTAGATGGGGAAGGAGTGTAAGAGAGAGCATAAGTCGCGGCCACGATGGTTAGAGTCCTAAAGTGCAAAACATGCTTAGAGTATCCTTGGTAACTCACAATAGAGATAAGTCCTAGCATCTGCTTTGCGCGGGGTTACTATCAATGGAAACTCGATTCAAAACCCAGGAAGTGACCTTAAGGCTCTAAGACTTTGAGTGAAACTATGTGGTTGGAGTACTTGTTCCCTTTCGCTGCCTTCACTGCTTATTTAGCCTCGACGAGAGTTATGGACCGCGGACTCCTTGAGAAATCGGGCGCGGCTTGCGCCCCCACGTCAGAAGAGTTTCATGACTCACGAAGGAAGAATTTTCGGTAAATTAGAGAAATTGTATATTTGGAAATGAAACCTCTGGTGTAATATTGCTTTCTAATCACTTTATTCAAAACTACCTTTGTTTACCAACACGAAATGCCAACAATCTTATAAACCCCTATTACTGATAGTGATCGATAGATGAATTATGCTGTTAGCACGTACGAAAACTCTATTGGTCTGCTATTAAATTAGGTAACTACGTAGAACACGTGTTGTCCCAATGAGGCGCCTCAGAGGCCTTGTGCCCAACTTCAAAGCTCAGGGCTTGAGGCCTCAGAGGTACGAGGCCAAATAACAGCTCAATGATGAATTACATAACTGAAATCTCACCCCAAATCCATCATTTCTCAAATTAGATGATATTCTAAGATATTCGGTGAGCAAGGCCTATATTAAGGCGTACTTCAGGCTACGGGTGGGTGTAATATAAGGCGCAACCTACTAATAATTGCACGAAGCCTTGCCGGTTAGTAAATATAAATTTTATTTATACGCTTATTTGGAGGCTCCCAACAACTGCATAATTTTGCAGCTAGATTATGGTTGGACATGTGGAATGTATTGCCTTCTTTCGGTCTGACTAGGCCTCTGTGGAACGAGCTGCATGCGGCGGATTCATTAGCCAGGCAGAACCACGGCCCCTATTGGAGAGCCAATCCTCTGCGTTAAACAACTGGATAAACGTATTCAGCATGCCCAATTATGCAGTTGCAGACAGTAAATATAAAAGGGTGAGAGAATAACACTCAACGATCACAGACTTTATCAAACTGCATCCACTGGTGACTACATCTAATACCGCAACCATGGCCATGAATTCCAACCAGACAGGCACGGAAATAAATACCAAAATAACACAAGCTCCTAGGGCCAACCGATACTGCGACGATGATCTATCAACTATTGGGAATGACGAGATAGATGTAAAGCTCAATAGTCCCACCGTTGATAAGAGAAACCTCTGCTGGTGCAACCGGTATGTACGAGTCGATGAGTCGTTGTCTGACTTACTGACACCTTCGAGTTCGGGCGGTACCCATAATACCTCGACTATATTTGAACCCTGGGAGGTTATCTCAGTCCGACCGACAACTGAGCTTACGAGCTTCAAAAGCATATGTGGCGTGAATTTAGTCTCAACCTACAAGGTCATGAAAGATGGCTATACAGGAGTGCGGGCAATCACGTCCTACTCACAAGTCGAACTAGCACATGCGGTGGATGCTGCCGAACAGGAGTATGATTCCCAGGGTTCTATTCTCACACGCCTCATGAGGCGGGATACCTACGGGCAAAACCTGGCAAGACGCATCTTCGAGCTTCCGGCCTGCCTCCCATCTAAGCTTGGGGCCCTACTAGACTGTCGCTTTGTTGCAACCAATAAGAACCCTCGCATCCGGCGTGAATGGAAGATTGTCATGCTCAAGCCCATTCCCGAGGTGTTGACGGACGAAGGACAACAATCAAATGACGGTGGACTATGGAATAGGGGTAGCAGAAAACAGAGAGACCCAGTTCAAAAGTGGCTCGTAATCCTTCGGGGCCAAGATACAAGAGTCAGCAAGAAATGCTTCCAAAACTTCAATACTATGTCCAATCCGTGGCTCGAAGTGGACGAGGGGCCACAGAATGACATCGCAGACCAACCCGGAGGATTGGATGGGCGGCCGCTATAGGTCCGGTAGCAAATCACTCATTGAGGCCACTTACGACCAGGCAACAATGCACCGCATGCTCGGCAATTCAATATTATCTGATCCCTCCCCCACCTTCTATGGTGCGTGGCTGTCTGTTTTCCGTTTCTCCGCTGTCAGTTCATTTGAGAAGTAGAGGGCTTATATGGCTAAAATGAATGTAACGATAGCCCCAGGTGTTCACCAAGGACGTTTCTAGCTCTCCCGACCCTGCTAGAATTATATAAGTCAGCGTAATGAAGTTATTTTCCACATTCCCTTAGACAGCCTATGATAACCGCCCCGCATTTTGATCATACCCTCGGTCGCGTTCGGTACGAAATGTGCAGCTTACATGCATTAGATATTGAAGAATCCTAGCCACAGGGCTGATAGTCGGGACAACTGAAGTTGAAAGTGCAAAATTAATAAAGTAAGTAGGGTTGTATTGACTAGCCTAAGTAGCGAATGCGACCGCACAACCACTTAGGACAAAGCCTGCGATAAGCTCATATTAATCCATTCACTATAATATGGAGTATTTGATGCAATGCTGTATACTCATAAACAAATGAAGTTTATAGCGGCGCTTTGTCAACAATGATTCTTCAGCATGGTGCGCGGCCTAATCACACCTGATCCATATTCGGTTAACATGCCGAGACTACTCTCCAACTGCTTACCAACGTTCCCAATTGCCCCCAGCCCCGGTGCTGATCACAAGATCGGCCTAGTCGGACTGTCTAGCGCGGGCTAGACTAGATAGACTCCTAACTCGTCAGAATCTAGACCATGTTCGCAGTGCTTGTCAAACGCGCACTGACACGAACCTCGTGTCAAACCGCGACGAAGGTTCATTCTTCTGAAACTCGACAAGCTGCCGAGAGAATAAACTGCAACCACCAAGCCAAAGCTCTCCCCCACGGGGAAAATCCGACTAGGCTGACGCTGGGTCTAGGAATTCACTAGCCAATGATGGATTCTACCAAGATAATCATATGCGGGGATGATTGTCGTGGGGGGTTTGACTTCACAGGTGCGTTTGGGTTGAATATCGACGGAAATAGGTTGGCTTACGCAATCTCGGCATAGTGCAATTCGAAGAGGTGGTTCTAGCAATATTACCAACCACAATTTTCTTGCTCCTTACCCCCTTTCGAGCTCTTGTGCTGCTTCGGCGACGAATCATAGCCAGGCGTAATAACCTGTATCTTGCCAAACTGGTACGGTTACTAATGGCTCCCGTTATAACCGAAGTGGGTGTGCTGAATACGTATGCACCAGGTCACTATAGGGGCTTATGTCGGCCTTCAATTCGCACTTGTGGTCCAATGGGCGCAACCTGAGCTTAGGAGCTCAGTTTCCATCGCCTCCACGGTCCTCTCGTTGGTTTCTGGGCTATCACTTGTGCTGCTTTCACACCTAGAACACGCCAAGTCTATCCGGCCCTCTTTTATCATAACGTTTTACCTCGTTTCTACTGTCCTTTTCGATATTGCGCGGACGAGGACACAATGGCTTCGAAGAGATGCCGACGGCGTAGCTGCGACCCTAACAGCTTCACTCACTGTCAAAATCGCTCTCCTCACCCTCGAAGCGGTCGAAAAACGACGCCTGTTGCTGGGCGGCTATCGCGAATACCCCCGTGAGAGTACAAGCGGACCTCTGAGTCGGGGGTTCTTCTTATGGCTCAACTCTCTTCTTCTGTCTGGGTTTGGCAGGGTGCTTTCGGTGGCCGATCTACCGTCTATCAGCGAGAAGCTCAACTCACCGGTACTAGCAAAAGATTTATCAGCATCGTGGGATAGGTGTAGGGTGAAACCAAAGGAGTGCGATATAAGGGGCTAGTTACTGACGTCCGACAGGTAACCAGAAGAAACGACATGCGCTTGCCTTCGCTACAGTACTGGCCTTTCGATGGGAAGTCATCTTCATTGTCTTTCCAAAACTTGCCTACGTCGCACTTAGTCTATCCCAACCATTCTTAATCCAGGAAGCTGTAAGCTTCGTGCAAAACACTGGAAATGAAAACAATAATGTCGGATACGGCCTAATAGGCGCATTCGCTTTAGTTTATACCGGCCTCGCAGTAAGGACATTTTGATAAATATTATTCTTGAAGCTAACGCGGGCTACTCAGATCACTATGGGATGGTCGTCCCATCTCACCTACCGACTAATGACGATGATCCGCGGCGGCCTTATATCAATTATATATCGAAAGATGCTGCGGACTCAAGTTACAAAGCTTAATGACTCGGCGGCCGTCACCCTGATGAGCACTGATGTGCAAAGAATTGCTGAAACTTTTCAATACCTCCTAGTTGACACTATCCCTGCGTTCATTCAACTTGGTATCGCCACTTACCTGCTTTATCTCCAACTAGGCGCTGTTTTCGTGGTGCTTCTCATTTTATCTATTGGTATGACTCCTATCTAGCTCTATGACTTGTTTAGATGCTAAGCTGCGACTTCTAGCGGGAACGCTGCTATCCGGGCAGATTGCCGACAAGGTTTCCAAGAATCAGAAACAATGGCTTGAAGCTATTCAGACGCGAATTAACTTTACATCTGAAATTCTTGGCTCTATGAAGAATGTAAAAATGTTGGGTCTCACGGGACGGATGTTCGATCTAATTCAAAAACTCCGAAATGACGAGATTGCGAAGTCGAAGAAATACCGACAAGTCCAATCTTATTACGTTTCTATTAGTCTGTTCTTATGCTAATCAAAATAAATCTACAACAATATACTAATATCGTGTACAGTCAATATCCCTGAAATTATCGCTAGGGTACTCCTCTTCGGAGCTTATGGGATTGTCGCACATATCAAGGGCACCGACTCGTTATCTGTCTCGCAAGCTATATCTTCATTAGCGCTTATCACTCTCGTGTCCAAACCCCTAGCCGACATACTGAGCGCTATTCCGCAGGGTTGGGCCGCCTTAGGGTGTTTCCAGAGAATCCAAAAGTTCCTTAACGATATGCCAGACGAGGAACAGCGAAACGTCTCAGAGGCTGACATTGTAACTTCCAACGAACATCACAATAGCGCAACTAGTACAGAACTAAACTCGGTTCAGCCGGATATTGTGCGAGGCAACATAATTCTCGAGAACGCGAGCTTTGGATGGACCCAATCGTCACGGGATCTTGTATCTGGGGCTACTGTGCGAATCGATCCTTCTGAGACCGGGCTCACCATCCTCACTGGGCCCGTAGGTTGCGGCAAATCCACATTCCTCAAAGGGATACTGGGAGAAACCCCTTACTGCGGAGGATATATAGACACTTTGCCGTCTCGCGCCGCTTTTTGTGACCAAACCCCCTGGATTCTAAGCGGGAGTATCCGGGCCAACATTGTTGCCGAGTCTGAGTATGATCAAGTTTGGTATCAGACTGTTGTTAAAGCATGTGCATTGGATATCGATATCAACAGACTGTCGCATGGAGATTTGACTGTTGTCGGTAGTAAAGGAGTCAAGCTCAGTGGAGGCCAGAAGCAGCGCATAGTAGGTTAACTAACGACCAACAACGGCGATTTCACTAACTTATACTTCAGTCCATCGCGAGAGCCGTCTATTCCCGCAAACCGATCGCTATATTCGACGACGTTCTGAGTGGCTTGGACGCGGTAACGGAAGAGACTGTCTTCAGAGGGGTATTCGGTTCAAATGGGCTGTTCAAGAAAATCGGCACTACAGTAATTCTTGCAACTCATTCCAGTAAGNTTTTTTGTTGTCATATTGGCACTATTGCATTGCTCATTATATTATAGTTAAACGGCTCCCCGAAGCAGACTTGATTCTCGCCATGGACGAAAACGGGAAGATAATCGAGCAGGGGAAGTTCTCCGAGCTGAACATCCCCGGACGGTACATCTATAGCCTCAAGATTATCAATCTTCAATCCTCGACAGTGGTAGATGACGAGTCTCCGACCGAAAACGAAGGTAGCACTGAGCGCGAAGATGTGAATACCGAAGCACAAGATGAAGATTCAAACCGGCAGACGGGAGATTGGGCAACTTACAAGTACTACGCGGCTGCTCTGGGCCGCTCGAAACTACTCATCTTCGCTGCTTTGGTCACTCTCAATGAAGCTTCGGGTGGTATACAAAGTATGTGTAGCCTCTCCTCACTAGCTACGTTTTATAACTAACATGGTTATAGCTGTGTGGTTGAACTGGTGGGCGCAAAGCAATGAGCGAGGCGACCCTCCCCGGCTCGGCTATTGGCTTGGTATCTTCGCCGCTTTTAGTGTTGCTGAGGCCGTCGGATTAATAGCCTCCATCGCGTAATAAACCCTTACTCAACGGTGCTTTCGGCCTTTGCTGACAAGATTTTAGGTACCTGTATATCAACATTACGCCTAACGGAGGAAGACACCTCCACAACTCTATTCTAAAGGCAGCGCTGAATGCGCCCATGTCATTCCTGGCTAAAATAGAAACAGGAGTACTCGTCAACAGGTATGGTCGTTGGTTGTACCTCTAATTTTAATTCTAACTATTCCCAGATTCAGCCAAGATATTCGTCTCGCGGATATGACTCTACCAGGCGCCATTATCAATATCGCATTTCGTGAGTATTCCACTAGCTCCTATTTACTGTCATTAACCTGACACTTTTAGAACTCGGTCAGTGCATAGTCGCCACTGTACTAGCTGCGACGGCGGTGGGATATTTCGCTGCTGTTTTGCCATTTGTGGTTTTCGTCTTGTATCTCATTCAGCGATTCTACCTTCGCACTTCGAGGCAGTTACGTTTGCTAGAGTACGTCACATTATGCATTCAAAATGGCATTCCCGTTAACTTTACTTTAGACTTGAGACGAGTGCCCCCCTATTCTCACACTTCATCGAGTCACTGAGTGGCTTAGTGACCATCCGTGCATTTGGATGGACTGGGGAATATACAAACAGGACAAACAAACTACTTGATCAATCGCAGAAACCATTTTACCTCCTTCTGTGTATCCAACGATGGCTAGTCTTGGTCCTTGATCTCGTCGTCGCAGGACTCGCTGTTCTCTTGGTGGGCTTAGCGGTTGCGCTGCGGTCTAAGATTAATCCCGGCTTCTTAGGTATCGCACTCGTTCAACTTACAAGCCTTTCCCATGCCCTCACAGCCTTGGTGCAATTCTGGACTCTGCTTGAGACTTCTCTTGGCGCTATTGCAAGAATTAAAGACTTCTCGGAGACCACGCCCTCGGAGGCTACTGCTGAAGAATCAACTGAGCCTCCTTCGAATTGGCCGAACCAGGGTGCTCTGACTTTCGACTCGGTATCAGCTAGCTATGAAGATGATGGACCATTGATTCTCAAGGATGTCAGCTTTTCGCTCAAAGGCGGGCAGAAAATCGGGATTATCGGGAGAACGGGAAGGTAAGTCACTTCACTGGGATCCTAGCACTAGATGTGGGCTAATGCGATCGCGCTCAGTGGGAAGAGTTCGACGGTTCAGGCCATTCTTCGAATGATCAATATCAAAGGAGGCAGGATTCTTATTGATAATATGGACTTATCGACACTAACGGGCTCGGTGGTTCGCGAGCACATCATCACACTTACGCAAGATCCCTTCTTGTTCCCGGCATCAATCCGATCCAACATCGACCCTCTAGAGGCCTTTGGCGACCACGAAATTTCAGCCGCTCTAGACAAGGTAAAGCTCTGGGCCGTCTTACGCGATAAGGTCGGGGGCAATGATCCGGATATTAAAGCTGTTCTTGACACCTCCATGGATGCCGACTTCCTATCCCACGGCCAACGCCAACTGTTCTGTCTTGCCCGAGCTATTCTAATGCCTGGAAAGGTATTGATACTCGACGAGCCTACAAGCAGGTATGTACTGACTCGCGCCCTTCAAGCGCTTAGCTAGCGATCAACTAACTTTGAATGCAGCGTTGACGCCAAGACCGACGCCCAGATGCAAGAAGTGATTCGGGAGGAGTTTAAAGACCACACGATCATTATGATAGCACATCGGCTATCAAGTTTACTGGATTTTGATCGCGTTTTGGTCCTGGACCAGGGATCGCTTGTCGAAACCGGGCATCCTACCGAGTTATTGAATAACCCGTCGAGCCGCTTCGCTAAGATGTATCATGGATCTACTGGACGGAGCCGGGAAGCGTAAATCCATGCATGATCATACCTATAGCTAGCTTTATTTATATAAACGTGTTCCCCATGTATTAATACGTGTCAGTTCAAGCTCTTCACCTTTAAATCTTAAAATATGGGAGTTTGTTATTATAGTTCATCCCCGCCGCCCCCTTGGATGGAATTTATGAGACACCGAAGATGACGGTAGCCTGTAGAAGGTGTGGGAAAATGTCTCGTAGGGGCTACTACGACGTTCTATATTACAGAAAAAGACTTACTTCCTCTTTCGCTCACCTAGCTCCAATTGCGAGATATTTTGAATTTGCATTCAAATCACATTGTCGCGCCATTATGTTCTAAGACCTGCGTTGTCCGACCGAGACGAAGCACACCACTTGGTGCAAGCCGATTCACATTAATTGCTAAACTCCGCGCTGCATTAGCGCATTCTATGTCCTTATCGTTCTCATTACATACACATGTATTAGCTTTTATGCAGATATCTTCATAGAGAATTATCCCCGCTGCGTCATACCGGTATCAGCCTAGTGGCCGAATGGCAGGCGACAACAATACCTTACAGCGCATTTTCTTTCTTTGATTTACTCTGCCCAAGACCCTCAAGAAGTTCGACTCCTGCGACGAGCCGTGAATGGCCGCCATTTGTGCACCTGCACCCGCGGTCTCGGCCGCGCTGGTCCCGGACGGACCGTAACCGGCAGAGGAATCCCATCAGCCCCCATAAGCCAAACAGACCCAATACTCGAGAACGAGATCGGGAGGATGAACTCCTCATCTTCCGGCCTCATAGCAGGGCTCTCGATCTTCTCCCTAGCCGCCTTCGTCTTGTCCCATTGCGCCAGCAGGCCCTTCGCCACCTCCCGCGACGTAGCAGCGTCTGTGAAATTCCACGTTTCCGTCGCCGCGGCCTTCTCATACGCCTCATACGCTTCTTTATCGTATTTCATCGCGAGCAGGATGTGCCCCTTGTATAAGTAACTCGTTGCCAGCGGCGCGAGCGACGGGTCGCACGCATCGGGATCTGTCGCGAGCATGAGCGCCCGGTTGACCATGGAGAGCGCCTCCGCATAGTCGTGCGCGGACTTGTATTTGTTCGCCCGCGCGATGAGCGCCCCTGTTGCTAGAACCAGGGCCCTGATTTCCCCCAAGACGGCGTGTTTTTCTTCTGCCGTGAGGTCGAACGCTTTTATTTCAAAGGCCATTTTGAATTGATGTGAAGCAATTGAACGAGATGACAGGAAAAAGCAAATGAAATAACTTCAATGGAGTGATAGTAAATGCAAGTAGACGATCCGACGCTCAACGTGGGATGGCGAAGGAGCTCTCGATCCAGCTACCCATGGTAAAATTCCGCCTCTTAAGTATTGCCGAATCGCGTTGTTTTCTTTCGGAATCTGTGTCGATTGTTTTGCATCTTTCATGTTCGGTCCTATGGTGGAATGTTCAATAGGGTAGACAAGTCGCCACGTGAATACAATGCACAGCTCGGACAAAGACATGGGAATTAGCTCGAAGCGGGCTGTGGACTCTACGTCATCTTTTCTTTGTTGTGTCGCGCGGCTGAAGCGTAATTACGCGTGACTCACATCTGAATATGTGCGGTCTATGTCTGCTCGTCCTTTAGGAAAGGCGACATGCATGAGATAGAAAATAAGCATATGATATGAGGCAATACGATACCCATTGAGTTCGGTTGGGATACGAAGGAGCTTGTATTGTTTCACTTATACATCTTAGATAAACTCTATAGCCCTCCTGATTTACTAAACTCATGTGCGGCCGGTTATCGGTTTACCAAAGGCGGCACGCTCGCCAACGTCGGAATGACAGGGACTATGAACCCAGTGCCTTCATCGAAGTAGAGGCGATCAATAGTCGTCTCGCGCATAGTACCGCTGCCATTCGGGATCGCGAAGCGATGGTATGCGATATACCAGTCATCTGTACCAGGCACGTTGACGATAGAGTTATGGCCTGTCGCTAGGATACCCTGGGATGCATCTTTTTGTAGTATAACGCCGCGATATGTGAACGGGCCTAGGGCAGATGTCGCTGTCGCGTAGCCTATGCGATAGTTCTCCGACCCGGTGTCATCAATTGAGTACGTCAAGTGATACAACCCCTTTCGGTATATCATGAATGAACCCTCGCGGAAATCTGTCAAACCCGTAGGCCGCTGCAGAGTTGAGGTTTTGATGGAGAGCATGTCGTCGCTTAACTCAGCCACCAAAGGAGACCTGCTGTGTGGTTAGTCTAAGAGCAATCGAAGCGGTCTGTATGAAAATAATAATAGATTAAACATACCCATTACCCCAGTATAGATAATACTTGCCGGTCTCTGGGTCTAGGAATGTCGCGGGATCGATCGCTTGCCCGGATGTGAGGGCCTCATTATTCAGTATCATGGCCGTCGGTTGCGCTGTGAATGGGCCCTCTGGTGAGTTAGCTACTGCTACCCCAATTGTCTTCCTATTATAGGTAGGATTCTGGCCGCTGAAATAGAAGTAATATTTCCCATTTCGCTCGATAATCGTGGGTGCCCAGGCATTCTAATTACACTGATTAGGATTGAATGGCATTTGGGTGCTAGAGATCAGCTTACTCCCGTTGCCCATGGCACATTGCCACTGGTTCCGTTCAGAGTCAGGAATGGCTGCGAGGAACGAGTCCATGTAGCCAAATCAGTCTGTATGATCAGTGTCAATGATTGGCAGCAAATTGAAAGCCTCTAGAATGCGACTAACCGACTTCCACGAATAAAACGTTTGTCCGCCCCAACCTGGATACCCGTCACTGGTAGGGTAGATGTAATAGGTATCTTCAAAGACGGCGATATTTGGGTCGGCGTTATAGCCCGCCAGAACAGGACTATCTCTCTTCACCACCTCGCGCGCTCTCTTCTTGGCATAAGAGGTTGTGATATGGGATAACTCTGCGGATGTAATGGGAAGCACCGTACCGTGTCGCGGGCTCGCAGGTAAGTTGAACGAACTAGAGACTTTCCAACTAGGGTTCGAGATATCCGTCGCCTCAAGTGGAATGTATTTGCGACCCGTGTACTCATCCACGAACAGGTAGAATTTGTCTCCATGAACATCGTTTGGATTGGACTTGAATACCGTAGGCCCTTCAACCGCGCTTGTACCCGCGTTCTTTCCAATGCATGTCGAGATAGATTTCCACGACGACAGTTGCGCCGTCAATGTCGAGCTGCTCTCCTCGATAATATCTCTGCAACCCGTAACGGCGCCCTCGTCTTTGGTGAAACGGTAGTATACGTCGTTGTATTCGAGGACAGTAGAGTCGATTCTCGACGTGCCCGCATCTTGCCAGATCTTGGCTTCGCTGAAGGTCACGAAGTCACTCGTAGTCGCGTACATCATACGATGATACGTCGTACCAGTGTGATTGGGATCATTCTCCGCATATAGCGAAGAAGCCCAGAAGACAACATATTCGCCAAGGCTATCATCGTAGTATGCTTCCGGCGCCCACGTATTACCAGCTGTCTCGGGAGACACGAGCACATGTCGTTGGGCCGACCATGTAACTAGGTCCGCCGTTTCCCAGATTTCGAGATACCGACTTCCTTTACGCACCGACGAATCCCACGATGTCCCCGAACCGATTGAGAGATCCGTAGCGAGGAGGTAGAATTTCGACCCATCGTGAGAGCGGAGAATGAAAGGGTCTCGGAGACCTTTGGTGCCAGCCGTGGAGGTGAGGACCGGCTGCCCCTCGTTGAGCTCAACCCAGTCTAACGCATTATTCCCATTGCTCGCGGCAATAAAGATATTCTCGCCTGCTAGGGAGTCTCCTGTGAAGTATGCGAAAGCGTAGCCTTCATAGGCATCTGCTGCAGCAGACCTTGGCACAAGTGGTCTTGGCCGAGGGATAGCATTTGCTGTGGCCTGCAGAGTGCCCAGTGCAACTGATAGGGCGTAAAGACGCATTTTGGAGATTGCCTATATCACAGGCTCAATTGATCATCGACACTGGAGCCCTACTGAATACGCATGGTCGGTCCGAGCCTTTATATTCATGGGCATAGCCATAGCCCAGGTAATAGCTCTAGTAATAACACTAAGTAGCGCGCGTTCTATACTTCGGGTGGAGCATTTTCCATCGTGTCCATGGTCGCGTTGCATCATCTGCCTCTTTTTTTTCTAGTGCCCTTTGTTGCAACAACAACCCACCTATGGTACAGAGTCTTGAAGTGGTTGAAGGCCGTTGCGCGTAGCATCCGGTGTAGTTAACTCCGGCCATGAGCTTTTCGGGTTCAGTTTATGCGGGGAATACGATGCTGGTGGGCGATCTTACCCCTGAGCAATGATCTTTCCGACAACAGCTCCCCCAAAAGGACTTGGCGATGCGGGGAGAATATGGGGTAGGTCTAGTGGGAAGCCATGAGGACCAGGATTGAGATCGGGAAATGTTATATGCGCTCCAATTGATACTGAAAAGCTAGTCCATAAAGTCGCATCACCGAGGATGTGATCTGGGGTCGCATAATCTTCACGAGCAAACAAGCTAAAATACTTCATACAAGGTATTAACTAATCAAAGTCCGTGTTTCACTCCAATGTCTTGTTTCTTGGCACTCCCCATCAACCCTTGATCGACCGTAACGCCTTAACCAACCTCATTATCCTCAATGCCTTACAGTACCAATGGAAGCAGTAAACCGGATATGAACCTAAAGCCAACACTGAATTTTGTTGCTTGTTTTACACTTGATCATAATCTTGTCGTTCATAGCTCATTGCTCATAACAAGTTCAGGTAGTTTCGGCGCTTCGGTTAGACCATGTCGTCACCTCGGTGTTGGCCTGCAACTGCCTTGCGAGGAATGCCTGGTCCTGCAGCACCAGAGCTATATATGCGTTGACCGTTGGTAGCGTGCTTGTCATTGTATGAAGACGAACCAACACCCCACCCGGCTTTCCGCGTCCACATGGCCTCCATGAGCTCTCCATCATGGGTGTAAAGACAGGCTTGGCTACGGTTTAGAGGAACGTGGTTCCAGCGCCAGTCCCAGATGGCGGCATAACACATTCGATAAGAGGAAAAGGCCATGACGCTGCCGATAACAGCACCAGCACACACATCATACCCTAGAAGTGAAAGAGTTAATTGGTGAGGTATAAGGGATTATCATAAACGACGTCATACGAGGCGCCCATGTGTATAAATCAAGCGCAGAACAACTTACAATTGTGGAACTCGTCAATAGTGAGGGCGCCCGCAATCAGAACAGCGCCAAGGATGGGAATATAGATCACAATCATCTTCCACATAGCAGCGTGGTAGTTGGCAAAAACCTTGAGCTTCGCGTTGAGGTAGAGGTAGAGGTATACGAAACCGGCAAACGCAGCGGTAGAGTGTCCCGACGGGAAAGATTCGAGCGAGTCGTTGATTTCCTTAGGGTCGCCTGTGCAAATCTCGCGTGTATAGTAAAGCTGGTTGAACCCTGCAGCATTGTAGGGAGAGCCTTCCACACCAGCACCATTCCTAGCTAGACTCGTATCGGGTTTGCAGACGTCAAGGAAATGAGGGCGGAGGCCACCGATCAGGAATTTGATAAAGACCTGGAAGACGGCGGCACCTATTAGAGAGTATAACAGGCCAATAATACCGTTGTTGACATCCCAGAAGGAACGGACGCGGATTTGCATAACGAGAATGGCGAGAATGGGAACGACAGCGGCTAAGAAGGCGGCCAACCAGATCGGGATGATTTCCTTTCGCAAGGGATACGCGAACTCGGGGTACACAACTTCGCCATCGGAGGGGAATGTGACCGCAAACGAACGCGTCGGAGCCGGGGGCGCTTCATAGATCTAGTACAAGTTAGTCTGTGTATAAATCATGAAAGGATGTCAGTGTGAAAGGCGTACACCCAGGCCTATAACACCCATGATCACAAATGTGAGGATGTCAAGCCACGTCACCTTCAACCACTGGCCAAAGGATGGACGGGTGGCCATGCTGTAAGTGCTATCAACATGCCGACTCCTCCTAGCCCCATCGACATGATTAATACCCTCGTCGGCGCCTTGGCGATTGCGACGATTGAAGAAACCCATAGCTATTGATGTATAAAGGGCAAAATGGTATTAGATATTGAATGAAAATGCACCCTCAAATGTTCGATGAAGCGGCAGCGAGGTTGACCCGGTATCTCTAGGTATTATTTGGGGTTAGGAGGAGGTTGGGCCAGAAGCATGAGTTGGCATGTGGACTGTTTAAAATTAGGTAACGAAGGTGAAAGACGAAGCCGGTATATATAGGGGGACATTGTCCCTTGTTGCACATCGATAGATTCTTTCCATAGCCATCATCACCATCATCGTACCTGAACCTGGTAGAATGGTGACAACGAGTTTGGCTTTCCATCTAGTGGTGACGTCACATCCGGGGGAGGCCCCGTGGGCACCAACTCACAAATGCGACAGTGAACAGCTCAGAAAACAATAAGTGAAACATGGAATTTACAGGATGCTATTGTGCCGTATTACCGAGTGCCGGACATTTGGTACTACACACGCATCCAATTATTCGATGAAGCACGATGTGAGGCATGATATTCCTACCGATATTAATGGTATACCATACCGGTCTGGTCCAATAGACGGCATCCCTAATCCAGCACCTAGCTTTAGTGGCCGGCTGGCGATCTTAGCGCATATGTCCCCACTAAACCCCTCGACAGTATCAACTCACGTCATAGAATGCAAAACTTGGCAAACTTGGCAACGTTTGTCTTGGGCGTTGCTGGATGCAGCAGCAATGCTTGACCAACTATACTGAGATGTTGATTGAGGGTATAAAAAGGGTGTGACGTGATTTCTCTGATTCAATTAGTCTTGAGCATATTGACATGTCTATCGCTCTGTAAACAACCTGTACACTGAATTAGTGCATCTGTGGCGCAAAAATATGCGCTCAGCCACATACATATTGAGACAACAATCTAAGTCCTAACTGCGTCAACCCTTTCCTAACTCAGCCTATTAAACAACAGAGGTAGCCGAGTGTGCACGGATAATGGTCTTTTGCGGACAGTCTTTCGTTATTTGTTTTTATTTTTAAAGAAATTCTAATCTTTTTTTTTTTTTTTTTTCACAATTAATGTACCAGGGCTTGGCAGAGGCACCTGGACCTCTCACCAGATACGGATTAAGTGTGGCTTGACGGTTTCTCACACCTCTCTTTACCTGAGCGGAGGCTCCAGATTACCAATACGTGCCTTCACAACAATACCACCGCCTAAATGTGTCTTAGTTGAAATCGGGACTGACATGTCACCTTCACCAGTGTGCCCCTACTTTAGCCTGTCTGCTAGCAGGCAGTTACTCCGTATTCTCCACGCGCCAGTGCTACTTTTTAGAGGCCAGTAAAGTCCGCTCTATGCTACCTTGAAGCACATACCTAGGTGTTATTCCTATTATTTCACAACTTGATTCTGGGAATTCGCTCTAATGGGAAGGTTGAACAAGGGCTGATGAAAAACTAAGGGGCGAACTAACTTAGACATTTCTCGCCTAATACTATACATCAAGCTGAAAGTCTAGGCTAGGCGTCCTCGGCTTGGCAACGCCCCGGCCGCAAGGCAAACTCGCTTGTTGGACAGCCTAGGATAGATTTGGACTCGGAGAGGGCATCATGCGCTAGCAAATGACTGCTAATGGCTAGGATTCGTCGAGATAGCCTGCATGGTTAGACCGAGCCGGTACCAGATAGATGGAAAAGACAAGGGGATTAATGCCGGCTCTACAAAGCTGGCGACACCTTACACCTAGCACCATGCTTTGATACCCAGCGCGTCAGACTACAAAGTGACACTGCGTTCAGCCGCACCATGGGCCCATCGGTCTGCGGAGGCAGCCCTTCATTTTATAATAGATATGGGTGCCCCTTCACTTGCAATGCTCTTCGCCCCTCGCGAGACTTGGGTTCATAAAGCAAAATCAAAGAGAAAGCCATAATGGCGTCCCAAGCAACACATGGCCATATACCGCCTATGATGAACCAGCCCCATTCACAGACCGTTGGTACCACATCAGCTCCAGGAAACGATGGCCTCACAACGGCATTTTCAAACCTAAGTATAGGTCAACAAGCGTCGGCTCCCCGACAACTTCATCAACTCGCTAGCCACAACCATGGACCTCAGCAAGTCTACAGTCACGCAGTTCACAGCTCACCATCACCACCAGCCTCACATGTGGCAAGTCCGCCGGCTTATCAACAACCTATTGGGTCAGTCATTTCTCACAGCCAGGTGCCTGGACACTCGGCTCCTCCACAATTCTCGCAGAATGCGTACCCAACACCAGTTCAAACACCCGTGAGCTCCCCGTCACCGCACCCAACGTATTCACCGGCAGCGCACGCAAATGCACAGACAATGCAGATCCCGCCATATAACCCGGCAAACCATAACACCAGTAAACCTACATTTGCTGCTCCTCCAACTGTCGCGGTACCTTCACCGTCCGCGGCCCAACCCACCAAGACGAAAACTGGCTTCTTCAGCAAAATGACTAAAAACCCCATCGCTGGGGTGGGGGCCGGTCTAGTGGGCGGTTTGACGACTGCGGTGCTCGCGCATGAAGGCAAGGACAAGATCGAAGAATGGGCGAAGCAGAAGATGGGATCGATTGCTGGAACAGTAGGTTTGGGTTCTTCGGGAGATGGTAAGACGCATGGTGGACAGCATGCCAACACAGGACATGTTGGCGCGCATCATCACCCCCATTCAGGGGGCTCACATGCGGCGAGCTCGCACCCTGTGGGCACGCACTCGGTAGGTACACATTCGGTAACGCACGCGGTGGCCCATCAGCCAACTCACCAGGCGGCACATTCGATTATACGCCCAGGAACGCATCAGGTAATTCACTCGCCGGTACAAAATCTACCACAAGCGGCGCCTCACTCAGCGGGACATCCCATAGCACATCAGGTAGTAGCCGCACAGCAAACAGCACAACAGGTCATGGCACAACCAACGCCAACACCCCAATTACAACAGGGACAAGTCATGGCCCCTATGGCGCCTCTAGCGCCACGACCAGTTCAGATGGGAGTCCCCAACCAGCAAATGCCTATGCCTGCGAGACCTGGCTTCCCAGGACCCGGTTTCCCAGGACCTGGATTCCAAGGCCAAGCGGTACGGCCACCGATGATGCCGGGTATGCCACCAATGCCAATGCCGATGCCGATGGGGCCTGGCCCAATGGGCCCTGGGCCAATGTTCCAAAGACCGCCACCCCCGCCGATGGGAGGCCCGATGGGACCGATGGGTGGCCCAGCAGGCGGTCCTATGGGCGGCCCTATGGGAGGAGGGCCCCCTGAGCGACCTGACAGGCCTGAGCGGCCTGAACACGAAGGTGCTGGAGCTCACAGCGGAGCTTCTGCCGCTGGTGCTGGCGCAGGTGCCGGTGCAGGCGTTGGTGCAGGTGCTGGCGCATATGACCCCAATTCATCCGCCGCAACTGGACATGATCCATATGCCCAACAGGGCGGAACAAGCCGAGACCTCACCGGCGCAGATCCCACAGGGTATCCCGGAGGGGCTTCGAATACAACTGCGGACGGGGCAACAGCGCAAAATCAAAATCAAAATCAAACCCATACCATGCCAGAGTCGGGGGCATACGGAGACTACACGAGCCACGCTGTTGACACATCCGCATATCCCACCGATGCTGGTGGTGGCACCGGCCAGGCCCACACTTACGAGTCGGCCACCGCAACCGCCGGTACAGGCGCAGAACAAACCCACGCTTATGAATCGACCGCCGCGACTAGCGGTATGGGCGCGGGGCAAACCCACGCTTACGAATCGACCACCGCGGCTAGTGGTACGGCGGTAGAACAAACCCACACGTCCGAAACAGTCGGGGCCGCGGAGACGGCCAGGGAGGCGCCTGCCGGAGCTATGGCGGGTGCAGAGCAGAACCAGGTTGTGAACCAGACGATATACGTAGACCAAAGCACGGCCGTTAACCAGAGCGCTTACGTCGACCAGAGCGCGTACGTTAACCAGAACACGACCATCGACCAGTCGACATATGTAGACCAGTCAGCATACGTAGATCAATCGGCACATGTCAATCAAAACATGATGGTCGATCAGAGCGCTTATGTCGATCAAAGTGCCTATATCAATCAGAACACGGCTGTTGACCAGAGCACTCATGTTGATCAGAACGCCTACGTTGACCAGAGCGCAACAATGAACCAAAGCGCCTATATCGACCAGAGCGCAGCGGCAAACCAAACCGGTTATATCGATCAGAGCGCTGCTGTCGATCAAAGTGCTTACATAGACCAAAGCGCATACGTAGACCAGAGTGCCTATATCGACCAGAGCGCAACAGTAAACCAAGCCGCTTATATCGATCAAAGCGCTACTGTCGATCAAAGTGCCTACATCGACCAAAGCACGGCGGTTGATCAGACCGCTTATATAGACCAGAGCGCGACGATTGACCAAAGTGCCTACGTAGACCAGAGCGCCTATATTGATCAATCCGCATATATCGACCAGAGTGCCTACGTGGACCAGTCTGCATACGTCGATCAGTCCGCTTACATCGATCAAAGCGCGTACGTCGACCAAGGCGCATATATCGATCAATCTGCCTACGCTGATCAATCCGCCTACGCCGACCAGTCCGCATATGTAGACCAGAGTACGTATACGGACGAGAGCGCATACTACTCGTACGACTATTATTAAGCAGATTACGGGCTCGCGTGAGCTCGCAGGGTACAATTCATTATCTCCGGGGGACTCGAATCGTGGAAATCATCAGATCCTTGTTAGGTTATGTTTACATCATTAGCATCATATAGAAAGTCAGGCGTATCGGGAGGTCGGCAGTGGGCGGATGGACAAACACAGGATACCATGACTGTCTTTATCGTTTTTTTTTYCTCTCTAGATGATCGATGATCGATATGCAATTTACATCCCACCTCATGACACCCGGAGCGTATTTTGAATGTATACATCCACACGCCGCTGAACGCCGATGCCATGCCGTGCCGTGTTGTTAATCCCGTAGCTCCCAAAGCAAGGTAAATGTGGGCAAGGGATATCATGTTCAATTTTTTTTAAAACCCCAGGTTGGCTTTTTACCGTCTGCCGCGGCCGCCACCACCACCGCCCATCATGCCGCCCATGCCCATGCTTTCCATCATTTTCTGCATATCCATGCCGCCGGGGAGCCCAGGCATACCTCCGCCGCCACCGCCGAACATGCGTGCAAGACTAGCCATATCCGGCATGCCACCAGCCCCGGCGCCACCCATGCTTTGGAGCCTCTTCTGCATAGCGGCCATCTGCTGAGCTTTGTTGCCGCCGCCCAGAGCTTGCTGCGCCTTCTGCATGTTCTTCATGCTGCCGCCCATCTTTTTCGCCATGCCGGCCATCATCCGCTGCTGCGACAGGAGGTCCTCGACTTCGCGCACGCTGACGCCACTACCGCAGGCCACACGCGTCATACGCGTAGGCTGTTCGATGAACATCTTGCCGTCGCTGTCGAGTTCCTTCTCCGTCATGCTGTCGCATATATAAATCATACGCTTCAAGCGGGCGCTTGACTCGTCGTCGTCCATGCCGGCCATACCTGGCAAATTGGACATGCCGGGAATCATGCCCGCCATCTTGGATAGGGGGCCCATCTTCATTATGTTGCTGAGTTGGTCGCGGAGATCTCTTATCGTGAATATGCCTTCTGTGATGTGCTTTATCGTCTCTTTTTGGTCCAGCTTAAGGGATTGGACGTGTTCTACCAACCCTGCCATATCACCCATGCCTAATAACTTGTTGACAAATTGTTGTGGTGCGAACCGCTCTAAGTCTAGCATGTGCTCTCCCGTGCCAATAAACACGATCGGTGTATGTGTAGCCGCGACGGCGGATATGGCTCCACCTCCGCTTGCATGACCGTCTGTCTTCGTGATAATGATAGCTCCGAAGTCTGCAGCCTCCTTGAAGGCCTTCGCCTGTGCCTCCGCTTGCTGACCTATCGAAGCATCCAGGACCATAATAGTCTCATCTGGCTTGACAGCCTCTTGAATATCCATCATCTCCTGGAACAGCGCAGACTCCTGTCTGTGTCTACCGGACGTATCGACGATAATGACCTCGAAGCGCTCCTTCTTGAACTTGTCGACACCTTCTCTCGCGACCTTGGCGGGGTCCGTCTCGGTTAAGGAGCCGTAGTAGGGGATCTTGGCCTTGGTTGCATTCTGCTTTAATTGATCAAAGGCACCGGCTCGGAAGGTGTCGGCGCAAACGAGGCAGGCCCGGAAGCCCCGTGCTTGGTAGTGTCTGGCGAGCTTCGTACATGTCGTCGTCTTTCCGGCACCCTGTAGACCGACAAACATGATGACGTTTGACTTGCCCTTCTTGGGCTTGAAGGGCTCGGCATGGGGATCGACGAGTTTCACGAGTTCGTCGAAGACAGTCTTCTGGATGAGGCGCTTCTTGTTGACGGCAGGTGGCAGATCTTTGAAATTGACAGTGCTACTTATAGAGTTCTTAAGGCGGCTGACTAGTTTAACGTTGACATCGGCTTCGAGGAGGGCTCCCGATATCTCGTTGAGCATGGCTTTGAAGGCCTACATGATATCATGATATATGTCAGTGGACTGTGGGGCTGCCAATGGCTATCGGTGGGTGGGCTCTGTTGCATACCTTCTCGTCGAGGTTGGGAGCTCGAGTGGCATCGTGCAAGGCGCCGCTGATGCGCCGGCCGAGGTCTTGAAGAACCATGGCGAAGTCTGGTTGTGATGTTGATGTGGTAAGAATACCCCCAAGGTGTCGTTCTGACAAGTGGTAGGTACAGGCGCTGCTGATATGTGGAATCTAGTGTGTACAAGTATCCACTATAAAGCTTACAGGAGGTACCTAGGTACAACTACCTACCTGACTTATAGCACTGAACAGAGTTCTCTTGAGTGGTCAATCCGATAAAGTTATGGGTTTAGGCCACCCCACTCTTTCTCCCATTTCAGCCACCACAGCCACCTTACACGCCCCAGTACCTAGATACTTGAAGCTGATCCGGCGGCCCCATTACCCACCCCGGTTCCTAGTTTTGTCACTCTCGCTTTTAGATTCCCTCTCTCATTTTACTAAGTGAGAAATTTATTCCCCGCTACAAGTAGTTACTACGAAGTAGTGTCCCTAGGCTGTGGGCAATATTACCTACTTGGTAAAGCCTGCCTTACGAACAACAACATGCCCCCGCGCTGGGCTGAGGCTGAAGACAAGTCATTTCTCTGTCATCTGCTGGGCCCGCCAGCCAACGTCCATGCACTTCCCAAAAGTCCAATTCCCTAACGATGTTAAGAGTAAGTGCCGGAGTCGGCGAGGTGAGAGGGAGATTTGCGATAGCCCTTCCCCGAGGTAAGATTGGCAACTCTCGTCGCCGGGGTTGTGTACCAGCGTGGACTGCGAACGACATCGGCAGTGGTCCTGTGATCATCCATAACTGGCTCCGAGCGGCCAACACTGGCCGCCGACTTTTGTTGTTTCAGCCCCACTTACTTTTTAAAAGAATATACACATCTACATTAAGTATAGCTCCAACCGAGTTATGCACTTTTTAAATGAATGTGTAGACCGCAAGACGAGCAGTAGCCTTAAACATGTTACATGACGAAGGATAGTGGTTTAACAGGAGGTGGGACGGGGCATTGCCCTAGCATGGCGACGTCCGCCGGAGAAGATAGGTGTTTCTCCATTGCTGTCTTGACGTGCTTTGCAACACTTGCCTCGACGGCCCTAGCAATTGTATTGTCCAGAGATTTTATCAGTTTATTTATACTTTCTTGTGCCGAAACTCTTCTAAATGGGGGGTGCGTAATCTTGTGAACTTTGGTCCTGTCTTGTATGTTGATAACTGTATTTTGGAGGCAAAAGGGATGTAAAGGTAATGGAGTATGTGTCCTTGGCGAAAGCCCAAGTAAGTCACTTAGCTAATTAAACGCTAGTCAAGTAACTTACTTGGGCTTTTGCCAAAGTATAACCCTGTGTCTCGATTTCGAGAGCGCTATGTCCATATACTGTATATTTAACCACACCTAGCTAATATTCATGTAAGAGGTATGTGACTAGGCGAGATACTTTCGACTCGCCAAGTCCTTACTAGGTAAGATCTTGCCAAGAATTAGGCACCCGACAAGGCACGTTTTACTGAACACCGACCATGCCTAGTAAATTGTTTGTTTAATATGAATAATTTTTGAAACTTTGATTTTATAGTAGCCACGGCGTGATGCCTGGCAGACCGGCCGCCTGGTCACAGGGTTGGTCCATACCCTTACCGGAGGCTGTGGGGTCTGGGGTCTCCGTACTATATAGTCTATTCTGGAAGCCAAGCTACCACCTTGATTATTCCACGTTCCTTTTGGAAACCTGCTGTAGTGAGTAGAATGGCTATTATTCTCAGACGTGACCATCGTTAAATTAAATATGAGCTAATAACGGAAAATATAGAAAATAAGAATTATTTATATAATGTCGTGATTTAGGTGCAACACCTGCCTCGCACACTAACTTCCCCTTCTACAAGCGTTATAGAATGCGAGATGTATTGTACCTGACCACGAGAATCTCGAAATTGTGATATATAATGTAATTACTTCTTTATTATATATAACTATTGAGTAGTTATTATAGGTTATGTAGTCAAGGTATAACTTATGTATGTTTTGGTGGATATACGGTAATGTACCTAGCGGCCTCGCGTTAGGACCTTGATATGAGGCAGATCATAACATAGACTAGATAAAGAATCTAGGTCATCAGTCGTATCAGAATCTTCTTGAAACGTTAAAAGGGGGCTGTGCGGGTTGTGGCTCATGACTGATTACTGGGAAACTGGTCAATCTAAGAAAAGTATAGAGACGTCCAACAGCAAGAAATGAGTTCTCCTGGTTGAGGACCCCGGAGTTCGGCCAACGCTGCTCACATGGCGTGGGTCGGGTCATTCTCTTCATCCTAATATCCACAATTAACAGCCTATCTTCGAGCTTCACTAGTTCGGCGTCGGCGTCTATTATCACATTGAGATACTATTTAGCTGCGCTAGTTGTAAAAATTGATTTGGACTCACTTCTAAGCTCATTTTTCCATTGTGGTTGAGAAATTGCATAAAAATAGCAACAATTTGTCTAAACATATTGGACTTTTTTGATTATGTTCTCTTAGTAAGCTAACTAACCCTGGCTACTATCTCTAATACAATTACACCATTATTTAGTCTTCCATCCTTTGTACTAAGATGCTGATTATTAGTATATACTAAGTAATGCTTGTGTTTGACAGCGATCCCCACTAGTNAAAAAAATTCAAGAAATCTTCTACCTATAATATTAAATATAACATTAACCAAACTACTTACAATTAATTAAAGCGATTTATATAAAAAGGCAACATTTACTTAACCTATTAAGAACTTTAAAATTACATTCTAGCTTAACTTTGTACAAATATATTATTTGCCAAGACCAAATGACTGGTTTCTGAGCAATTAAACCCCACACCTAAGACACGAAGTTAAAATTCTGTTTCTATTTTAGAACCTCTGTGGCATAACATGAATGAACATTATCCAGATATGCGAGGCGATGTGAATACTTGAACTACCTTTGACTGCCTAGAATAAACCTTTCGGTGGCACCCCTAACAACCAAAAAGATTTCGTGGCAGTAGAGTTTACTAGCAACATTTAGTGTACTACGTCCTTGGGTGTTACGGAATTGCTTACCAGAAGCAATCCGTGAAGCCTGATGAATGTTACCAAGTAAATGTTACTCCAGGTCATCAAGCCATGGTCAAGGGATATCCACGATATCCATTATGGGCTAAAGGTTGTTGAGGATAGCTAGGATGCAGGAGTCAACATTGCCATTGCCGGCAGGCGTTTGAAAGACATGGAAGAGACATAGACCAAAACTTATATCTTCTGGTTAGCTCAGCTATGACCTGTCACACCTTCTAGATGAACAGGGGAAGGTGTTGTGCATATAAACATACATACCAATTAGTGGTATTAGACTCTTCGCGCAACGGCAATTGTTTATCACCACCCTATACTCGGGTCATGTCACTACCAAAAAACGTACCTGAAGCCCGAGTTCTCATTTTTTGGGGTATGAGCCTCTCTTCGGGAGCCGCTCTTGTTAGCCTCCAACTAGGCTGTCAGAAGTAGGTGGCAAGGGTACAACCGATCCACATACCTATATAAACCCCTAACCTGCCGTTTATACTGTAGTGTAACTTACCTTCTAATCTAACGGATTTACTACACCAAAAGTACTATCTTTGACATAGGCAACACTTCCGAGACTGAGATTCATCACAACAGGTAAAGATCCGGGTACATAGAGATACTACTATATAGCGACGCCACGAATGCCGAAAAAATCAAGACCATCGGCAGCTAGATAAACTGCCAGGGTATAAGGTAGCAGTAGGGTAGAAGCTACCCACTAGTATGGCACTAGCGTAGCATGGGGGTATATGAGTAGGAGAACCCTCCCGACTTCTAGGGGAGAGGTTGAGGAATTAATAATATTAAGGCCTGACCATATACTTCTACCCGGCATTATCCTACCTGTGACCTACCTTCACTCTGGAGACCAACCACCCCGACATAATTATTCGCCGGGGACGCTAGAGACTGGAGTGCCATGAGCGTAGTTCATGCCAATCAACCTGAAATCGACTAGTTATCACAAGAATATTGTAGTTTGCCAACCCACACCACACTCGTACGGCTTCGGACACCAAGGTCATTAGAAACGAGAACGGGAGGCCATACAATAAAAGCGCGAGTGACGCGGAAAACTAAAATGTTGAGACGTTGACAGATGACGAAATTTTAGGAGTGAGATATCCCTGTTGCAACGTTGACGGCTATGCAAGTGGCAGGGGTTGGGATAAAAGGTTATGTACGTGAGCGTTCGGGGCGATATACCGTTGCCCCATCGAAGAAGGGTTTCGTTTTAGGTAAGTAAGAACTGCAGGTTACTAGACTAGTCAATACAACCCTACCTACTTTATTATTTGTGCACTTTCAACTTCAGTTGTCCCGACTATCAGCCCTGTGGCTAGGATTCTTCGATATCTAATGCATGTAAGCTGCACATTTCGTACCGAGCGCGACCGAGAGTATGATCCAAAATGCGGGGCGGCTATCACAGTTGTCTAAGGAAATGTGGAAAATAACTTTATTACACCGACTTAATAAAGCCTGGGCTCTAAGTACCTAGATCTCCTATAGATGATATCTGGCAAACCAGCAGAGAGAAATTTACTTGTCTTGCTACTATCTGTACCAGCTTAATTCTGGGACCGCACTGGGTGTAGTGTGAGGCGCACACATCCGGCAATAGACTCCTTACTAGTGGGCATATAGCTGTGAGTTAGGTTACATTCCTCATAGCGATATGTTTGTTAAATTTTCGCCCATATCCGCCTTCTCGCCTATTAATGAGACTAGTTAATATGCAGTTCATCTCCCAGCTAATTTTCTTGTCTGCCTTACTACGTGTCACACCTTCTAGCCTGGGACAAAGAAGGTGCCATGCACATAAGCAAGGGTATCGGTCAGTATTGTATTGGCTCCTCGCATAACAGCAAATGTATCTCACCGCCCATGCTTTCGTCACACTACTACACTTTGTTAATTTAGGGTGCTTGGGTTTCTGGATGATCTAGACCCTCGGGCTTTAAGTCTTGGTTAGGCTGAAGTGATAAGTAGGTATATTAGACATTACTTCACGTCCTTTGACAGGTACCGGTACCTGAAAAGAATCAACTCCTTGTATCAAAGACCGGTCACCTACCCCGCCAGACCTCTCTATTTCTTAGTGGTTATGCCTGTCATTCCCAGGCTGTCTCGGAGGCTTTCAAGATGTGTGGCAACTTGCTCCCACAGGCTAAGTATACATTCACTACCGTAGGTTCAACTGGGAGCTATCTCTCTTTTTTTTTCCTTTTCTGTCATGTTCCCTTCATCTTGCCTTTCTTTGTATATTGCGTATCACTCCCCACGCTCAAAGAACTTCCGGGGTACATTGTCCTGCTCCAAATGTAAACTTTGTAAGTGAATTTATAGGTGTTCTTTATGACGCCAATCTCCGTCATGCCCTCGTATTCTCTTCATTCTCTATCAGTTATACCTCTCATTCGATATACTACAAAAGTCTCCTCCCCCTATTTGAATCATCCCCTCCGGCCGAGAAGAATATCCTCGGAGATTCGGCTTCTCCTATTCAATGCCGCTAGCCCTACGTGACCTGTCTCTCCCGTGCGATTACACTTACCGCAGTGATCCTCACTATAGGAGAATAGCGATTGGCAGTGTCTGGCGAGATGCCTGAACCTCAGGGTCATCGGCGGGGACAGCATGATGGTGAGAAGGTCAAATGTGCTACCCATGTTCTCGATGTCAAACTTGACGTGTTTTCTAGGTCTAGGTACCTATGTAGAGAAATCCTCAAGCTACGGTAAAAGGAATCCCGATAAATATCCCACTATACCCCAGGTAGATGTGGGAGCCCAGATATTGCCTTCCTTTACTCAAGTGAGCAATACTCAAACCCACGGTCACGATGGCAGACACGAAAGCCACAACCATACAACCGATCAGGACGATATTACAAGCTATAAAGGAGGTCCCGCCATACCCGGGGAGAGGGCGCCTAACCAGGGGCGGTGTATTTCTTCGCGCCTTGCGTCGAGTGAGCAGGTAGAATTAGCTAGGGGAGCGAGGAGTCAATCTTCGTCGTCTGGGGCATCCACTTCGAGCGTTGTGGACTTCACGAAGACTAGATGTTCAGCACCCAAGTGTACACAACACAGGGGAGGAGCGTCCGGTTTAACCTCGTCTCTAGGAACCCGCCCTATGATTGACAAGACGCCAGATCCGATGATACAGACAGGTTATGATAGCGAAGTTGACGGGGTATTTCAACGGAGAATAGGAAAAGGCCCGGCAGAGAAACAGAATAGACAGTCTGATTACACCAGGGACTAATGGAATACTAGATGAAGTTCCCTGCGATGGCAATCAACCATACAGGTTTGTTGTCACGGCGGGGAACAGGTTACTGGTAGCCTATCACACATCTCACTATGAGAACTTAGTCGAGCTGTAAACGTAAGACCATTAACTCATTCGTAGTGTCGAAAGCATAAGGGGTCAAGGAGTCACTGTCATGTTAATCTACGAATAGGGGCAACGGTCACCAAAATCATATATATGTAGAGGTCTTTCCACCTACCTAAGTTAGTCTATTGGGTCAACATCAAACAATAGAGCCACTCATATACCTACTACTTCAACACGTAGCTCTGTAACTTAAGTATATTGAGTAGATACATCGCAAACAAAACTTCACACAGTCCTTGCCCCACCGTCACTACACCGGTTCATACAGTGTACCTTATTAGTAGATTAGTACGCGGTGTCCATCGTTCGTAGTCCAAAGTTCTTTATAAAATTTGTACAAGTGGGAGGTCCCTGCCCACTTTTGCAGCCCTATATCACCAATCGCAAAGCTACCTCGTTTACTTCTCTCGCATCTTCCAATTATCTTGTATCCATCTAAATGCTCCCGAAGCACGAAATCAGCGTGAGATCCTTTGACTGTGCATATCATATCGCCTTCGCTAGGCTTCACATTAGGTTGGCACATAATGCCGATAGACCCGTCTGTGCTACGAAACAGAAACTTTTCAGGCACTGTAGACTCGAGAGCAGTTAAAACGTCCTCTAGAAAACATTCCTGTAGCCCCTGCTTCGATTTCGATTTCGAAACTGGCGAGCGATCCTCGCTCCAAAAGAAAAAAGGGGGTACGTGCTCAGAGACTCCTAGATGCCACCCTGGTTGGTGTAAGGCTTGACGACTCAGATCGAATACTAATAGCAATTGCCAAAGAGCCTTCCCAAAACTACTGTAGCCCCAAACAGGTGGCTCNTTTTTTAGCCAGGAGTTCTTCGGCGTCTAAGAAAAAGTTGGACCAGGTGCTAGTCAAAGTCTCCGAAGAGTTGCGAGGCTCGAGTTGTAGCCCGATCCGGGATACTTGTGTTAGGGCCACAATATCGACTTCGAGAGCTCCTATATCCCTCAGTACACGAACATGCGTTCTGCTGTGAGCCTCGGCTGCAAACTCGATAGGGCACCAAGAGTCGTGTCGCAAATCAGGCACCCAGGTCGGGAGTTCCTTGGTATGCATCGAATTATACTGGAGGATGGTAAGGATACGAGAATGAGTGACTATAAATGAAGCACAGTCGATTAAAATATTGATGACGCTCTTTTCGTAGTCTGGTAGCAATTCCGTTGGTAATGGATCTACATCTAAGAGACCAAGTGTTGCGTACACGATATCGCGTCGGTCCTATCGAAAGTTAGATATTAAATAAAGATTATTGTTCATAGTAAGAATTCCTTCCATTTTTAGAGAGATGAGGGAATGTGCAAGGGAAAGCGTACTGTCGCGTGAAACCTAGCAGCCACTAGTGCAAGAATCCAGGCAAACCGTTGCGCCGGGGTTGACTTTTCTTCGTCCAAGGCGGTTACCTGGTAGCCATACCATATTACTTTTATACGATCGAGTGATGGACATATTGGTGCCAGACAAATCCGTTTATTCTTAGTATTGGTCACCCAGTAATCGTCGACTGCGCGGAGATGTGCGAACGGGAGAACCAAGTCGCCACATATCAAGTTAGGAGATATCGCAACATCTTTCATAAAAGGCTTTGGCCGCACAGATACTTCTTGTAAGACCCACATCCTCTGGAACCACTCTCGCGTTCGGATGAATTCTTGAAGCTGACTATGCATATGCCACAACTTGTCGTAGCCGGTCGACTGGATCAATGCCTTGTCTTCTTTTTCGTCGCGGCAAGTCGCGAGATTAGTGACGTAGTCGAATACCTGCTTCACATAGAGTCGAGTAAATGGGTGGCAATCCCCTAGCCAAATAAGTACACTTCTAGCTAACTTATAAATATCACGCATCTTTAGAATTTCGTGGTTTCGTTCCGTGACATCTGTCTGGTTAATACAGAGGCTGTCGACCCAGAGCCTCCTTG
The DNA here is from genome assembly GCA_011057905.1 of Xylaria multiplex. Taxonomy (NCBI): domain Eukaryota; kingdom Fungi; phylum Ascomycota; class Sordariomycetes; order Xylariales; family Xylariaceae; genus Xylaria; species Xylaria multiplex. The sequence goes on along the minus strand of WUBL01000014.1, from coordinate 100,464 downwards.
GCGAGTCTTCTCGGCGAAGATACCTCAACCCATCTAAAAGGTTCAGGGTAATCGGATATGGCTTCCCATCAAGGAGAATCGGGGTCGTGATCGAAGCGTCTCCCCAACAGTACGAGACGGCCTCATAGTCGGCTTCTGGCCCGAGGAAGACGTGTTCAAGCTCACACTCAACTGGGGAGTCGAAGTTATTTGGAAGCAGCCTTATGATACGAATCTCCCTTCCATTTCCATGAAGTTGGCGGTGAGGTGACACTCCTTTGAAAGCTTCCATGGTATCAAATTTTGCAGTCTCTGTGACGGAAGGAAAGGCTAGAATGAACACGTCAATCGTCGAGGTCGTAGATGAGGGGGACGCCTCATGGCCGATTATGCAACCAAAAGTACACATTTGCAATATCTAGTGATTCTGCACAATTTGCGCCACGCCGACTCGCGATTTGATTCGATGATAAGAGTGCACGCACGCCTCCGGCGGCGCTTCTGCAGCCACTACCCGAATTGCAATGGTTTCACAGCTCGAAATGGACAACCTCGGCAAGCCATCACGGCTTCGCCACATCAAGACAAAATGGGGTCGAGTGGCGGATTCAATCAAGCAGTATAGTTGATTCCCTACGAGGTCTCCTCCCCTATTTAGTTTTTCGAAATTCCAATGAGCTAATAAAATTCTCGTCATCGTTGAAGCAATGTCGAGATACAGGGCCAAATGAATAGGGGTGCACTTTAAGGGTGGTTGAAAATAGGTAGGATTCTAGGTATGGATCACTACCAAGAGCCGGAGGTCACTAAGTTACTGACCTTCAATAACGATTAATGTTACGCCATAGTACTCCCTTGCTTATTTGCTAGAATTAATTTCATTCCTAGTACCGCAGACATTTATATAAGATTCCTCGACCCCCGACCATCTCCATTGATGCAGAAGACCGCTTCAAACGAACATGAGTAAGGGTCGGATAGCTCGCAGGAACTAAAATACCAAATCGCCGCTTCATAAATATAATTAGAGGCTCAGTCAAAGCTTGGGCGAATTATTTAATATTAGCGATCAATTTCTCAAGCTTAGATATAGTTTTNTTTTTTTTTTTCACTAGTTTTCTTTGCCCATGTCACGCCTTCTAGTATGAGACAAAGAAGGTGTTGTGTTGTGTATATAAACATAGACACCAATTAGTGTACTAGACTCTTCGCGTAACAACGAATGTTTACCAATACCTTACACCTAGGCCATGACGGCCCATTTCTTTGGCTGTGACTTTGAAATCGTAACTTAATTGGAAAAAAGAGGAAGCATACGTATACTGGCTAGCTGTCGTGTTAATAATCTCAGGTTAAATTATGATGCATATGAAGCCTTAATAACAAGACTAGATCGTGTGAAAGAAAAGAACCTAATGCGCAGTGCAGCTGCAACTAGCGCGAGGATGTGTAGTGTCAGAGATATTGTGTCACAGAGTGAATAGCAAGACCTGTAGGCGGCTAGGAAGAAGGTAGGTAGTAGGTTAGGACTCAATATATCGTATGGGAATAGTGATGCAATTGAACACTAACCCCTCCAATATTCTCATGGGGTGCCAGGGCACCTATATATCCACAGAATCTCTACTACAATCACCCTATATAGTAGTCACTACATTAGTCCCTGCCATGTAGTTGTCCATAGTCTAACTCCAACTATCGTGCTCTAAATACTAGGATTGGCTTTTAACTTTGGTTTTATTATCTCAATACCGCATTTTAAACTGTTATTTGAGAACTGAATTATCTCCAATGTTCCCTGGCACAGGCACCCTTTATGGAACAAGGGCCCAAGAAGACGAAGGATTGTTAACTGAACTAAAAAACCCAAGAAACTACTTTGCCAGGGCGTCAAATAAAGTGACCAAACCAATAAGCAGGGCACCAGTTGTGACGATATAGCTTGCGAGTGATGTCGCAGTTTGTATACTATCCTGTACATCGGCGCCGTATTTTGAAACCGCTACTACTGGCCAAGCCACATTGATGGCGATACTAACGACTGTGGGCGAGAGAACAATCACAGAAAGCCAAAAAGGATCCCACTTCGTGACAAAATTAAGGGCTTTCGGAGCATCAGCACCTACCGGTGCATTGGTGGGTGAGACTTGACGAAAGACATGGTTTGCAACCAAGCTATGGATATAGTCTTTTTGATCATCCGGTATCGATTTAAAATTTGAGTTCTCGATCTGTTCGGGAATTCGAATACCGAGATCCATGGTTGAACAGCATTGGCCCGCATTATCCCCACCATATTTTTGTTCAAGCTTCATGAATGATCGATTAGTAAATATAGACGCCAAGCTACTAAGTAACACTTATAGAAAGAGAAATTCCGTCGCTTACCTCTACAATATCCACTTGGGCAAGTGACTTGGGCAGAATCGCCCTGAAAATCCCACCATGTATACAGGTCATTCGGTAGAAAAGGGACAGATGCTTCAACAACCACAGGTCGTCAACATCATGAGGGTCCGGGCAGGGAATATGAACACACTCAGCCTGATCGACGAATATCGTGATGATATGGGTAGGGTATGCCAATCTCCAGGCCTCGAGATAATCTTGTGAAAAGCCATGGGGGCTCGGGGATAATAAAAAGTAGGTAGACCAGAAGAAGTTCCACAAAGACCGTATTCTAGTTATTCCCGCCAATTTCGAAATAATTACCAAAAGACAGGCAAACTGCAAAAGAGTCAGTGGAAATATAGTCGGAACAAATCATGTACGCGTACCAAGGGTTCAAACAATGCTGTAACAACGCTTCCAATACTTATGCCCTGTTTAATCTTTCCCGTCTTAATTAATACAGAGGAGGCAACACTAAGCGTGATACTAACAATGAGAGTAAACTCCCATTGAGAAAAGAGGATGGCAACCGCAAGGCCGTAAGTGAAGAGCGAAAGCAAGGCTTTTAGTAAAGCGGTCGATCGCCAAGATGGGAAGAGTTGAAAAAAGTGCGCGACAGGAACTGGTTGAGTTACTAGTTTATTGACAAAAATATGAGACGTAAATCCATGCGGCGGTGGCTGATTAGCGGCCAAGTAATTTTTATATAAAGATGCCAACCACAAAGACGAGAACTGAGACGGAATCACTCTTAGAGCTTCGATAAAAGCGGAAGCCATCTGGAGCCTTGATGGTTATTAGTAACTTGTGTATGAAGGTTTATCAAAATATGTACTTGTGAAGGAAAAGGGTAATGTAAGCATTTAAATGGGCGCATTAATATATATATATCACCTAAAGGTGGTATTTCAGCCCTCTTTAATGCATTAACCCTATCAGACAAGCCCGCCCCCAACCTTGGAGCGAATGATCGACCCCTCATTTGAGGCGCCGGTTGTTCACACGTGATAGACATTATCCTCCAATAGTTTCAGGAATCCCAGACTCCAATGTATGAAATATCCATGTTAAGAATTCAGCCGCACCTGCCCTTTTCTTATTCTAGGACAGGTTAGCTGTAGGAGCATCTGGAATAGGTAAGGTAGGTTGTCACACTCTATTCTAGATGATTTTCTTACCCNAAAAAAGGATGACCGAAAACGATCTCGAAATGTCTTACCTCTACAGCAAGTTTACTACTACAACTTAGTAGATAGCTGCAGTAGACTGCAGTGGCTGAGGAAGTATGACAAGAAAGGAAATTTAAAGCGTATAATAAAACATGATACCTGATTGTTGGCGGTTGTCTTCACCGAATGTCGACTTCTTTGTGTAAGTCTACGAATAGGGGCAACGGTCACCAAAATGTGTATATATAGAGGTCTTCCCACCTACCTGTCAGTTAGTTACTAAGTCAATTAACTTAACTGAACCACTCATATACCTACTACTTCAACAGTGTATATATAGACCATTTCCAGAGAAAAATGAATCTCCGGCTTCTAGTTGAACTATTGTAATTCGAATACACATTCCGAGCCCTCTCAGGAGTCCTTGATATAATGGAATGCCTTGTCAACTAGTATTTTCGTTTTCTAAATCTTGGGGCTAGTACTAGAGTTAAAGTTGGTGTGCTTGAGCACTTATATTACCATGCTGCTTGTACCACGCAGCCGCGCTTACGTACTTGAATTTAGAAAGGCTCCACAACTTACAACGCCAGGCTGAAGCGGAAAGTTAAGTGCGGCGACCAAGATTTCTCATATCGTTCCATCTCTGTTGGAAGGTATTAATTATTCTTACCTTGTGGCCCCCATCCGAAGCTTCAGGTCCTATGTGCAGCGTGGCAACTTGGCTTTAATTCCCGAGTCTGGGTAAAGATCCCTGGAGGACTATTGAGTACTGCGGTTGTTCGGTTTGGGGCTTCCCAATGAGTACTCCGATTTCCCACGCGTTGTCTCACGCTTGGAAAGGCTACTGGCCAAGCCGTCTCGAACCTTTCCTTTACCCTATACGTAAGTATCAAACCGCAATAAACTCTAGATCAAGTTCACAATATTGATTATATTATTCTTTACATAATGTATAGGCCCGTCTATGGAATAGATTACTCGTTCATTATGATTACCCGTCGTTCCTCATGATCTAGGACAAAGCTCAAACAGTGAACTTGCTCTTATACACCGCCTTCCCCTTCTTCTCAGCCGACTTCTCATGGGTAGTCACGTTGCCGACGACCGTGCCGTCCTCATTCTCATACTCGGCCCACGCGCTCTTCAGCGACCAGATATTGACCGAGACGCTCGTGCCCTCGGGCAAGCGCGACGCGAGGTTGAGCGTCGTCAGGGGCTGCGAGGGGTAGAACACGACAGTCCCGGCGTGGATGCCGCGGTCGACAAAGACCTCGAAGATGCTGCGGTCGATGATGGCCTTGGTGCTCCACGACGCGAGCGTGTCCCGCGATCCGCTGCTGTACACGTCCGCGACGCTGAACTTGTCCGTGAAGAAGATGTTGTCGAAGCCCTTGATGCCGCCGCGGTTGATGAAGAAGGGCGTGTCGCCGCTGAAGTAGAACCCGGACTGCAAGATGTCGCCCGACGCGGGGGACGCGAAGGAGATGTTCAGCGTGGAGTACTCGGTCAGTAGGGTGGTGTTGATGTTCGTGACATTGACCTCGATGTAGAGCGCTCCGGATTCAACGGATGAGTAGTCCAAGGCGACTGTTCCGACTCCATCGCAGGTCGTCTCCTTTAGCTTGTTGTCCAAAATAGGGGACAAGTCGTAGATCTCGTCGACCATGACCAATCCAATCCGCGGCGCCTCAGTGATGTAATTGACACGAGGGGCGGTCGTGGTGCTGCGCCATCCCTCTAGATTTCCCGTCGGGACCTTCTGGGTGTACTGCCAGTTGGAAGCCCAGCCGAGGTTGATCTGGTTCTGGCCATCAGGAACACCGTAGAAGAACTGAGCAGCATAATTATCCTTAGCAAAGTCCGTGAGTCGGGTAACAGCATCTGTGGGCGTGAAGTGCGTTCCGTTGAAGTCGCCTAGGAAATACTCCGTGACCGATCCGCCGAGAGGAGCGCCAGGCTGGATACTGATCGTCATGACGTACTTCTCATCGATAACGGCGCCGCTCGCGTCTCGCACCGGCATCTTCACGAGATTGGGGCACTCGTACTGAGCTCCCAGCAGCCCGTGTTGCGTGAAGTTGGACGCGAATGTCCAGTCCTTCAGATCGGGGCTGGTGAAGATCCCGACGACGAACTCCTGCGCGTACGCGGCGACGAGAACCCAGTGATCCTCATACCAAACGACCTTGGGGTCGCGGAAATGAGAGCTGGTGCTGTCTATCACGGGATTCTCGCTGTAGTACTCGAAGGTATAACCGCCGTCACGTGAGTAAGCGATATTCTGCGTTTGGGGTCCTCCAGACCCATCTTCGTAGTAACGCGCTAGTGTGAATATGGCGACGACACCGTTGTCCTGATCAGGGAAGAAACCGGACGTGTTGTTGGCATCGACGACGGCGCTGCCAGAGAACACATAGACCCTTTCCTCAGGCGGAAACAGGGCAATGGGTTGGTTGACCCAGTGGTACAAGTCGTCACTTGTCGCGTGGCCCCAGTGCTGGTTTCCCGCCACTACCCCGGTTGGGTTGTACTGGTAGTAAAGATGCCATGTGCCGTTGGCGTCCACGAACATGCCGTTGGGGTCGTTCATGAAGCCCTGGGGAGGAGAGAAGTGGACTTGAGGCCTCAAGGCGCCGGTATAGTTTCCCGGAACCGGGGTGTGAGTTGGAACAGCTGGGTTGACAAATGTGCTGGTTTGAGCCACGGCGCTCCCAGCGAGGAGAGCACCGCTCACGAGACCTCGAAGACGCGCCATCATCGACTATTCAACTCCGATCTTTGAGCAGACTGAGATTGAGGGTGTAGCGAAGATGAAAGTCTTTGAGAGTCCTGGGAGGGATATTGAGGCGTATTTGTCTTTGTCGGCTCACCTGGTCCGACAAGATATCATACCGCCTTTGATGGCTGGAAAACCGCCCATCTCCACATAGTTCAGATATCTCCCCATATTTACCCCATGGTTCATCACCGGTCATTCATCTAGCAGAATTCCTGACGTGGAGATTAGCTAGCTCCATGATAGATTTTATAGGGAATACGTACTTCGGTAGAGGAGCCGGGGTGGCTATGGGGCGGTCATCAAACTATGTGGAGAGAGTGGCTCTCTCTATAGTATAGGCGGCCTACACTTAACAATGACGATGCTGCCCCAAGTGGGTTGTCTGCATAGCTATGACTCGTGGTAATTGATCCGCGTCGGAGCGTTGTTTATGTACCAATGCGCGTAAACATACAGAAATTTGCCATGCTCTGGTATCGTGACGAGTTATTGCATGAGGCAGTTTTCTCGTCACAATTATTTTCCTATGATCACAGAATTTTGGCATTGCGTATGTGTTAATTAGTCGAGACTCCTCAATTCACATGGGCAATCCCGATAACTTGGGTACAAAAGATAGTCTCCTTCCCTTCCGTTCACAGAGTGATGTTCTAGATCTCCAGAAGAAGAATCTAGAGCCGTTACATCAGCCTCAACTTCCATCGACTGACGCGTGGAGATCCGTGGAGATGGCCTGCACGTGGTCCTCGGCGCAGAGTCGTAAAGGGGCACGTGGAACATAAAAGAGGTAGTATTGAAATGACCGGGTCTAGATGCCTAGATAGGCAAGTCCGCCTTTGAAGTCGCAGGGGGATGATGTCACCGATGACGGCCCCGGAGCTGGCGGCGACAGGATAGTCGGTAGACTAGGAGCCATGTGAACTTGTCAAATTTTCGCAATGCATCGAACGATGAAGAAAATATGGTAAAAGAATTATATTAGTTGTTTCGTAGGTCTAGCAACGACACTACAACCCAGCTCGGTGGTAGCCGTCTGTTGTTAGGCGGCTGTTAGGGCAGATAGTTCGGGCCTGTTGCGGGGAGGTAAGCGGCTTGGCCCGCCGAGGTCTGGCCGTCGGGGTCGAGCTATCGTGGACTAACTCCGCGGTCGAGGCACCGGAATCTGCTAGCAGACATCTGATCGCGGGGGACAATGCGGCAGGGGAGTGAGTATTATTCAGATGACAGAGCGGAGAGAGGGGAAATGTCGGGGGCTGGATCGGGGAACTACCTAACCAGAAGCAGCTACAGTGCCAACCTCCATGCTCTCGACAACTCACAATACGACGGGATACATATGCAATGACTAATCAGTCTACTAGTTCATGGAAATGGGGAGTGAGCCACTTGTCGTGACTGAAGACGCTCCTTTTCAGCTGTTAAGTCGAAAGTAGGAGTATAGTATGTCTTCAGTAAGTTATTCCGTTCATTAGCACTAGGTTCTCATCTCTCCGTCATCTCACTCTTGAACATATGACCAACGAGGTGCAATCTACATAGTACATTACGAAGCCTCGTACAGAATAGGAAGCTGGCGAAGGCTCACAATATATTTAACTAGATTTCAGCTTCTAAACCTGGTAATCCGCGTACGATAATGTCCTCCAAAAGAAACGCGCGTCCAATGATTGCCGCCAGCCGTTATTAGGCATCTTGTACGCAAGTCAGCAGGTGTTGATTAGCCAGTTGCCTCGATGCACCAGTACGACCCCCAACGGCAGCAGCCCTGCTCAGCAGAAACAAGTGCTCCTATTCGAGCGAGCACACGGAAGCCTACATTCCGCATGAAACACTGCTGGCACTGTTAAAGCCACCCAAGCCCACCCCTCAGGTTCCGGCCTGTTCTGATTTTCAAAATGTTAGCGCTGCGTAGACCTTCCATCATCGAATACGCTTCGGATTGCTGCTTCTTTGAGGACCTATGTGATGGCTAGCCTACATCGCATTAAGCTATGGGGTATTTCGGGATAAAACTTCATGGACTTTTGGTGATACTCTTCATTAACCACGCGGCCACAGAGACATACTTGAGTCACAGGGATGAGTAAGAGGATAGACGACCATGGCCAGGTAAGACTAATTGAGTAGATTACTCCCAAGGAACACCAACGCCAAAGAACGAGCAAACCATCCTGTAATCCAGTCATTAAATCCCAAACCCAAACCTAGCACCAGCCGTTCTCATTATCACGCCAGGGGACAAAATCAATGCACCGCCGTTCGCTTCACAAACCCGCATCCCGCCGGGAGATGTACACCTGCAGGCCCTCCTGCACGACGAAGAAGGTGGCCTTGGCCTTGATCTCGCGCGTGGGGTTGACGAGCTGGAAGTCGAAGTCGCGCAGCAGGCGCGGGCAGACCTTGTTGATCTCGAGCAGCGCGAGGTTGCGCCCGATGCACACGTGCGCGCCACCACCGAACTAGCGGGTTCAAAAAAAAAAAAAACGTAAGCAAAATCCACCAGCCGAAAGGAAAGGGGCAAGTCCTACCTGAAACATGTACCGCTCCATGACGCGCGCGTTCTCCTCGTCGTCGAGCCAGCGCTCGGGGCGGAAGAACTCAGCATCCGACCCGAAGACGGCCTGGTCGCGGTGCAGCACCCAGCCGTTGACGGCGAGCCGCGTGCCCGCGGGGTAGTGGCGGCCGTCGATCTCGACGCCGTCGGGCGCCGGCGCGTAGCGCGTGATGTTGAGCCCGACCGCCGGCCGCAGCCGCATGGCCTCCTTCAGGCACGCCTGGAAGTACGGCAGGCCCTGCGACTGCGTCCACTCGATGTTCCCGGCGGCCGGGATGGCGCCCGACGCCACGGCCGCGTCGATCTCGGCCTTCAGCGCCGCGTAGACGCGTGGCGCTGTGAGCGTCAGCCAGAAGAAGGATTGCATTGTCGACGCCGTCGAGTCCGAGCCCGCGAAACTGGACCCACCAAAACGCGTTAGTCTTGATTAATCGCTTGTAGGTTGAGGGAAAGAGAAAGGGGTCTGGGCTTACATGGCGCCGTGCGCGACTGCGAAGATGTCGCCCTCGTGAAATTTCTGGGGATCCTTCAGGTGGCCCTTGATCAGACTCGCCATGAGATCCTCCCTGCCGTCCCCCCCGGCGCCTTTCCCCTCCCTCTCGATCTCGAACGGCCTGCGCTTCGCCATCTCCTCCTTCGCGATGCGGGTGATGAGATTGTTCGCCGGGTCCAGGGCAGGGATGTACTTGCAGATGGGGTTTCTCCGCAGGAAGACGTCGAGCTCCGGGATCTGGCCGATGATGCCGTTGTACTTCTGGCTGTTGTCGATCGTGCGGATGGCGTTCTCCTTGTCGACCCCCGCGGCCAGGAACCCAAACGACCGCCCGAAGGCTATCTCGCCGAGGACGTCGAACGCGAAGTAGTGCAGCCAGTCGCCGAGGTCCAGGATCGGCTGTGGTTTCTTGCCGATGAACGGCGCGCCTTCTTTGGAGACTGTAGTAGGGTCCGTACAGAAACCGCCCATCCGGGAGACGAGGAACTCGATCGTGTCGTCGATGAAGGGGCTGAGCTGCCGCATGGCCGCCATAGAGTAGGGCACGTTGGCCACTTTCTTCTTCATGGCGTGGACCTGCTCGCGGATCTCGGTGAAGATGTCCGGGTTCTCGGGCGGCGGGAACACGCTGTAGAAATCCGTCTTGTAGAAACGCTTTCCCGCCGAGAGGAGGTTCCGGGCGACATGGGGCGAGGAGAACGAGACTTCATTTGGGCCGATGCGGACTACGGGGCCGTATTTTCTGTGAAGATCGATATGCTCCCAGTGCGTGTTCTCACCGATAGTAGACCTGATTTTCCACAGGCGTGTGCAGGATGCGAGGAACGGTCCGGGTATGGAGCGTAGAGGCGAGGCATACCGCCTATATCCCATCCGAGCGATGAGAAATGCAGGAACAAGGATGGCCCAGTACGTGCCGACGAATAGTAGAGTAAAGTTGAGGAATATGCGGACAGGCGAAATAGTGCCCTCATCGGGGACTATCATCTTACCATTGGGTGTTGAATCCATTCTGCCGGAGTCCAAGGGTAATTATAAAGTGTGGCTGGAAGATTAAGCGAAGAAGTCCCAGCCTTCTTTCAAAGCACAAAAGTTTAAAGATGAAGTCAAGATATCTAAGACACACGTCGACGGCTCCTGTTGAAGGAGGAAGTCAAGTAGTTAATAGATAGACAATGCCGGCAGCTATAATACGGTAAAGCTGTTCACAACGTGTCGATAAGCATGTGAAGCACAAATTGATACCCCTAGATAGAGCGTATCGGTTCTCAACAATCGGCGGGCCCGATCCCAACAAGACGCATGCAGAGAGCCAGATCCAGGTCGCAATATAAAATATATTACGATGCCGACACACCGCATCTGTACCTACAGATAGATCGGCTGGCTTACTAGATCTCGCCGCGGGCCCTCTTACGTTTGACGTCCGATGCCCGTAGCTTACTTGATGATAATTATAGCCGAGCTGAACGAGGCCTGGCCAATCAGTTAACTGCCGATTGATCCTCGACAGAAGCGAGAAGACGGCGTGGTTCGAAGAGAGCGGGATGTGGATCGATGTGGAGGATCCCGCCGCAAACTCTCTAGGCCGTTGTGCGAAATGTGGCGGGGACGCNTTCCTGATTGCGGGGAAGGAGGTTTACAAAATGGTGACGGCGCATAATGAATCACGGCTCCCGTAGACCGCCAATATCATATCGGCAATTTAAATACCTCCACTGTGGCGAGATGGATGAGAAAGTGTGACATCTCAGAGCTGGCCAGTCTCCCACGATGTGATACTATCATCTCGCTATCATTCGTTCGTCTCACTCAAGAGCGCTCGGCACCGGTGCAGGATGCATACGAGGAGGGGGGTTTTTGAACCCAATCCTTGGACCGCGAGCCTCTAACTCGTCAGCTTAAGTGTGAATTGTTAGATCCATTCACCTGGTTTCCTCTAGATTACCGGCACATCACAGATCGCGAAGGACTGGGACCTACATTTGGTTCCCTGCATACACACGTGTTAAGACGAACATTTACGCCACTAGTGTTAGTGATGGATCGGAATGCCTGATTGGATCAGCCTTGCATATGGAAAAAGCAATAGTGTTGGTGGTATCTTTTTAACGCTAATAAAATACTTCATTTGTCATGAGCTTGTAATCCGCTCGCGAAACCCAAAACGCTTCATCACCCGAAATGAGACATCGGCTGATCTATTCCCACTTCTTGGCCTCAACGCCCTCGGGAGGATGGGTTTTATATGTTTTGTCCTTGACGTCGGTCCAATTTGTGCTTAAAGCTGTGCCATTGCTCTCAACGAAGCTCTTCATCATGGCTCGCTTCCCATCTTCGTCTGAGTTTTTGTAGATCTGTAGGAAGAAGTCGTTGGGATCACTGTCATTAAAGGGAGCCTCATCATCAACACTATCAATCTTGTCCCAGTCGATAGGACCACGTTTGGAGGAAGTGGGGTAGGAGGGGGCACTGTCGTTGGCCTTTGGTGCCGTATTTCCTTGGCCGAGGGCCTGGGTAGCCTCGGTTGTGGCCTTCTCCGCAGAGCCCTCAATATTCGCCGTGTCTTCCACTGCGGTTGATAGGCCAGGGCTAGGAGGAATGGACGCCGTAGGCTTCGATACACTCAAAGGGCTAGGCTCGTCGCCGAGGTCGAATCGAAACTTCCCGAGGAGTGCTACATACCAAGCGGAAGGATCACTATCGGCATCAGGAAGAGCGAGGTCTTCAGGGGCATTATAACTATTGCGTGCTTGTCAGTATAGTTTCGTGTTATAGTGAACCGGTATAACCTACCCTAAGTGCGTAACAAAATAAAAGAATCGCTCGAAAGGGATTCCACTGTGTGGAGCTTCCGAAAGATTGTCCATGATATCTGCATTCCTGCGTCGCAGAACCGGCCATTTGCCTGCTGTCTCTTTCTGGAGGACCAACTCAATCTTCATTGACTTCACGGTGTATTTGACGGCATCGGGTTTAATATCATCGAAAAGAAGAAGAATTATAGAACTGCCAAAGCCGGCAAACGATGTATCTCCAACTGGTCTGATTCTGATGACTTGGGGGTTAGCGTCAATAGTGACCTGTTCCTGGGACAAGTTCTTCAAGAAGATATCGATAGTCAAGCTCGTGTCGGTCTGATAAAAACTGCATCGAATTTTATGCTTCATGTACAATGCATGGTACTGGGCCCATACTTTCTCCCAGGCGTCACGATTGGGTGTAGCGTTCGGGGTACCGCTTGTCTCGCCACCACCAACATTATCGGCTATAGACGAAGTCGGCTCACTGTTGCTGGGAGATGGAGTCGGTTCCTTGGGTGGCACCGGGTATTGAATCGGATCGTGCAGTTTGCGGCCATCGTGGCCTGCAGGGAGCTTTTCCATCTGGGTCAGTGCTTGAATGCGCCAGGTCAAAGCTTGGTTTCGCAAAGACGCCTCCTTAGTTCGTTTGCTTGCTGTGTTTAATGCAGTGGCCAGGCCATCCCCACGCTGGGGGCGTGCCTCTTCTTGGACCTGCTTCAACTGAACGGTATAATTGCCATCGATGTCAGCCATATCCTGCTGGTTGCCATCGTCCCGGGCTTTAGCGCCGTCGATGAGCCGGATAGCCCAAAAGGCACAAACGTCGGCATCTGCAAACCTGCCCATTCGATATAAAGTGACGGCTCGTCGGAGCTGGGCCTCCGTCATATGGTCACGGTTTGCACGGCCGAAGGCAATGTGTAAGGCGGTCTCGGCATCGCGGAGGGCAGGGCCGAGTTCGTTGGTTCGTAGATAGGCCTTGGAGCGTTCGAGATACCAGAGAGGAGCAGCATGTGCCTTCAGAGCTTCGGTGAGTTTCGTGATACCAAGGGCATACTGGCCGTCGGTAACGGCCTTCACGCCAGCATCGGCTAGGGCATTGGCCGAAGACATGGCAGGTGGCTCGGTTGGTGATGTATCCGCTGCGGTGGCGACTCAGTTGTCGTTACGATTCGATGAGATGGTCTAGTGCGAGACAACCGAACAGTCGGAAAGAAGATGGATAAAATGTTGTGTGCAGATAAATTGTTGACCACTAACCAAATCAACGTGGATGTGAAGAAAGGTGAAAGTGGAAGTGGAAGTAAGGGAGAGAGTGTGTGTTTGTGTGGATGAGGAGAGAGAAACTGTTGGAACAGTTTGTTGCCTGTAGGTCATATCTAGAAGCCTCTTTACTCGCCAAAGTGACGAATCTCCATGGTGGGGGAGCACCTAAATTCTGCCAAAACTTTAAGCTACGTAATCGGGGGGTAGGGGCCTTTGCACCCCTCACTGCCTTCCTAATCTATCCATGTTTTTGACAGTACTTACAGTAATTACTAAGTGCGTGGGTAGTAGCTCTGGGGTAGGTGGGCTGGTACGTGCCTACCTTGTCTTGTTTCGCTGCGTTTGGGGGAAAGACCTGGAAATAGGTACTTATCTCATGCGTACCTACGCAGATGCCTACAAAGTATTTTGGCGGGTTCTTGAAGCCAGGTACTACCCCGATCTACATGTGCTTACCTGAGGCAAGTATCTACCCGGATCATATATGTAGAGGATATGTAATAGATACCTCAGGGTCATGTTGCTACAGATCCCAAAGTGCCTCTCTCTTTGGTACTTGAACTGGGGAGATATAAGACTCAAGATTCAAATAGCACGTCGCCAAGACTATTAGGTATCGGTACAATAAGTACATAAATAAGAGGCCTCAATACTAGGGTACATAGGCACGATGATAAGTATTCAGTACACCAGATACCAGATACATCACATCAAAAAATGATAGTCGCATGCGAGACCCCAGAATAAATCAATGCATACTTAATCTGTCCATTAGCTATTAGGTATTTTTAGATGTCGTCAGGCTCGTGTCTTCACGTTCAATCCCAGGCCCAAAATCAGGTGCTCAGCAATGCCGTGGATATTTCCTACTCGTTGTAATGCCCCTCAGATAACCGTCTCGTTCGGGTATTTCGTCGCAAACATGCCCAGCGCTTTCATGGTGAAGGTAAACTTGTAGTTAGGGTACGAGATCATGCAGCTCTTGTTGAAAACACCTTCGATGGCTTCTTGCTTCCACTCGCCGTTCGGCTGCTGCCTTTCCATGATGAGCTTGATACCCCTCTTGATAGGTTCGATGTCGGGATACTCCGCATGCATCAAGGCGATCAGTGCCCACGCTGTCATGACGACTTGAGAACCGGTCACATGTTCGGTATACACCATCTTCTCACAGGACTGTACAAATTTAATCAGAAAAAGGGTTTCAGGGATGAGCTAGGGGGAGGGGAACGTACGCGGTAGCTTTCAGACCATCCACCATCCTCTCTTTGGGAAGATATCAAAAAGTCACAACCCCGTTTCGAATAATAGCTGTTATTATACTTTTCACCAATGCTTTTCAGGCTTTCCAGAGCAAACATTGTCGCGTATGTGTAGCAGATGGCCCAATTTCCATACCATGAGCCGTCTGGTTGCTGTGCCGTCTTGATCCATGCTACCGACCGCTGAACAAAACCCTCGATTTCCTTGGATCGGTGGTCTGGCCAGTATTTCTTGAAAAGGGAAAGTGCCGTGACTACGGCGGTTGTGCATTCAACGTAATCATATTCCACCATAATCTTACCAAATACCTCAGCCGCATTAAGTACTTCCAGCTTTTCACTGCCACGTGTGGGTTCGTATGATGAGCATGCGCCCGTTTTATTTTGGTACGTCAAGATTGTGTCAACGGCATCAAAAATGCGCTCATCATCCAAGAGCTGAGGATACCCGGGGGTTTTTTGCAATAGGATAACCGACTTCAATGCCTCTGAGACGCAGTCGCATACGGCATATCCCTGGTCCCTAGTACTAAACGCCCAGGCGCCTTTACGCTGCTGGCGATAACAAGTCGCTTGATCTTTGCAATTCTCCCGAATCTGCTGGTCATCGAGAAAGGCCAAAGCCTTCTCTAGCATAGGCCGCCATCGAGGGTCTTGTTCAAGACCAGCATCAACCGTGGCTTGGATTAAAAACGAGGTATCCCAGCATTGGACGCCATTAGTGCCATTGCAGAACATACCCTCCGCATTTACCCACATTGCATCTTCAAGTCTCTCGATGTGTCTCTTGACAGTGTAGGCATCCGGGCCATCACGGATGTAACATGCAACAGTGTTGAGGGCGGCATTCACTGGGGCAAGATCGGCAAAATCCGTATTTGCATCTTCCATATCAATGAGCTTGCTGACCCAGCGATTGGCCCTGTTCTTCAAGAAATTAGGGCGAAACCATGGCCAAACGTTAACCAAAGCCCAATTTGCCGTGTTCAGAACCCACGACTTGGGGTGGAAATTGTCAGCAGGGCAAATGGTGTTTCGATTGCCAGCCCAATCAACCGTCTCCCATTTTTCGACGAATAACTCCTCACGCAAACCGCGAATTATGTCTGTCTCTTCACAGGTCCACCGCTCATCATATATATACCCCATCGGTAGGAAGACTTGGCGCATGTGAATCCACCATCTCCAGGGCGCAAATGGGACCCAGTCGGGTAGGAGCCAGAGTTCGGAAGGGATCGGGTTGACGATATCCCACTTGCAGACACCGAGGATACTAAGCCAGAATTTGGCCCAATGAGGCGCATGCGTTGCACCCCCAAGTTTGTGTAATGTTTTACGCGCCTTGACCATGACAGGGTGCTCGGGATCAACACCCACGAGCCGTAAGACGGTGTAATTCAGCGAAGTACCAAAGACGGTGCTTTCACCTTCGATGTGCAACCCCCATCCTCCGTCTTCGGGGTGGGCGCGAGCGAAGAGATAGTTCTTGATTTCGGTGGCCACATACCAAGGAATGGGCGTCTTGGTCGCGTACCATGTGATGACGACACCGGGAAGAAGAAACATGGGGCCTCCATACTCGCATCCCCACTCACCCGAAGGCAGTTGTAGCTTTTCGAAGAACGCGAGGCCGTTGCTAACAGAATCGAGGGGCTTTTTGGGCTTGGGTAGGTCCGGAAGGTCCTGCGGTAGGCCGCGTTCGTGTCAGTGCTATTGTGCTCGGGTCGACTGGGTATTCATATCTCCTCACAATGTCTAGGCCAAGGTACCATTTATCGGCGGTAGATTGCGGCCATTTCTTGACGGCCTCATCACTCTCAAGATAGTGCCAGGTGAGCCTCCCGCTCTCATCGAGGAGCCTCCACCGCGTACGATCCGTCTTCTCGGCGACTTGTGGCCGCTTCATATCGGCGTCTATATGGCCATTGCCGGCGTGTTTTTTCGAAGATTGATCGAATCCATTAGATCGAGTTTGGACCATATCGAACCGGTACCACGCTTGTGGCAAGCTCACAGTGTAGGGCGGCTAAGATGGAGGATTGGAAGGGTGTCGGGTCTGAGCGAGAGGGATACGATGGCGTTACGCTGGTGAGTTGAAGACAATGGGAAATCGAAATAGCCAATTCACTTCCACAACCAACCTTCCAATTCCCACTTCCAAATCAATTGATATTATTCGTCCTCCATTGCCTGTACCGCTCCTTTAGGGACGAAGTTTAATTACTACCATGTTAAGTAACGAAGACGAATACGATGATCAGGGTCCACAGTTCTGGCAAGATGTGGCTAGTGTCGACTTGGCGCACTTACACTCCAATGTGTGGCTTGGCAATTCGCCAGTATCATGTGTCTTTTATATTGATATTGGGCCTTTAAATCGAGTATATTCATATACACAACCCTAGCTACCAGACCCGGGATAAGTCATACAGAACACCTTTCCTGCCTCAGATACATACAGATATTCACTACCTGCACCCTGCTCCCATCGATTTTCAGAGCATGGTCATTCTCGCATCCTTCTGAAATACAGCAAGCCCTTGTAAAATATGCACAATCTAATCCGCTGTACTCGTACACCAGTCGGTTTCGAGACTACCGATCGCAACCTTCTCTTGAGTGCAGTTACATAACTCCGCCTCGACAGCCAGGTGCATTGTATAACGCGATATTTGACATTCGTAGCAAGGTTCTGCTAAAATGGAAGGCCTATCCAACTATAGTAGCTCAGCGCTCAACTCAAGTCAGCCGCATTTTATGTTGCATCAAGATTCCAGACGAAACCCTCAAACTGGGGTCACCATTTCTAAAATTGAAGAAATTTTGGTCGCAAATATAGATGCCCTCAAAGAGGCTCGAGTGTTGACCATTCCTCTACGCAGTCGCCGTACGGATAAAGTGCAGTTAGTTCGGTTTCCGTCTTCAAGAAACACCGAGGCGAATAAGTTTAGTAGGTTCATAAACATCAGCCGGGAAACTTTCTCGCTCTGTCTTAACTTATTTCTTTCCTTCTCTTCTCTCTCTAGCCGCTCTCCTTCAGATCCTTCATTTATCTCATGAAGCACTCGTTGCCGGTACAATTATCACAAAGAGGTTTGCCATTCCTTACTCTATTCCTTAGTCTCAACAAATTCTTTCAACACACTTAACGAATGTAACAATAGGGGAATATACTATCAGAACCCAGAGCTTTTTAGAAGCCAACAATACGTAGATGAGTTGGTCGATGATGTCGCCTTCACATTCGGCCTAGGGAGAGATGCACTCAATATTGTTAGCCGCACTAATGAGGCTTCAACCTAGCGAACCTAACGTGTTAGCAGGTCGCTGCAAGTAAGGGGCTTATAGCCGGTGCAATTAGTGTTACAGTCAACAATGGGTCGACGCTCTACTGCAACCCCGACGGTGGTGTAAGCAATCTCTACGCTCACTGTTGCGCGCCTAACTAAGTTTCATCTAGCAAGGCATTCTTCTCCCAAATATCCATTCGATTTCAAGTGTCAACATCGGGACTACTAAATGGCTTCTTGTAATTGAAAAGGAAGTAAGTCTTATCGCCTTAGTTTATGTCATTATGAATGCCCTAACTTACTATTCGCGAAGGCAACTTTCCGTGGGCTTGTTGCTTCTAGATATCACGAGAATTCGACGGTTGGGCCGGGTATTCTTGTTACGGTGTGTTTTAGGACCCTATCAGTGTATCACATGGTACCAGGGTTAAATATTAACCTAGAAGAAAGGCCAAAGGTTATCCGGATCTTTCTACGCGGCAGTTCCTTCACCAGCTACACACATCGTTTCCAATACTTCCCATGTATGGACTTGTAGATTTCGACCCGGACGGCGTGAAAATCATGCTTACGTATAAAAATGGAAGCCGGTCTCTACAACATGAAGAAAACGCAACATTGAACCGGTTGTTTTGGATTGGCCCAAGGAGCAACGATATACTCGGCGACCAGCTGCGAGTATTGCCATCTGCGAATGCAGATGAAAACTCTCTAGCCAATCACACCTCCAGTCGCCGATTCTTATCACCCCAATCTAGTATATCACTATGCCGCGCTAGAGAGTTCAGCCCTGTTGATGTTACATTACCCCTAAAAGCCACAGATAGGAGATTGGCTATGCGACTTCTCTCTGCAACAATCGGGAGGGATGATCAATTTATTGAAAGCCTCGACTATGTTCGCGAACTACAGGTCATGCTAGTACTCAATACCAAGGCTGAGATCCAAGCCGTAGATGAAGCAGGGGACCTTGCTACATGGTTAGACAACACTTTGACAAAAAATATGGCCAGAATATGATTTAGAGGGCGCTTAAGATTATACTTTCATTACACAATAGCCTTCAATGAAGCGGAGATGTCCATGTCAGGGCTTCGTGTATGTCTCTGTTGAGAATTGGTACCCAACCTACCCGGAAGTACTTGATCCACCGAGCATCACGTGATTGGCTCGGCCAATAGCTTTGCGCCCATCAAGCTCCATCAAGTGGGAGCAAGAGCGAAACCTACAACATTCCCAGGATCATGACTCAAAGAATTCTCAAGAATTCGGCTTCAGGTACATTAAATTCGATTTATCAGTAATTTCATCACCTTTAATCTCAGAAAATTCCGTTGGGGTGCAATCATACTTGCGAGGAACCCGCGGATAGTTACAATCTCTCAGCGCACAAAAATTTTCTGGGTCACCTACGCTATCACCACAAGTCGCATAAACAGGCGGGCACTTTTTAAGCAGGCAAGGTAGTGAGCACAGCAGCACAAAAGTACGGCCATATTCACATACACACTCACAGCGCCACGCCGGTCTCGGACACATCACAGATCTGGACGCACATTCAACAGCGTCATTGGCCTATTATCATTCATTTAAAGGATTTGGAGGAGGCTGAACCCAAGAAGATGGCACCAAGCTTATCTGAGGAAGAGATTGATGATCTCATCTACCTGGCCCGGACAGGCGATGATGCGGATTTAACCGAGATGCTGCAACAGCTTGCTACCCGTGATACTGCGACAGCAGCTGACATCCTAGCTGCTGCAAGGGAAGAACAGACCAAAGCCACTTGTTTGCATATGGCCGCAGCAAATGGTCACGCAAGTAAGTTTTTTGCAGTTTGAGGCTCCTATTCCTTGCTCTGTTGGCCAGCGGCTCCAGGCAATGTGGTAAGACAAGACATACATCAACTGTCAGCTGTCGAGAAGCCATTGATTGAGTCTTGCTTACAAGCGCCAAAGCTTACTACCCCGCCTTGAACTCCTCAAACTCGTGTTCAAATCAGTCGTAGCAAAATACGATTCTTACTTTATTTGGCCCGAAGAGACGAAAGCTAACCACACTGTGCCCATTTAGGAACTGTAACACTTATCCTTTCATATCTCCCAGTACCAGCCAAGGCGTCAGTGAAAGCCGCGGCTGCTCCCGCTTCAGAGGGAGCGGGCTCGGCGGAAGTAGCTTATATTGACGTGCAAAACTCATTCGGCAACACTGCCTTACACTGGGCATGTTTAGGTGGTCATCTTGACATCGTGAAGCTCTTGCTCTCAAGAGGCGCCTCGCCGGCAATTGCTAACGACAAGGATCAAATCCCGCTGGACTTGGCTGCTTTCAACAATCACATGCATGTTGTCGACCATTTCCTTGCTCAAAGCAAGGATCTTGAAGGTGATAATGCACAAGAAGGCGGCTTGGCAAAGGAAACGGAGGAGCTGGACATGACGGAAGATAAAAATGCGGGGTCGGGAGGCTAGACGCAAGGGCTCGGGGCTCAATGAAATTAACAACAAGGCAGTTTTCCTGAAAATGTGTGACGCGTGCTCCAATATGAGTGATCTGATCATAACGAATGAGTCTATTGAAGTGCATTTTTTTGTCTAATTTTCGGGAGCTCAGGGGCTCTCACGGATGTTCGGCCCCTTGCATGACTATGGTAAGTGATTTTGGCTACTATTTCTATACCGTTCTTTGGCGGGAAAAAATGAGTGACAGAAATTGTAGTTCGGTCTAACGAGTGTAACGGAGCGCTGACTACGTTCTGCTTCTTCAAAATTAGCAAGGTTTTATGAGCTCAGCAGCAGAGGTGGGTAAAGTAGAAGGAAAAGGGGGGGAAAGATGAGGAGATGGGAGTCCAATTATCGTAGTGATCGTAGTGTTGTGGCTTCGGTATACCCCCTGCGCCATCCCGGTATATCCCAGGCGGGATTTGAATCAAGAGTAGCGGCAGGAATGCAGATCATCAATACCATGTTCTGTATCAACATCTGTTTTTGCTTCCAATCCAAGCGAGAATTGGATCCATTTAAGAGAATCGCGTATGGATCAAGACTCGCTTAGTTTTCTCTAACAACGGCACCCGCCTCAAAGTTTTCTAGAGTTTCTTTCGTAGAGCCTTCGCGGTTCTCAAACTCGTCTAGGGCAACGTGAACCACCACTCCTCGTATGCTTAGCGGGTGAGACACTTGAAACCGAATCAGCAGGGTGGTTTCCATAATTAGCCAAGACAAAGCATGTCTAGACGGCCCTTACCTGTGGTCCCCAGGTCGCGTCGTCTCCAATGCCCGTTGTGCCACCACCGCGATAGAAAAGGCCTGCAGTTGCATTAGTTTTCTCGTTTTGAAGTCAGCAGGTCTTTTCACCTGTCAGTGTGGCCGTGCGGCTGAGTCAACGCCATCTGGCCAATGATGACCGGCAACAGGCCCCCCAGGCCCCTGGAGACTGGCGCATTTCTGTCGGGATTCCTGAACATCTCGGGAACTAGACTCGGGATCCACGTCGGGTCCCGCCCCGCCACGACCTGCGAGCTGCCACCCGTGGTGATATGTGTGATCCCCGTGATGTCCGGCTCTTCGAAGCTCATGAGAGTCAGGGGAGGGCCATTTGAGTAGGGCCCGATGCGAGTGCACAGTGGATCGTTCTCCATGTAAACGCACGGCAGCGGCCGCCAGCAGTTGAAGACGGTGTATTGCGAATATTTCGTCATCTCCCACGGCGGGTCCCTCCCGTCGTCCCCGCCCGCGAGGTAAATACTACCAGCTGGCCGCATAGTGCTGTTAAGATTGATGACGTCTCGCTCCCAGTAGTACCCCCGAGCCACCTCGACCACACCGTCATGGTATCTGAAAACAGTCCCCGCCGCTTCGCCTTCATAATGGTTAGAGTCGAAGGGAGGCATCGCCGTCCCCCATTGATCGAGGTTCGGCCTTGCGTGAGGATCTAGTAATAATTCATTCACCACGAACAGGAAAGAAAGGCTCAGATATCCTCCGTAACTGCTCGGGGGGTTTCGGGTTGATGTGCTTGATTTCGACCCATCCTTATTCTTATCCAAGTGTGAGGTCTGTAATGATATGAGAACTGTGTTTTCATTTATAATATTTGTTTGAATTACTAACCTTGCTTTTCTTATGCTTACTGCCGCTTGAGTGATTGCCCATGGTAGCCACATGAGAAGGTGGGTTCTCCGCTAGATAATGAAAGATAAAATATTTACTTTATAAAAGTAGTTGTTATAAAGTGTATCTCTAGCAAGTCTGCAATGAGGAACAAATATCATTTATACTCCTCACAATTGCACTTAAGCTGGTGAGACATTTAGGTGTCGGTTGGGCCGAAATCGTGATTCGAAATATGAGAGGCTAAAAATTCTGAAACTCATTTATTAGTTACACGGTGAATAGTAGTGGCACTAGTCCAATGTGCAGCTTTATATCACGTCTGAAGTCTGACACTCCCTTGTTCCCGGTCGCGGAGGTACGAAGCGGCCACGATAGCTTCACCTGTCCGTTCTTAAGGCACTAGTAACATGGTGATGTCGCCCGTGACCATTTTGTAACCCGCTAGATGTGCCACCGCGACTATATGAAGGATTTGGTGCCCAGTTGCGCCATCATGTACGATGTCTCGACGGGCACCCGGACGGGCGGCTGCCTCTGGTTCTACATCCGACCCCAAGCGATCGTAGCCACGATGCCAAGATTTTCGACATGTATACACAGAGTGTGGCATACACATTGCTGACATACAGGAGGCTTGACAGTCGTGTTCTGACTGGTCCGTCGAGGGGGTGGCAAGCAGAGTGAGATTAGGTAGTTGCCTCGTCACAAGGCGGCCTAGGTCGCTTCATTGGGTAGAAATAAGGCTCACATTAATAAATCTGCGTCCTTGTCCGTCCGGTCGGAATACTTAAGTCAAGGCCGTGCAACAAGAACAGGCCAATAGACGGACTTCTTCTTTTCTTCCTAGGGCATAACCTGCGCCAAGGTAAGAAAACCTTGCTCGGCAAAGTGAAACATTGTTGCCATCACAGCGTCATCCCACCTCTATCCTCGATATCCCCAATGCCTCTGCGTGGTGCCCTTATGTTACGGCACTACAACGCCCCGGAAACCTTTCTTATCACGTGCTATCGATGGCCACAAATAGGGCTTCCTGTAATACTGGGCTACTCGCTTTGAGAGACATCGCTTCTAATAGGCCGAGGTAAAAGCCGAAGAGTTGAGAATTAAGAACGACGCACAGGCTGACGCCAATGCCAGCATGAACAATACTGGCTACTTGGTAANTTTTTTTGTGACTGGAATGTTACCCCTCTGGGTCTGGCTCGTCATACTCAGAGTAAAACATGATTCTGCTCACACTACAGGGTTACAAGCCTGATGTGAAACCCGCACGTCGAGAAATCAGGAAACCGCAATGGGAAGAATTAGGAGAGTGTTGAGGTTGTTTGTTTCGGTAAGGAAATGGGGGTCAAACCTTACCGATGTCATCAAGGAACCCTTAAATACAAACCGCAGTATTAAAGGACTGCCAACACTCTTGAATGTTTCCGACATGGGTACTCTCATTATATTATGGCATCTCCAGCTCTTCTCGGTAGAGAGACTAATGGGGTCCGGTACCTCCATAGGGCAATGGGGATCGCTGGTGTTCCTGCTTCTTCTGCCGTACGGATGCAAACGTGTGGCCCAGTTATCACATTCGGTTTGTTTATACTATTTACGAACTTGGCTGGTGGTACCTCGGGAGAGACCACCCGAATTCAGGGGAGTGTTCATATTCCAAGCGACAAGAGCCTATCAAGCCGCGGCGGCCTGGGGCTGTTGTGCTCACTGCGGTGACCACCTATATAGCAAGCAAAGTCAGCTGTGATACAATAGCTGTCCTATTATATATCTAGTACGCCGCGGGGTACCATGAGTACCCAATTTTGAAGCTGATATTAGTGGTTGGCTTATGGTGACCTGAACGCTGTGACTCCTGCTGATTCTGTAGAAGTGCAGAGTGATGGTCAGCAGGGATGGCAGTAAGCAAGATGACTTTACCAAGTACTAGGCGTGTGACGCCAAATAGACAGCCCTATAGCTTTCAGGCAAACGCAAACGCCGAAAATAAAAATATGTGAGTTTACACACATTCGGGCTTGATATTTGCGTTAATTATATTGGGGCTTTAGGAAAATGAATTTAGCTAGCCGATAGGTAGAGGGAGGGCAATGTTTGACTCACCGTGTACGAGATTTCCGCCTGGGACGCCTGGGAGATCTCGTTGAGGGAACACACGAGAGTCCCTTGATTCACGATCGAGTAGCACAGATGTTAACTGTCTTTACAGAATAGGGGTTCCTTGGCATAGAGGTGGTTTGTTGGCAAGGAAAACCGTATGCAAACATAAGGAGAGCCGATCCTGTGAGGCGCCCAATCAAAACGGTAGATCGTTTCTCTCCAAATGCTACAGTACTTAGTGAGGTTAAGTAGGTACTTCCGCAGCCTACAGCCCTGGGACTTGCGACGCACCCTTGCTTTGTGTTAATGCTATGGAATTTGTTAAGAAAGCCCTCTCAAAAACCGTTTCGAAAGGCAAGGGGGGACTCAGAAGTTTTTTAATCTAAAATCGTCTTTAAAGTTGACTGCGAACCATTAATTTTCTTGTAGTGCGACTTCTATCAATCATTTTCTGTTTCATCCTAATTAAATCTTTAGGGATAAAAACTCTTTCAAACCCGCAATGTGATGGCTGTCGAGGTGAACTAAGATTGGAGTTTGGGGAGAAATACATATTTGGTAAAAGCTTAGGAGTGGAAAGTCGTTTAGCAAAAACCATCGAGCTAGTCTACTGTAGTAAATAATTCAGCTACAATCCGGCACCCCTGCGTCTTTTACATAAGACCTGTACTGCCCTCAAGACCTTCGCGTATTTAGCCCATATAGCTCGGCTGAAAAGGAGATGAGGCGTCCACACAGAAACCGAAAATGACTCATTGGTCATGTCTTCGCGAGTGTAAATGAAGTCCCGGACTGCAACCCACCTGTTACGTAGTCCATATAGCAGTGACCTACAAGAGTGTGGTGACCTCCTTTTTCCCTCCACAACTTTATTCACACCATCTGCTGGGTTCGTAGATACCTAATTTAGACTTAACAGGTCCATTGCCCCCCGTATTATCTTGGGTATTGACAGGATATTGACACTGGCGTGGGCCTAGCAAAGGCCACGGCACTACTATGATGCTAGGGAAGGACTGATTATATATATACGTAGCTATTCTAGAGTAGAGGCACTCATTAGGAGCCTCGGCTTTGAACTCAGGGGAGATTGATTTTGTTATTCCTTAAATATAATGCAGTTCATAGCAAGATGTAAGTTACGTTGTCGGGATATAAGAGCTTAACCTATGATTGATATTCGAGAATACCACAGGATGAGGGCTCTAAGAGTACCAAACATTACACCAAGAAACAACACAAGCAACGCGAAACCTTCGGTTATTAGATTCGCCGCTCAAGTGAATGGAGGGGCAACCGTCGTACATGTTGAAGACGTAGGTGATAACCCACTAAATTCTCCTGTTAACCGGAGGATCGGGAGTGAGACCAAAACTGCAAGGAGTGTAATCATCGGGAATTGTAGTTGTGTAACTATTCTCTTAGAACTTGGCCCTGGGGTTTATAAGGTGACATGAACTAGCAAAACTTGTGGTGCAGCCTGCTGGAATACATATGGGCACTTATCCGCGAGGCCTGATTACTGAACCCCACTAGTTACCCTAATACGACGCCTTGTTTTTCTTGTTCAGGCAATGTCTATTGTGACTCTGAGCTAACTTACAATCTCCAGTCTCGGTCAGAGTCATAGTAAAACTATAATCAGAGTAGTAATGGGGTCTGGGCCGCCCCACAAGAACAACTCGATATGCATGTTATGCATAAGATGTACGCTAGGGGAGTAACCCTGTTGCGTATATGCCTTGTGGCATCAACCCCTGAAAATAGTATCATTGTGTTAAGATACCGAAACTTGGAATTGGTGAGGACAGCCTAGTCTCTTATATACACGGTTCCTAACAATAACAATGATTTGTGCATGTTAGATGTGATAAACTAGGTACTCATAGTAACTAGCAATTGTGAGATAGGAATGGTTAAACCCACTATTAGAAATGGGGTAAGGTCGTCAGGCGGCAGGCTCATAGTTATGGATCGGTAAAACTACCCCGGCCTCAAGAACCCGTAACCGCTCACAAATGCCGCTAAACTAGCTACTATAGCCCGATCAGAACCCGATCTCTCTTAGCACTGTTACTAGTTTCGAGGCTACATAGTACATAGTATACTAACGAAAAGCGCGACCAATCTCCACAATCTCGCATAGGCATCTCGATGTGATTTATAATCCTCGTTTTCTACAAATCGGATCGATACATGTACCTAACGCTTGCCACCTCGGAGATAGGTTTTACTAGCCTGAGCCCTGTCCTGAACAGGACCCGTTTTTTCATAACCCTGTATGAACAAAAATTTGCATAATTTCCAATACGCATATTACCGTAATTGCACAGAAATAAAGACCGTTTATTGTAAACTAAAGATTGCCTATATCTGTAAGCTTGAACTATCTTGAACAACATATGCCAGCCGCGCTAATGAAGAGGCCTAGATAAGCGAAAGGCTTCTTGTTTGCGCGCTCTTTTTCTTTCTATTTCACTGAACGCCCCTATTGACGGGCTATGCACGGCGTTAAGGACCTGCCGCCGGCACTTGTCTTAAAGCGCAATCCGGGCTCGGCGGCTCACGACGCCAATGATATCGACCACCATGTCTCACTTGAGGTCGGACTCGAGGAAACCCTAGTCGGCGACAGTATGCCACGCCTCCGCGTCCATAGCTGGTTGCTCGGCATGTGCTTCTTTGATGAGTGCCCGTGTATAAAAGTAGTATTGATATAAGCAGTCAAGCCGTAAAAGGAGAAGTCAGCATAGAGAAGGTCAAAAAGAATGGTCACACCTAGACCCTCTTTGCGTCCGAGCGCACCGAAGCAAGCGGCAAAGTCTTTAACCGTCAAGACTTGGGAGTCGGGAAGAGGTTGTGTCTGGTATCAACTACGCGAAAACCAACCAGCATTAACGGGCAATTATAAGAGAACATAATCTTCAACACCGCTATCTCGTCTTCATATTCTACTCCCGATTACTACTCGATATAGTCACGATACAGCAGTACCGTATTCTCAGGTCTTGAAACTGGTGCTCGGTGTTGCTTGATCCCCAATTCAAAGTTCAAATTTCAAATAGAATTTCAGGTACCCGCTTTATGTGCACATGTGAAGGACCAGGGGGTCTGCCACCTGCCCTGTTGTATCTCGTGCTCGGACCTCGCAGCAGAGAATCGACCAGAGAAAATTCTTGGCCTCTTCCGCGGCATTCCTAAACCAGGTCCAGGTGAGCTATGGATAAGTACTCGGCTTGACTATTGCGGCACTAGTGTATTGCCTTGGGATGGTTAACATACCGTATTATCTCACCAAACTCGTACCCGACGCCGTTAGAATATTGGCTTGGCAAGTCATTTCGAAATGTATATCCCTACTATATTTATATACGAAGCTACATACTATGAACATTAAGCTCTAGATGTACCAAGATTTAACAATACTAGCTAATACTATTTAAGCAAGAAAATGTCTTTAAGAAGAGTATAGCGTAACGGCGCCGGGTACGAGTTTGGTGAGATAATACGGTAGATGACATCAGTGCAGATAATTTCCTCTTTCAGCTTACTGCAACTTGCTGTGGGGTGAATTAGAAGTAATTGCTTTGTCTCCGAGAGGATACTCAGAGTTGATACTCATTGCTAGCCGGAGATAGGCAGGTTCTCTGAACTCACCTAACAATATCATACCGGCTAAGGACGCTGCTCATGCTACTCACGGGTGAATCATAAATATTGGTTATTACTTACATGCTTGGGAGGCAAAATACAGAACGTTAGTCGCAGGTCGTGACTTACGACACTAAGCAGATACAATAAGAATAAGCTAGATTAAGAGAGCGAACCGCCCTCCGTACAGAGCGTAATTTATAGATTTGTTTAAGAGTATATCTAGTGTACATAGTAGTCGTTTCGTACCTTGGCTTGACTCTAGCCAGGGCTAGGGTTTCGGGGCCCAGCCCAAATGCCAAGAACCTAGTACCCAAGGCTGGGGGGGCCAATGGGCCCCCAAGTCGATACCCTAGGCTAGACTCGGGCAGAAATGCAGTGATTACAAATGGTGCGGTCTGGGTAACGAGTGACATGTTATGACTACTCACGAGCTTTTACTTTCTCCGCTTGGATTGCCTTACGCTGTGGATCCTTAACCCCGCGAACTTCTGCTCCGCTCGTGGCTCTCGCGGGGAAAGTTGCATTAAAGATACAGCCCCTTTCACCAGGGTTAGCATTTAGTGTAGTACTGCTAACCTAGTATTTAGTGATAGTTACTAATACTAACTTAGGATATAATAATAAAATTATAATTAAATAATTTAGCTATAGTTATAACTAGTTAACTTATAATAAATTTATTTTAATTAAAAGAAAACTGCTATTATTTTTATTAAACTAGTAGCAGTTTAAAATTAATATATTTTTCATTTTATAAACTTTTACTAGACTAAAACGCAATCTGCTTAGCTATTAACAGCTTGGCAAAGGAGGTTAGAGTTTTTTCTAATTAGGAAGTATTTACTGTGAGTTGTGTGAAGTCTACACTCTACTTAATTGTTAAAGATGATGCAGACTTTGGTCCCGACCTCCGTAGTGGTGCTAAAGCTTAGTCCTAATACTAGATACTACATTTGCTAACCCTGCCTTTCACTGACGTACCAACTAGTTCCCTCAACGGGGCGTTGGGGCCGGCAGCGCGAAAGAATCTTAGTGGCGTGAAAATGGTGACCGGCAGGAGTATTAAAGCCATGCTTCGCCCCGGAATTAAGTCCATCAGCATCCGTGAGATCTCTCTGAGACGTGGCATTCCCTCCCGGATATCTGCACTCACCTCGCCGCCATGGCCTTCCTCTCCGGCCTCGCCTTGGCTTTGGTGCTTTCTCTCTTTCGTGGAGTCTTTGCCCAAACCTACAATGAGATCTATCGCCCTCAGTATCATTTTACGCCGGGCAAGAATTGGATGAACGATCCAAACGGTCTCGTCTTTCATAATGGCGTCTACCATCTCTACTACCAATATAACCCAGATGGAAATACCTGGGGGAATATCTCTTGGGGCCACGCTACCAGCACCAATTTGACACACTGGACTGAACATCCTGTTGCTCTTCTCGCTCGTGGCTACCCAGGCGAGCTCACCGAGGCGTTCTTCACTGGCACCGTAGTCGCCGATCCCCAAAACACAAGTGGCTTTGGTACGAACGGAACAGTGCCGCTGGTTGCCATGTATACATCCTATGTAAGTCTATGGAGCCCTTGTAGACGGTTGCTTCGACGCTTACCACTTTGCCCAGTACCCAACTTCCCAGACCCTGCCCAGCGGAAAGTCCGTCACCGGCGGGCAGCAGGCGCAGTCGATTGCCTACAGTCTAGACGATGGATACACATGGACTACCTACGATGCCGCCAACCCTGTGATCCCAACCCCTCCCGCCCCATATGAGGACCAGTGGCGAGATTTCCGTGACCCATTCATATTCTGGCACGATGCCACCAAGAAGTGGATCAGCGTAATCTCAGTCTCACAGCTCCACAAGCTACTGATCTATACCTCCTCAAATCTCAAGCAGTGGACGTTGGCGAGCGAGTTCGGCCCTCTGAATGCCGTGGGGGGTGTTTGGGAGTGTCCTAGCATCGTTCCCCTTCCTCTGGACGGAGACGAGACCAATATCAAGTGGGTTGCGCAGATCGGACTTAACCCTGGCGGACCCCCCGGAGTGACCGGCTCAGGAACGCAATACATTGTGGGTACCTTCGATGGGACAAGATTCGTTGCGGACCCCGACCCCCTGTCCCCGGCGCCTACATCCACCGAGCCACACGGGCCCAACTGGATGGATTATGGGCCGGACTTCTATGCCGCTGCCACATTCAATGGACTGCCGTACCTGAGCCATCTCAATATCGCATGGGTGAACAACTGGCAATACGCCGGCGTGATTCCTACTGCTCCCTGGCGCAGCATGATGTCAATTGCTCGGAGGATTTCGCTAAAGACAATCGGCGGCAGGGCAGTACTTATCCAGCAACCCATGGCGGATGTGGCTAGTCTGCAAACCAAAACGTACTCCAGTTCCTTCGCGACGGTGGCGGAGGGTAATCAGCTCATACCACTTTCCGAGAAAACGCTTGATGTCACCGTGTCATTTTCAGACAGAGCGGCAGTTTCCTCCTCATCGCAGTTTGGCATTATTCTCAGGGCAACGTCCGACCTGGCACAACAGACACGAATTGGCTATGACTTCAGCACGAAGAGACTTTTCGTTGATCGATCAAAATCCGGAAACATCAGCTTCGATGGGACATTCGCCAGCACCTATTATGCTCCTTTAGAGCCCGCCTCCGATGGCAAGGTCACGATGCGCATTCTTCTTGACTGGTCTTCGGTTGAAGTCTTTGGGGGCCAGGGCGAAGTCGCAATCTCCGCTCAAATCTTCCCTGAGGATAACGGAATTGACGCCCAGCTTTTCTCAAGCGGAGGAAGTACAGGTGATGTCACGATTGACGCGAAGATACTTGGCTCAGCTTGGGGTGCACCCGGTGCCCCCCCTACGACTTCAAGTACCACCACTAGAACTGCCACCACCCTTACCACTACCATGAGGTCGTTCTCACGTTAGGGCTGGGTTCTATGAATGAGATGGGTGGAAATCAACGTGGAGCACGTACATATGTGGGAGATTAAAGTACATAGGTTCTGGGAATCAGGATGGGGGCAGCGGAAAGGACGTCTCGGCATTTTAGTCTTTATAGTCTTTCTAACGGTTATATACGAACCCATTTTATTTTTACATTACTGCTCATATCATGCCCTCATATTATGCGAGGAGACTGACTAATTACGACTGTATTGGGCTACTGAAAGTAGACTACTAGCAAGGCCACGATTACGCCTTTCAACTTGATGGCGGCTACAACATTGGCGACGACCTTGCCGGTGCCGCCGATAGGATAGCTTGCCGAAGGTCTACCGGCGGGGACGGTTGAGGCGATGACAGGGTGGCTAGCAGAAGGTAAGTCGATTCCATACTCAAGTCGGTCTGGTCGACCCAACTGATATTGGTTTGTACATAGACACTTAGGAGGTTGATGATCGGATTTCTAGAATATTTCTCTACGCGTTGTTGAAGTAGTAGGTATATGAGTGGTTTAGTTACTTGGAATTTTTAACTGACTGACTGACTTTAGGTAGGTGGGAAGACCTCTATATATACACATTCTGGTGACTGTCGCCCCTATTCGTAGGCCCAACATGACAGTACCCTTGACCCCTTATACTTTGGACACGCGCGATATAATGGGGGGCGGGTACATGTACGCGAGCCCACACACAAGTCACAAACTCCCCAATGATGTAACGACTGATACTGGAAAGACAACACACGACAAGCGTGTTTGGCATGTGAAAAGGCACGGACCGCCATGCTAACGCCTAATGCAATGCAGACTGAACGCAAAGTATGGGGATTGATAACATTGTGTGCAGTCCATCGCCCCGGAAAGTCCGGGGCCGACGATGTCTTCTTAGCTCCTACATAGCTAAATACTTTAGCTACCGCGATACTCATGGATTGATAATGGAGGCATCGGGTAGTGCCCTTCTTCAGGGTCGTGGATACAGGCGTAATCGCTGCTATTGTGTGTGAGTGCGGACGTATCTGTAGGATACATATCGTGGCGCCGATTCTTTACTCGATCAATAATGTGACGGCTCCTGGGGTAGATATGCACAGGTTGCGTAGTCCTCTTTGAGTGAGTGAAGAGTTGTGGGAAGGCAGATAGACACGCTACTACTATTGCTTTAAGACATCTCCGTCAGCAAAAGTCTGGTAATGTGTGGGCGCATAACCTACCGATGTTTTGTTCGATGCTGCTCCAAAGATAGAGCCATGAAACATCAGGTTGTCTCGTGAGTTCGCTAACAACTACTACACGAACTATAGCAAATGATATTGTGACAAGAACAAGAGAGAAGATACCGATCAGTGCTAGCTTCTTCGCTAATCGAATCTGAACATTCCATATAAGGGAGATTGGTATTGTCATTACTGCTCGGGATTAGTAACTTAGGTATATCCTCCTTCGGGTTTCTTTCTTTACTTACTGATAACGTCAGTAAGGACGTCAAGAGTAGTATTGACCTTCAGGGTGATCAAGGTAAAGTCAATATCAGTGTCGGAAGAGCAGTGCGCAATAATTTCTTCCAAGGGGCGCGCTAAGCACTTGTATTGTATTGTGCCGATGCATACAAGGTATGTGGCGATAGTAACGGCCAGAGCAGCCCACCACAAATACCTGCGCTTATCCACATTCTTGCCGAGCCTTCTGAAGAACATTAAGAAGGAGAACTTCACAGACCAAAGCCCTGTGTAGAAAAAGATCAAGACAATAAGCTGCCCAGTGTAATATTGCTCGGTATGTAAAACGAAGAGGGGACCAGGAGGAGAGAGCCCGCTGGTTACTTCGAAGTACGCGTATAAGTACGGTGAAACGAAGTGCCAGAGAATCGCGGATAATAGCGATAATGTCCAAGCGAATATGATGAACCCGTCATCCCAGAACAACCGGCGCGGCCCGGTAAATCGAGAGTATAAACGAATCGCAACAAAGATGAAAGCGAAGGCGGCGCCACCCCATATTGCGCCCTGGTTATCTGGTATTAATTATTTTTCAAATACTCTATCAGTTATTAACTTACAACAAATGTCCGTTCAGTTACATGTAGAGTGTCATAGAGTGGTCGCTGGGTCATTGAACTTGACATTGTGAAATATCTTAGAGGCCGAACATCAATAGTAGCTCTGGGTTGGCGTAGTTCAAACTGAGGCTATGCTCAACTTAAAATCCCGAATCGATTCCTATTAGACATCAGTAGTGTATACCTAGGTTGTTATTATACTCGCGGAGACCACGCTAATCGAGGCGCGGGCTGGTGATCGCGACGAGGGCAACATCTGACCGTATCCCTGTTGCCTTGTAGGCAGGAACTCAGGTAAGGTAACAAGCATCAAGCGGATCCCTGGGGGCCTGTAAAGAACCAATACATGTGATTTATATTAAAACCAACTGCATAATAGTTGTTTGAGTGTTTGGTAACCGCCACTAGAGATGCAGCATGAACCCCTGCAAGATCCTGCAGGACATAAACTTCTGGATATAACACTAAACTAGCTGGCGGTTATGCGAGCACTTAACACCAACATACATACGCAAGCAAGGCACTTTTTAGCTTACTGGATGCGCGCAAAAAGTTCCTGATGAGATTACCGACATTTTCGACATTTTCAAGGGAATCAGCTCACGAGCGCTTCAAAATAT
This sequence comes from Xylaria multiplex, assembly GCA_011057905.1. Classification (NCBI taxonomy): domain Eukaryota; kingdom Fungi; phylum Ascomycota; class Sordariomycetes; order Xylariales; family Xylariaceae; genus Xylaria; species Xylaria multiplex. The sequence continues at coordinate 66,959 of WUBL01000014.1, read as the reverse complement.
CCCTGCACAGTAAGTAAACGAAGTATAAGCGATTCTACGCTAGTATGTCCCAAATTATAGTCACGAGCTAAAATTAACGAATGTTCCTAACGCACACTCATAATCATCATCACCTGACAGAGACGTTTAATAATCATAAATGAATAGAAATTCAAATTAACTTGGTAATGAGAAACTGCGCAGTGTCTTCAATAGCAATTGGTTCGTCTCAAGCGATTCCTCTTAACGTTGTTGCCTCGCCTGAAAGGCATAGATTTTGAATGTAACCATTACTCCTCAGATTTCGCCACATCCACAAATATCTCTGTCTCTCTCAACGGCCCCGTGATTCCAAGTGCGGGTGTCGTGTCGTTTAGAATAGGAAATGGCGGCTTTGAACCGTCATGAGCCAATGCAAGCTGTATATCGAATCGATGCATAAGTATAGCAATGAACCCATACACCTCTTCTTTCGCGAGGACTCGGCCAGGGCAGTATGTAAGCCCCCCACCAAACGGCCGGAACGACGAGTGCCGAGCCAGAGATTTATTCTTTAGGAATCTTTTTGGGTTGAACTGTCTGACATCTGGGCCCCATACACATTCGTTTGTATGTAGCTGTCGTGAGGGGATCAAAATCGAATCGCCCGGTGTGAGCACCTTACCACCTATCGTAGTTTCCTCTAGTACAACACGGCTTACCATCGCACCACCATTCAAACGCAATGCCTCATGAAACACGGCCTCTAGGGTGGGACTATTGGCACATAAATACTTGATATCGAGTTCACCAGAATGCCATGCAGCCTCTGTCTCACTCTTCACCGACCTGAAAAGGTCGTCGTCATAAAGGAGATATGATAACACCCAAAAAGATATATTGTATTCATTTGAATTGGCGCTAGATCAGTTGTTAGCGAAGTTCATATTTGACGTGCGGCGAATTAAACTTACGCCCAAAATATCATCAGGATAACGGATGCCCTTGCATGTAGATCGATCCCGACGATCTCTTGTGCTGCAATTATATTCTTAATAGACCAGGCTTGTTCAGAGCGTTCCGAATCTGGTAGTTTGATAAATTGTTTCAGCGCTTCCATAATCTTGCGCCTTGGCTCTGTCACGGGTAGGCCGCAGAAGTCCGGGTATTGGAAGAAGACCATCCAGGCAGAGTCGTTGAAACGCAGCATATACTCAACTATATCAGGCTCAATATCATGTAAGTGCCGACCAAACATGGATCGTGTGGCTGCGTCGACCATTGAAAATCGACAGAGCGAGTACAATGATATTCTTTTGTGTGATCCACTGACGACAGGACCGCAATGACTCAACTTATCCCATCGGACAGATTCATGCAGAGCATCAAGAAAAGTGCGGCAAATCACATCCATCTTGGAGCCAGGAAGTAGCTGTTGTTTGTAAATGTCTTCTGTAAGATGGATGAAGTTCAGCTGCTTTGGGTTGACGGGATTGTTGGGAATGTAGCACCAATCCCCAGGCATAGGTCTGTGCCATCCGCGACGAATAGCCTCTGGGCCGAAACCAAAATTCTCGAGGAGCTCATTCAAATGGCCATCAAACCTCAGAGCAACGGTGTCGCGAAATGCAGCTGCGACGTCGGCTGGGGCAGTGATTATGTTGAGCTTCTTGCCTAAAAGTTGAATAGCAAAGATCTCATGACTTCTTTTGGTATGATCCCTTTCACCAATTAGTATGCATTACACAATATTAGGGAAGCCGCACTGCTATCTACCTACAGCCCGCGTTCTAACAATCGATCAGAGTTGCCGAAAAATGATATTGTGTGTCCTGAAGTTAGTGTAAGCTAGATTGCAAACAGTGTTGCTTAGCCCAAAGCCTACCAAGAACTAATATCTATTAGTGTAAGTTCAACATGTATTTGAGCCTTCACTGATAAAACGTACATGGAATCCAATAAGGTAGCTCTCTTGGATATTGCGGAAATAACCAAGGCCTCAATATAAACTTCCACCATCGCCAAACTAAATACCCAAAAGAAGTGATGATTGCCAGGAAACTCCACCAAGACATCACCCTGTCCTGCTGTCCTTCTTGAACGGAAATGGGAAACATTGTATGATAGAGCTTGAAGGAAAAATAGTATAATGGTGTTGAAGTCTGGTAAATATCTCTAGAAAAGAGATGAAATTTAACTGAAAAGAATTTAATATTGAATACTTTACGAAGACACTTTGAAATCCTACATGTCGGGCTATTCATGGCCCCTCTTCATGATATCTAGATTAATGGCTTTGCGTTGAATCTACAAGTACGAATTGATTCAAGTTAGAGCGTCACCCTCATCGCTCTCACCGCTCCCATTACCTTACTATCCTATTCATGCATGTTGGTTGCTAGAAGGGCTATAGCCCGTTCGCCATGTAGCCTGTCTATGAAAATGTTACGAATAGCAACCCCTGATATTCGAAGACAAACAGCGAGCTAATTCCAGACTAGTGTTATCGTAATGCTGTTGGGCTCGGCGATGGTAGTGTATTAGAGTATTCGTGCCGAGGTGTCAGACCTCTGTCATTCTATAGCTTGAAGGATGAGGTAGGGGTGTTTTTCTGTGTGTCTTCTATTAACAAATATAGAACACCCTAACGCGCAGAGTATCAAAACATTTAGTTACTACTCTGATTCATAAATAGAATTCAACTTGTAGGGGTTCCAATATCTCAAGATAAAACCGTACATACGCCGCCCCCACGTCGGCCCAATGGCTATGTAAATACAACCAACAATTTAACCCTGCTACACGGCTAGTATACTATGTACATAGTATATGTAGATACCCCCTTGTCTTCGGTTAGACTAACTATATTAGTGACTCAGAGTGTCGCAACCAACGCAACCCGCGCTAGCTTAATTACATCTTAGCGAATATGCGAGTACAACCAACAATTGTAACCTTTCTATACCCCCGTCAGGAGCCGGGCTGCTGCCCTATGCATGCATTACAAAGCGGCGCAGCTTCCAGGACAGCCTCCACTTTGAAACCTTGCATGCCTAATGCGATCTACTAATTGGTGCCTAGTTATTGGGCGCTTCGCTGGATAAGCCACGACTCAAAACAGGTGCTTATGTATGTGGCCGGCGGACAGGAAGAGAAGGGCTACGTGCAGGGGGGAGCCTCGTGTCGAGGTTGCAGCAGAGGCAAGTCTTACCTACCCCCGCTGACAAAATCCTCTGCTTGTCGAGAGCGTTGAAAATTGCTCCAACCCTCTCATCTTTCCCCTAGCAGGCTTGGGTGTATTCGGACTCACCTTACTCGATAATCTATGTAAGTCTTGCCAAAGACTTGATTCGATATGGGTGCCGCATCTCTGCTTACTTGGGGCCTCCTCTCGTCAGTCCTTGCTTGGACTACATACTCCTGGGTATGCTTGCTACAGAATTACTTAGCTGCCCGTAAACTCGGCATCCCCATACGGGTGCTTCCCATTAGCCATGGGAACCCCTTTTGGATGATAGTCGATAAAACAATTGTCCGATTAGTTCGACGACTTCCTTTTGGTGACTCAAGCTTCACGAGATACAACTGGCGGGGCTGGGAGGTTGATGATAAGTGCCGATCACACCTTGAGATGGGTGACGTATACATGCAGGTTACGCCAGGGAAAAACTGGCTCTACCTCTGTAACCCAGAGAGCTTACTGGATGTGTTCCGGCGTAGGTCAAGCTTCCCTCGCCCCCTTGAGATATATGGTACGTATGCAGTTTCATGAGCCCTTTCCGTTAATCCAAGTTCGCATGTTAGATATCGTAGGATAAACTAACTATTGCAGAGCTTCTCAACATATTTGGACCAAATCTTTCAACTGTAAGAAGCCGCTTCCCCTTTGCCATACCTGTTGTAAATTAACAATCTGTCTTGTAGGTAGAGGGCCACCAGTGGAAGAAGCAGCGGAAAATCACCGCATCATGCTTCAATGAGTCAACAAATGAAGTAGTGTGGACAGAGAGTCTGGCTCTCGCTGCTGACATGATACAATCTTGGTCATCTAAAAGCTCTGTCAGAACAACTGCTGATGATATCCGCACCCTCTCACTTCACGTCCTCTCTAAGGCTGGCTTTGGAAAGTCGTATAAGTTCCAGAGCCATGACGACAGTACAGCTTCTGCCAGCCCAGCTGCGAATTACAAAGAATCGCTCAAGACGGTTCTAGACAATTGCGTGCTCATTATGGCGTTGGGTACCAAATTTCTCGCTAAGCCGTGGCTTCCACAGAAGCTGCGCAAAGTCCATGAAGCATGCGTTGCATTCCAGAAACATATGACGACTGTCTATGAGGAGGAGAGACGTGCATTTGCAGAAGGGAGGGCCTCAGACCGTAATCTCTTATCATCACTTATTCGAGCCTCGAACGAAGAGGCAAGGCGCTCTAGCGAGTCTAAAGGTACGCCCGCTTCCGCAGGCCTTACTGAAGCAGAGATCTACGGCAACATGTTTGTGTTCAACTTCGCTGGGCACGACACTACCGCCCATACCCTCATGTTTGCGATCGCGTTTCTCGCAGCAAATCCCTCAATCCAAGACTGGCTTTGCGAGGAATTACAACAAGTCCTTGGCAACCGCAAGCTCGAGGAATGGGATTATTACAGCGATTTCGCTAGGCTAAAGCGATGCAACGCAGTGCTTATGGAAACAGTCCGGCTCTACACACCGGTACCTGTGGCTAAATGGACCGAAACAACAACCCAGCAGCTACAAGTCGGGAATCAGATAGTCACGATCCCCCCCCGACACCATGGTAATCCCTAGTTACGCCGCACTACATACCCATCCCAGATTCTGGGGCCCCGATCCACTCGTATGGAGGCCTAGCCGCTGGATCGACAGGGATGGACTTGTGGAAGAACTCGTCACTCCACAGCGTGGTACATTCATACCATGGTCTGAGGGCGAAAGATCGTGTCCTGGCAAGAAATTCTCTCAGGTAGAATTTGTGGCAACTATGGCAGTCTTGTTCCGGTATTGGCGTGTTGTGCCCGAGCCTATGAAAGGAGAAACTAGTGACAGCGCAAGGATGCGGCTTTTGAATCTCATCGAAACGGACTCAGCGCAGGTGCTGCTGCTTCAAATGCTTCACCCTGAGCGTGCGCCCTTGTCCTGGGCAAAACGGTAATCGTGTACCACACCTAATCTACTACACTACAGCGAATTATGACCAGTTAGTTCCTATATTTACCGAGGCCTGCTTGCATAGATGGGTCACTTGTCATCCTCTGAGTCCTTAGACGTTATCATGCTAGACGAGCCAACATACATATGTACATAGTGTATTAATGTATTATACTTGGTAAATAGTGTACCTACATATCCGTATGCTATCCTTGTGGATGGCACGATACCCGTTTGTGCGCAGACAAGGGTATTGTGAGCTAAGATATGTACCCTGCCCAGTTAGGCATTTCCTCGTTACATAGTACACCTCTTCTAGGATTATTGAGGTTAGCTTACAGGGATACCTAGGTGGTGTATCATCAACTTATGCAGTTGGTCATCTTCAATGAAGTGCCTTGCATACGAATACCACTCTATTGCAGCCAACAGCATGATGACACCGGACCATTTGCTACTGTACGTGCATCTAAAAGTTCCCCCTGAGAACTAACTGACACCTCGTATAAGCGAAGTTTTTATCATCCAACATCTCATAAGTCGTACATTAGCATCATATGTGGGGTGTGTACGGGACCAAGGTTAGCTCTCATATCATGGCCTTTAGATCCTCATAGCAGGTACGTAGCTTCTTTCTTCACAGAGTCAGTCGAAGTTTTCTTGATTTCCTCACAGTAAACATGATAGAAGCCTCCCCACCGGAAGACAGGTCAACAGCCCCCGACGCCAACCCACCCCTCCGGTCATGGAGGCTAGGTATCGTCATCGGCTCTCTTTGTTTGGGCATTTTTCTCCTCGGCCTTGATCAGAACATTATCGGGGTGGCTATTCCGCGAATAACAACAGAATTTAGATCTCTGAACGACATCGCCTGGTACGGCTCAGCATACCTCTTGACCATAACGGCTTTCCAGCCGTTCTTCGGCAGTCTCTATAGATATTTCAATGCGAAACCTGTATATCTTGTCTCTTTAGTCCTCTTTGAAGGTAACCTCCCCTTCCCCTTCCTTCATAATGCATATACTTTGGGCTAATTCAGACACATGTAGCTGGATCTGTAATTTGTGCGTCGGCGATTAAGTCAGATATTCTCATCTTCGGACGAGCCTTCCTGGGCTTTGGAGCCGCAGGACTACTTCAAGGTGCCTTGGCTATTATCGGATATGTGGTTCGATTAGACAAGGTACCTCTGTTCCAGGGAGTCGTAGTAAGTTCCTTAGGCATCAGTGTCTCTATCGGCCCTGTGCTAGGAGGCGTACTGACGGACCGCGTGAGCTGGCGTAAGTAATATCCCTATAGTAATGCGGCTTTAAGTGAATTTTAACGTCTTTTTAGGATGGTGCTTTTGGATGTATGTGCTTGGGAGCTCGAATAAACCTTACTTCTATCGATGCTAATGCGCTCACAGTAATGTGCCCGTTGGCGTTTTCGTTGTGATCGCAGTCCTCTTTTTCGTTAATATTAAGCCATCATCGACCCAGGTCAATCACCATCTCCCCTTGCGAGAGAAATTGAAGCACATGGACGCCGTGGGAACGGTATTGTTCCTTGGAGCCGTTGTGTCTCTTCTTCTCGTGTTGCAATGGGGAGGACAGATCTACCCATGGAATGACTCTAGGTGTATCGGCCTTTTGGTGGGTTTCGTTTCTATAACTGCCGTCTTTGGTTTCTGGGAGTGGAAGCAAGGCGATTCTGCTATCATTCCTTTCCGCATCCTGAAAAAACGCTCTATTCATATGGGTGCTCTTGTTCTGTTTGCCTTAGGCATGTCAAGCCTAACGGTACGTTCTCGCCGTATATACCCCTGGGAGCGGTTCATAGTTTCGATAAAGAGCTCTTAGTAACAGACCATGATAGTATGCATACTACTTGCCGATCTATTTCCAGTCCGCTCAGGGAGTCTCAACTACCCAAAGTGGTGTTCGATTCATTGCGCTTGTGCTACCACAGATCGTTGGACTCGTCATTGTGGGAGCAATTGTCACTCAATGGGGGTATTATGTAAGGCCACCATCTCTTTCACAGAGAAAGATAGCTAATTAAGCTCATCTAGGTCCCTTATATGATCCTCGGTGTGATAATCACTAGCATTGGCGCTGGTCTTCTTACCACGATCGGCGTGACTACCCCTACAGTAAGGTGGGCTGCATACATGGTCATAAACGGCCTTGGGATAGGAATGGCTCAGCAGCTACCGTATACAGCTGTCCAAGCTGTCCTCAGGTGCGTATCACGACTCTATCTTCCGTGTGATAATGTGTCTGACAAAATAAGTATAGTCCGATTGATGTCCCCATTGGCAACGGTACGTAGCCCTGGCAAGTAGGATCCCTCGAACATAGCTAACACATGACAGCGATTGCAGTATTTTCGTACCAATTGGGCGGGTGAGTGATTCTTACCAAGAATAATACCAAGTTCAGAGAGCCTAGCTGACATTAGAATAGAGCCCTGGGTGTCGCTATAGGGCAAAATCTACTTCTAAGCAAGTTGAAAATAACTGTACCAAGGAACACGGATGCAGTCACTCCACAGGCTGTCATTGCTGTTGGCGCTGCCGGCCTCGGGCATCTGGCACCCAACGTAGAAGTTCTTGCAGCCCTCCGGCTCGCATACGCAGAGGCCCTTCGTGACCCCCTAATTCTTGCTCTCGCCGCCGCACTTCTCGCATTCCCGTTTTCATGTGCTATGGAAAGACTCAATATCAAGCGTGTGGCAGAGAAAAGACAACAGATGCAAGACACGATAGAAGACAAGGATGACATTTAGTGTAGTGTCTCACCGCAATTTAACATACTCCCATACGCCTGCAGTTGTGTAGTAGTCATTGCGAACAGTAGCAAGGTCCACACAAACCGTCATTCTGATGTGTGGTCAGGGACAAAACAATTATTCCTCCAGCAACCCGTATCCACCCCTCTTGTGCAGATGAGTGCTGGCCCCCCGTCCAACAACAGAGGATGTAGGCTTAGAATATGAGAAAATACAAAGTAGAACAAAGATTACTATACTACTCCGCTATTCCTGAATACACAATAGATAGGCGCACACGGACTCTAAGAATCAATTCTTGCTCCGAGATCCTCACCCCGTAGATTCACTCTTCGAACCTTGCGAAACAGATATAAATCTCCGTTTTATTGGCGGCAATCGCGATTCCTCATCACTGTCCCCTTCGTTGTCATACTGCGTACCTGCTGCATAATGATCGGCGGGTATCTAGGATTCAGCATTAGCTATCCTGCTTCACATATGAAGTTTCATATATCTTACAGCGGGTGTTGGTAATGGAGCTCCGTGAAATGAGAAATTTGCGATATCCTGGTTTTCTTGCTGCCCCTTAGATTGAGAGTAGTTTTCAGTCTCTTCTTGGCTCTTTTCAGGCTCGTGGCGCTTTCTCTTATTTCGAGCCGCCCGGGTCCGTGATAGTGTCTCTTCTCTGTCGTTCCCCCCCGCCCCTTTATTGCTAAGTTTAGATTGGTGTTCTTGCTGCTGTGGCGCCTGCACAAGCTCTTCCTCATGAAGTTTCCGGTAATCCCAGTCCAATTTGTAGTGGTTACCTGCGAGAATGTGTGCAAACCAGAGGGCTAAGTTTACAGTTAATTCCTTGTAGTCGTGGTGGTTATCATCGCACCCATTTCCCCACGGAATTGAAACAAATTCCATCAATCCATTATACCTCACCTTCTCGAGAAGTTGATTGAAGTTTGAAGGATCATCGATAGACACTAGATACGATTAAAGACTAGAGTGCATAGCAGGAAATAGAGGGTGTCGCCTTACCTTTATGATTTCCTCGAGGCTTGATCCTGAATATAAAGGCCTCTGATGTCGTGAGTATGCAACCGTACCGACATTCGTAGTCGACACAATACGTATAGGCTTGGCGAATTGGTGCAATATTATTATTAGAGGCGAGCTCGACCCCTTCAAGCCATTCGCCTGTTTCCTTGTTCGTATATTTACCGTCACGCAGGCTCTTGCTATTCCAATTACAAGCTGATTTATATTCTTTCGGAAATCTTTCACCCGACTTTTTCAGGAGGATCTCGTGTACTGAAACAGAGCCTCCGTCTGGTTGTCTAGATCGTTTAGATCTTTGTTTCTTGATACCTTTTTGAGCCCTGTTCATTTGATTCATCGCCTCCAGCCCTCGGCTGTCCTCATTTTGAATTCCCTCGCTGTTGTTCTCCGGATTCGTGGGTAATAGAATCTTGCATGCCGATGATTTTTCTCCCGTCATCTCGCGCCATAGACACGGATGAAAAACATCCTGAACCGCTCTGAGAGACGCAAGCACAATTGTGTGGTTCCATTTACTGAACAGACTACGCGTAATAGTTTCCGCCTTTCCTAATCTCAGATCAACTTCATCGTCCAAATATGGGTAGTGCGGAAGATTGGAGCGATTTCTTTTTGCTTCCTTCATAAGCTCGCCTCCAAAGATGGTCTCCAGTACCTGGTAATCGAATTCATCCCAGGGCTTTACTGCTTTCGGGCAGTAATAATCAAGTCGCGATCCGTTTTGTCCGCTGCCTCCCACACGTGTAATTGGAGGGTTTTTTGCTGTGAGGAATTCCAGAACGGACTGTGCCCTTTCCCGGTTATTCATCGTTTTTAACCTGTAAGTTATCAGCGGAAAAAGAATGATTATGAGATCGTGGGAGAGCCTAGGGTATCTATCACACCGGCAAGACCTTTCGGCAGTATTCTAGAATGATCCTATATCTCGTATGGTTGACTTATAGGAGATCTCCACGTATCTATAATATGTGTCCATTCTTGCGTTTTCTGTAACCTGAGTACCCAAGATCAACAGTTTTCTCCGCTCATCTGGCAATCATTGATCAGCTGGTACATTGCCATGCACGGTGACATTGATATAATGCACCTATCCGTCAGATGACGGCTTTTTCTTTATATAAATGGTTCGCTTACAGAGACCTACTGCACAACTTATCCCTTACTTACCCCTTACTTACCCCTTACTTACCCCTTCACTACAGGCTTCACAAGGCACGTTCGCTAAGCCCGTAGCAGCTATTTCCTCTCTTACTGCCCTCTCAACGAGTAGATTTATGCGAGTAGTTGCCTTGTCTTTTTTTTTTTCTATTTATGTATGAGCGGTACTAGGCTATTCTACACGGCTTCACCACGGCCGCCTCGACGCGTAGAATCACTCATACGCCTACCCCCCCCGCCCCCCCCGTGCATGTGCTCGTTACTCTACTCCCCAACTGCCTCGAAGTGTGCAGTAGAGCATCTGACTTCTACAAGATAAGAAAGTGCAATTTCTCCGCAGGTGCCGTCTGTGGATTCACTTTCAATCTCCAACTCTCCAACCCTCAAAGCACTAAAAACCTACTTAGTTGTTCTTACCACGCAAATAAAGCATGCCCAAAGGTCGAGGGTTAGCCTCTTGCCCTACCGACCCGCTGCCGCCTGGCGGTGGTCCGCAGCTCAATCCGTTCAGCAGAGATCCGGGGGACAAGATCGAATGGATCAAAAGGCTTGATACGGACCGCGAAGACAACGACGGCTTCGTTTTCCAGGTGTCAATTGGGTCTAAACAATATGCCTTGAAAGTCGTGAGTGAATATGGAACAGCATCGACAGATTTCGTTAGTAACCTTTCCAACAGTTCAAGTTCAGTCACCCCAGACTTAATCGCTTCTATCGGGACTTATGTCTAAGGCACCCATTACCCTTGAAAGAGGGGATTTGGTATACGGACCCGTTTTACGCAGAATGCCGAGCGTACGGGAGGATACAAGAAGGATTCGAGTCACGCCTAGTTACGGACCAGACGGCAGTGAAATGTTATGGATATTTACTCCTAAATACGAATGACTCGCGCTGGTTAAAGAAAGAAGGTATTCATTTGGAGCAACAACTGCTAGACCGTGAGCTGCGCGAAGCACTTGGCGGGGATACTAGAGTTCGAGCCATTGTTAAGCAATTTGAAAAGAGTCCCCGTAAGGTCGACGCCGGCAATATCCGAAGAGCCTGGAGAAGCGTCTACCTGCTTAATAAGTCTCTGAAGTTGTATAACATGGACATCAAGGCAGATAACTTTATCGGGCACAAACTAGTCGACTTTGGCACATCTTGGACAGTGCCACACAAACTTCTAGACCACCTAGAAGAAGTAGCGGAGAATATGGCTAAAGCGTTCAGATCGAAGGACACAGTCAATTTCGAAGAGATGATCCAAGACGAGGTTATACAAACACGGCTAAAGGTTCTAGCAAAATCAACACATCAGCTACGAAGCAGAGGAAAACCAGAGTGGGCAGACCGTGAACTGCCGAAGAGGCGTAGAATAGCTCGCAAATGAGCTATACAAAACGCTCTAGTCACCAGTTTCTGTGTTTAGCCACTCTACGTTGCCAGTGTCGAAAGTATAAGGGGCCAAGGAGTCACTATCATGTTAAGTCTACGAATAGGGGCAACGGTTACCAGAATGTGTATATATAGAGGTCTTCCCACCTACCTATCAGTTAGTTACCAAGTCAATTCAACCAACCGAACCACTATACCTACTACTTCAACAGCCAGAATTGGGGATTCTATATCTGGGTATCATGGAAATTAAAAGTATCACACTGAGATATAATACCCTGGATCGCCGATCTTTAACTGCTAATTGGCCCGAGTCGATTCCCTTGTACATACGGAATATATATAGCCCTGATATGCGGCCTCTCATGCCGTCGATCGTATGCACTTTGAAGGCTCACTTTCCCTCAAAAGCATAATATTCATTTGCTTGTTATGCTGGGATCTTATGTTGTTGTTCCTTATTGAGTGAGCATCGTAGGCGCTCACCCTTGGCCCTTAATCTACAAGCTTGCTCCTCATGTGGACCGCGCTGGGCTTAACTTCATAACGAAGCCGCGAAGGATTACAGGTCAATAGTAATATATGAGGTCGTCATAAAAAGGATGTTTTAGATATTAAAGACGATCGCCCGCAAGGCAAAGGTTCTTATGTAAGAAAAATTCCTGGGTTGTTCTACGAGGTTCAGAGGTCCACCGCGCAGCTTCTTTTCTGCGCCAGGGCAATCAAAGACACACCCAACTCGATTACGATGCAAAATCGGCCCTCCTACCTACTACGCTACAATAACTTGTGTTGCTTTAGATTTGGTTTATTTACTCTTGGACTGCCTGCTAGTTATAATTTAGCCGGGCAATTTTCGGCTGGTTTTCGAGGCCCTTCTATTCCGAATTTAAATATACTCTGCCAGCGACGGCTGCGCACCCATATTGGTAACAGTAGTTTAGATTGAAAATTATCTTTTTTATTTNAAAAAACCACCTCGCTAAATTCCTAAATCTAGCTAATTCACAGGCTCGAAAAGGAACCGGGGGATTCCTGGAGCAGCAGTAGCAGCGACGGCGGGTAGGTCTTTCATGGCCAGAACCTCACCTGTAGACTGCACACATCCCTCTATAACTTCTTCACCCTCCTCCTTGTCCTCGTTGCCGGACGCTGGAGCAGCGGTCTTGGTGATCAGAACAATCTCTACTCCCTCGCATCGCGTTCCCAACGCCCTTTTCAGCACGGGTCTCATCTCCTCGAGAACGGCGCCTTCATCAAACGGTAGTTTCCTACCTAGCGTAATGGCCGTCTCGACGTCCTTGTCTGTTTCATCCCCGGCGCCGGCACCGGCACCGGCGCTTTCTGATGCGTCCTGGAGGCGTTTCTTGAGTTGTTGGATAAACGGCATAGCGCGCTTTGTTTCCGTCTTCCCGATGCTCTTTCCGATGGCGTCCGTGTCTACTAGGCCTGTCTCTTTCAATGCGGCCGTTACGATGTCGATGCAGCGTTCCTGCCACCCAGGGAGGGATTTGGTGAAGAAGATGCGAAGGCGGAAAGGCGACGAACGAGGATCGAAAGCGGCTTTATTGGCACCCTTTTTGTTGCTCTTTGCCAGCCTCTTGACTAGTTGGCCCAACGCCGCCGTCGCGGCGGACGACGTTGTTTGTTCGTAATCTGCCGTCGCCTGCAGCGCCCTGTCAGGCCTGGGGCAATCGGTCGGCCAGCGTGCCACTTGGATGCTGTGGTTGTTTCCCAGCACCTCGGTCCACACATACTCGCACCAGTGCGGCGCCACGGGGGCCAGAAGCAAGCTCTGCAGCTCTGCATATCGGCGCACCAGTTTCGAATGCATACCAAGGGCCCCAACGGCATCACGGTACACATCACGTACACCCGTCAAGTTGTAGAAGCCCGAGCGCAGGGCGGCGCGGAAAAGATGAGCGTCGTACGCCTCTTTTGTCTCCCAAACTAGGCGGTTCATCTCATTGTCGAAGAGCGTGTCCCAGAAGTTTAGAGGCCCGCTCCGTTGGCCGTCCTTACCGCCTCCAAGAATCATATCCTCAATCCACTGCCGAAGCTCGTATAATTTTAAGATAGCTGCGTTTGCAACACTTTCCGAGAAATTGGCGTCATCAATTGCGTCTCCAGCATCCGCCAGCGCAACTCTTGCAGCGTCCGCGCCGAACTTGTCGACTGTTTCGCGCAGCGTGAGGAAATTTCCAGTGCTTTTGGCCATCTTTTCCCCGTTCAATAATACAAATCCGTTGACACGGACACCACGCGGCCAGAATTGGGATGGCCACAGAGCAACATGAATATACAGGAAGAAGGTGAGGTGGTTCTGTATGAGGTCCTTGCCTGAGACACGCAGATCCAAAGGATACCAGTATTGGAATTCGTGGCGCATGGAATTCAGCGCCGATGAGGAGATATCACTGTCGCTAGGAGGCTTTGCCGTACGCGCCAGCACGAAATCCCACACTTCGTCCGTCATCAGTTCGGGGCGGACGTTAGCCAAACCAGGCTCCTTTCCATATATATCCCGGTGGAGATGATGGGCAATAGTATAGTAGGCTGGGTAGATTGTGCTATCACTCAGGGATTCAACGAGAAACTGGTCGTCCCACGGTAACTTAGATCCCAGGCCGTAGGATCGCGCGCACGCCCACTGGCCGAGCCAACCAAGCGCTTCTTCGAATCGCCGTTTGGTCTCAGTCGAGAAGGTGTTGAGGCCGTTCCCATCATCATTTAGGAGGTGAGCCCGCACTTGAGCGTTCCATTCGCCATCACCTCCATTTTCAGCCGTCCCGTAATTGAGATACCATTGGTCCAAGTGGGCGGCAACACACTCATCTTTTGATCGGCTGATGACGATACCCTCTGGTTCGGCGTAGGGGAAGGCAAGGGCTAAATCGATCAGCTTCTGCTTGACCAAATCCTTAGCCTGTTGGACCGGAAGGCCGCTGAAGTCTCCGTACACCATAGTACCATAATAAAAGCCTTCTTTATATGCGATGTGTTTGGCTTCAGGAAGTTTTGGATCCTTAGGTGAGACAATTTTCATTTGGTTGACTAAGGCAGGGGCAGTGAGCTTGCCGTAGTTTGGCGTTTCGATGATAGGAAGCACTTCCAAGGTTGCCCAGTCTTTCTGTATCCCGTAATATTCTGCCTTCTTGGCTAATTCGATGACTGTGGCATAGTCGTCAGGGCTATCCGATGGCACACAGGTCACAATGCCAGTTCCTTTGGTTGCCTGGGCCGTTTCCATAGGCAAAACGCGCACCGACTTGTGAACTGATAAGGGGGCATTCAGCAGAGTGCCAATCATGTCGGCACCAATCAACTCAACCAACTGTTGGGTTTCGCCCCAAACAGCTGAGTAGCCCTGAAATGAGAGGTTCCGTGCGGCTCGTTCAGTGCAAACGACGTATTCATTATCAGTCCCGGGGCTAGCAGTGTCGTCGTGGAGCTTGAAGAGGCCGTATTTGATCTTGGGGCCGACGAAGCAGCAAGTCTGGCCGTACATGGTTTCCGGGCGGAGGGTTGCGGCCAAGAAGTAAACATTGGCCTCAGAAATAGATGGTAAAACTTTCTGGATTGTGTTTTTGGCCGCTTCAGGCCAATCCAGGACCTTCATCTTAATAGCGGTATAGTCTTGTATCCCAACGCCTTCTCCCTCGCTACGGTCGTGATCAAGGCACGGCTGGCCATCTTTGGGTGAGTAGATGGTATACCTTTTTCCAAATTTAATTTTGCCGAGCTCTTTTAGGCGGTTCATCTGCCAACGCACAAACGAATCGTAGAAGGGGTTTGCGTCTGTTGTTACGAAAGAGCGACGCCAGTCGACGCGTAGACCCAGACGAGAGGCATCGCGCATACCGGCGGCAGGAAAGACGTGGACCCAATGATAAGGGTCGGCAAATTTATGGATGTCTTCTCGCGGTATGCCCTGTGACAACATGATCTGAAATTGGTATTTGGCCGCACCGGATTTGGCCACTGCCTTGGTCTTCTTGGACCGAAATTTGGTAACATCGGGGGCGGAGGTAGCTGCAGCACCGTTGGCAGTGGCTCCGTCCTCAGGTTTAGGAGCGTCCAAATCGTCTTCGTCGTCATCAGTGTACTTCTCAAAGTTCTGTCCAAACATTTCCACCTCCCTCACAAGCTTATCGGCACATGCCTTTATTGCCATACCCGTACAATGAAATCCGAGGGGAAATAAGGCATTCTTTCCCTGGAGACGCGCGTAGCCTGTTGCAAACTCAACCTTGGAGAGGGTATATCCATGGCCTGCATGGAGCGAGCCATTCATATAGGGATAGGCTATAGTAGCGAAGAATTTTTCATGTTGGGCCTTGTCTTGTTGGGCCTGTGAGGCATCGATCGCAGTCGGGGGGTCGGACTCAAACACTCGGTTGTCTGCCCAGATCTTCTGGTATTTGCGCTCGATCTCGACAAGAGTATCTCGTTTCTGGGTCTTTTCGAGGGTTAGAGGGCAGTACACGTCGGAAAGGGAGAATCAGTGGCGTACATTTTCAATCTTCAGCATCTTCTGGGCTGGAGCGCCAGCATTGCCGGGATCTGCGGACGCCATCTTTCTATCGCGAAGAGGCAGTTGGTGGGGGAGAAGAAGCGGATGGTGGGGTTGAGTCACAGGTGAAACTGGGATGACTGACGATGCGATAGATAGTATTATGGATTAGGTATAAAAGGTGGTCAAGTCTTTATCGATAAGCCTATCAGCAACGCGAAGTGGCGGCCTGATCAATCACCCCTCCTTTATCAACAGATCAATCTGTTTATCGACGAACAGTGTATAAGGCCTACCCCTCACTGTGCCTTCAAGTCAACTACTTCACTTCATTACCCCCACATTAGGTACTTCCACATCTTCAGCCCTCACACTTCGTACGCCTCGCCGCCCTCGCTCGCACGCACGCACACACACGTACACACACACACGTACGTAATTGCCTACATTTCTAGTGAGAGCTGCAGAATTCGAACCTGCGCGGTTTCCCACTGCGGGTTTCTTTTCGATCCAATTCTTCTACACGCGTAATTTTCTTCATTTGAGAGGTTGACGGCCGGGCTAATTGAAAGAATTCTCACTTAACAAGTTCGTGGGACCTGTGAGGGAAGAAGTGAACCTGCCTTACAGGTTATGAAATTATTCATTAATCAGTAAGTGAGNTTTTTTGTCGACTAAAATTAATCGGAATAATTTTGTAATCAGAATAATTAATCTTAATCTTAATCAGCCACTTGAGTGAATAAACGTAGTCTTAATCACTAGGTAGGGCTTGGATAAGAGGGGTGCGTCTGATACACTATATACAACATCCCCTTCACCTTGTCATTCTTGGTGCCCCATTGGTACACTACCATGTCCTCCATACACACCACACAACTTTCATTTATTCTCTGCTCAATGATACCCGTGCCAACCCGCAGTCTCTGGAGAGGGACATGCACAGGGCGCCTTGGAGGTGAGGGAGGATCTGGTCGGACCTGCTGCCATAGGTTTCCCGCGCCGACATTGGCTGCAGGGCGCCTTGTATTCGTGACTCTTGGCTCATCATCTCCAGGTGAGTCCTCTGATTCGTATCCCAGCGCTCTCATCGTAGCTTCATCTTGGTTTCTTCTCCTTCGGGCAGATCGCGTCTCCCCAGGTACACGCGGTTGGCCACTTCGACTCGGGAACTCGGGAGGGGGGAGGATTGGCCCATGGTCACGCGGTCGGCGAGGTCTTCGGTGGTTACGTTCACGAGAGGGCGTCAGCGACATCGTCTCGAAGGCGGTGGAGATACGCCAAAAAGTAGTGAGGGTGAGAAAAGTGGTTAATTGTTCTTCTGAACCACCAATCATGCCTCCTAGCCCACCTAGGGGGAACATCTTGTTAGTAGGAAGAGATCTATTTACCGGCATTCACCCTATTTGGATCAAGGCAGAAGGTGACCGTTCACGAGATGGCCGCTACTCGGGCAAAGTTGGACTGAGCGTTTCATTCAAGCGTTCACTAATTCATCTGAGCCCGTTGAGTATTACATTCCATCCATTGCATTCTTTGGTGGGACGCGGTTTCCAACATGAAGCGACTGATACATCAGCCAGAGCAGGTGTCCGACATGCACCAAGGGTTCTTTCCTCACCGCAGACGGTACAGCGTTTGACTAAACTGTGTTTACAGCCTTCCTCGGTGTGAGGGGGGCCACAGTTGTAGCATAAATGGACTTCTACATTGCGGTTCTCGCAGTAAGTTACGTTGTGTTTAATTAGCTTGCAAGCAAGGCATGGATGTTTCTCGTGAGTTGAATTAATGTGAACAAAGTGTGCGAGGCCCTGTTCTTGGTCAACGATGTCCATTGCTGCGCCTTGGTTGTCGAGCAGTCGGGGTTGTGATGTGGCTGGCTGCAGCTCGGCGGATGCTTCTGGCTGTGTGTCCCCGAACTTTTCCGCGTACGCCATCAGCGCACCTTGGCAGTATCCCTCAGTCTCGCTTCCAATGATACGCACGACCTCCCACTAGAGGTAGGGCATAACAAAGGTATCAATGCGGCGCCAGTTCGAGGTCGATGCTTAACCGGCTACAATGTAGAGAGTGCAGATTGCTTCTTGATATATAACGCATTGCTCAACTAGTTGCATAGGTGGGATCTTAAATAGTTGTCTCAGGATAACGTCTTTAGGGATACTACGTGGTGGGGCAAGTCTGACGACGTAGTCCCAATATCGTCGCGGGTACGGAGCCAGACGTAGGAGAGGCAGTTCGCATGCTCCCAGTCGGTTACCCTCGAGGAGGTGACGTTGTAGTGCCGGTGGGTAGTGCGTTGGCTCATAGGGGCCGGTGCAATCAAGAACGGATATTTTGTAGACCGTTTCATGTAGCTCTACCTGAAGCTGTTCATTAACGGTCACCAATTGCTTTTGCCGCGGAATACTGTTAAAATCACTAAGATACTGAATCACGAGGATGTAATATTTCTTGAGACAACAGANGGGGGGGTTGTAGTAGCAGTAGCAGCAGGTACCAGCTAAGGGTATCACGTAACAGGTGGTAAGGCTGGTCACCTCACATAACAATTACGATAGGCACCACTCTCTATAACTAGCACACATACATAAAACACAACTCCAGATAGGTCTCTTATAGCTCAATTCATTTGTCACGAAGCATCGTATTCGTTAACATATTGAGAAGTAAGGGTTTACCTAGTGCTACCTACTATATGTCACACGGGAATCACGTGACCCCTCGAGCGGGGTAATCTGTATATATGAAGGCTGCCTAAGTCTCGGACCCCTCTGAGGAAAACTTCTTCCTTAAGAGTTCCTTTGACGCCATAGCCAATTATTAGAACATGAGGAATATGAAGCTATTCCCAAGCCCAGAACATCTGCCCTTGTGACACTATACTCCTCGTCTTCGTTGAGGTTGGTGGACAGGTCGAATGCGCTTTCGGCCGGGGTGCTGTCTAGCTGTAGGAGATCTCTATGATGTTACTGCGGTGCTCGTTGTCTGGATGCTGATATTGAGCCTTGTCGATTGTGACTGATCTAGCGTTCGCACCCAAACCGGTGTTAGTCAGTTAGTGGTTTGTCCTCTGTCCATCCATTTCCTCCGCTATTCCATCCGTTGTCTGCAGATTCCACTTCTGTCAAGCCAACTACATAGGACAGCAATGACCAGCCTGAGTTACCCCTTACCGACGACGCGGGCTGGGGCCAAACCACTGCGGGCTTAAAACTTCAAGAATTTATAAAAAATCGAGTTTTATTTCGAAAATTCCGAAATATATATATAATTAAATAAAATAAAAGAATTCGGGGTGACATTGGATGGATCGGTAGGGTGGCTGTCGGTACAGGGGGCTCAGATGGGGCAGTCGCTGGCGTCAACGTCGGGATCGCTGGTGAGGCGGACGTGATAGTTGCCGACTCAGATGAGAGGGTTGCCGGCGTAGGCGTTGGCGCTGTGGGCAGGGTAGGTGTGATAGTCCTAATCCTCTTGCGGCCACGTGATCAGAGGATCGGATGTATATCCGTAGCTCATTAGATCATCTCACACCTCTTGATCTCTTGAGGCTTGCTCTTCCTGATGGAGTAACCTCATTGGCGTATCTATGGCAGGGCTAGAGGGTTGGTGATATAGGTGTACGACCTGCAGGTTTATTCCTCAAGTCCTTCAAATTTGCGAGCCTTTTCTTTAAAAAAAATTGAGAGTGCACTTGGAATCACACCTCGTCGACTGCTCCTAACCTCTTGTCGATTTTGTTGTATGGGAGAACTATCTCGACGACGCTGATCACCTCCATCATCACCATCTCCATCATCGCCACTTCCGCCATCTGCACATTAATTAGTTAGTATTGACATATATATATATAAGAATCGCAAGATGTCGACTCGCCTTCAAGTTCTTGATCCAGTTTTGCTAACAGATCTCGCGTTTCTAGGACCTCTGGATGTGACGATCCAAGTACAGCTTCCAAACCGGTATGCTCTTTTTCCAGCCATGACTTGGCTTCAAGCAGTCTCCCCTGCTTCCATCGCAATAGTGCAAGGTTGTCAAAAGTGTTGAGTGCGGGGCGATGACTCATTACATTTTGTGGACCCATCGCCTTCTCGTATCCCCGAAGTGCTCGTAAGTACATGTCTTCTGCGTCTTCGAGCTTGCCTTGCTTCTTGTAGAGAATTCCCAGGTTATTCACGGTATCTAGTGTAGATGGATTATCAAGCCCCAATACCTTCTCGGATCCTCGAAGCGCTCGTAAATACATGTCCTCGGCGGCTTCCAACTTGCCCTGATCCATGTAGAGGAGTCCTAGGTTATTAACAGTATTGAGTGTCGATATGTGATCAGGCCCCAGTTCCTTCTCGTATCCTCGAAGCGCTCGTAGGTACATATCCTCAGTATCTTGCTGCTTGCCTTGGTACGCGTAAAGGAGTGCCAGGTTATTGACAATATTTAGTGCCAATTTGTGATCGGGCCCCAATTCCTCCTCGTAGCCTCGAAGCGCCTGTGAGTACATATTCTCCGCGTCTTGCAGCTTGCCTTGGTTCCAGTAAACAACTCCTAGATCACTTAAAATTTCTAGTGTTGACATGTGGCCGAGCCTCGACTCCTTCGCTTCTTCTCGAAATGTTCGAAGCGCACGTAAGTACATGTCCTCGGAGTCCTGTAGTCTAGATTGATGCTGAAAAAGAAACCCCAGATCGCGAAAGACCCATCCCATGTTGTGGTACATGCCATCTGATATTGTGGCGGTACATCTCAAAGCATGCGGCAGGGGCCGCCTCCCAAGCAGCCAAAATTGAGGCTCATCCCTCGGCGGCACGTTTGAAGCTATGCATTTCATCGAAAGCTCAAATAGGCTGACGTCCCGCTCTTCATTCAAAACATATACGGTCCAAGAATGTACGCAGGGATGGATGCTATATCCTTTTGATCCGATTAAATCTGGAGCTGAGGTGTGTGGCTCGACAAATCCATAGTCATGTAGCGTACCCATGGCGCTGTTAAAGCTGAGTTTGTCAGCTAGCTCGCATGCCCATTCCGGCCTATCTGGGATATCATTTTGCAGAAGTTCAAACCAGATGTCCTCGTTGTTGAAATACGCCCACCATCGTAGTAAGTGGGCAGCGAGTGGATGATGTTTCTGAATCTGGACGTAAGAGAGTTCCCATGTCGAGCAGAGTGTACGGTCTTGGTAAGAGCCTAAGTTCGGGGTAGTTGTCTGAAGCTTGCTCCACGATTCCTTGTAAAGAGAGAAGTAATCAGCAAAGCTAATCGCGACGCGTCTCAGGTATACCCCAGCTGTAGCGAGGGCTAGAGGAAGTCCGTCAAGTTCTTCCGCAAGGCTTTTAGCATCATCACCTATGGCAAGAGTTAAGGAAGTTCTGCGTAATTCAAATGTCGGAAATATGCTCTGCTTACTATGTTCAAGACCGTTTCGGCCTGAGGTTGTGGCCAGAATTTGGAGGCTATCTTTGATTGACTCGAGTTTTTTTACTCGGATGGGATGACCTATATTCACTTGTGATGAACGGGTTGTGACAATAACCGAACCTTGGTATGCCTCAGGAAGAAAAAGATCGATATCAACCCCCGTATCACCTGGGCCATTACCTAGCTTCGGGTCATCATAATTGTCGTATATGAGTAGCCACCTAGTGTTGCCTGGTAAGCTGAGCCAGGCTTTAACCGCGTCGATCACCTTAGCATTGTCCTGGAGATCCAATCCACGCAGACAGCTGGTATCTGCATGCTGGCGCATTATTTGCCTGACCATCTTCATAAAACTTTGCTGGATAGATGCCTCATCTTTGATGTTTAACCAGAATATAGCGGAGTGCTCATCTCTATAACGCTTTGCATATGTAATTGCGAGTTGCGTTTTTCCAATGCCCCCGAGGCCATGGAGAACAACGGAGCGACGGGTTCCATCCGAACCAGAGAGCACCCTGTGTATCTCTATTAATTCACTTTCTCTTGCGGTGAAATTCTGTATTTCAGGAACGCCAGTCAGACTGAACGCAACAGAGAATTCATTATGTTGAGCTCCTACTCGAGTTAGTCTCTAATTATAATCTGAATGATGAAACTTCGAACCAATCTTTACCTTTGTAAGCCTTCTGAACCTCCTCTCGCAGTCGCTTCTGTGCGTTCCGCCGCCCTTCACCGTATATGAGAGGCATATAAACGCCAAATATTCCTAACAAGGAATATGCCATATCTTCTTCGTATTTTGTCTGACGATTACAGATCCATGCTTCTCTCTCTGAGATGGGAAATTCAGATAAGTGGTCGCCCCGGAGTGCACGGGCAGGGATGCCTGTGATATCGCATAGCTGGCGCTCTAGAGATTGTTTATCCCCTAGATATACTCCTTGCATAGAATAAAACTCCACTGTTGAAGGAGCTAGGAGCTCTTGAAGCGTCCATCCGCGAGTGGGCCATTTACTATTTCGAAAGGCATCCTCCCAAGTTGCTAGACCGCCCGCCTTGGCCGTGGGGGCGTCGGTCAAGATGTAAGAAACATCAGAGAGATAAACGTAACATCTTTCCGCATCGCGATACCACCGAAACATGCTGTTTATGGCTGTCTGGAGCTCGATGCTATCCGACTTATCGATGCAACAGGTGTCGACCCAGAAATACCGCAGCCCATTTTGTCTTGCTTTATCAGCACAAAACTGAATCTTGCTGTAGCCGGCCTTCTGCTGCCAGGTGTCCGGAGCCTTGGTTATGTCCTCAAAGAGAACCTCGTCGGGTCCCCATGTGTGAGAAAGAATCGCGTAGGAAGGAAGTTCATCAGCAGGCAGGTCTGGAGTCCGGGTGTAACTACCATTATCGTTGCGCTGTAGGAGTCGCATTGCAGTGTTTGTGAATTACAGCCTTTGTTACGAACTAACGAGGGTAGGATGACTTATTAAAAAGACCAAGTGCCAGATGGAATATCAGGGACACCTGACCGTTTTATTTTCCCGCTACTTTCTAATTATTAAATTCAACTAAAAGTTTTTGAGACAAAAGAAGACTTCACAAGTTGTTTGAATCAATAAAATCGCTATTTGTGTACTACCCCTCACTTTTGAGCCAATCATTGTCAATTCACGAGGAGGTATCCCCGGCAGGGCAACAACGCGCAATATAAAAAGAGAGGCAGTCTAGACAGGCATATAGACAGGGATATTGTCACGGAACCGAACTAAGGGCGAAGCCCAGGCCACGAGCCTCCGGCCGAACCTATATATATAAGTGGCAAGGAGAACTATACAGAGAACTTCTCTCCTCGTGCAATAACATAAGTCTCACTGGAACACCCAGCAGTGCGAACTGTGACACATATAGATAGGCACATACATCAATGCCGATGATACTAAGAGGTTTCTATAAGCACTGCTTGCTAGCGCGAACACATCGCGATATTACCACCACCGAGATGGCCCATGCCCGTTAGATGCCTGCTCCAATAACGCGCTGTTAGGCTTTAAAAGCCCAACTCAGACGGAAACCTAGTTGGGTTCTTGGCAGCACATTGGGCTTTTGTATTGATTGATGAAATAATCTGGAAATTGTTAACCCATTTTAAAGATCGATATTATAATGTTTTTAACACTTTAAATTTTCGACCAGCTAAGGCGCATCTTCCCAACCCAACCTACGGGTCTACCTGCGCGCCCGTCAAGAGCCCATGAGTCCTCATAAACAGAACCCTCGGCACTGCTGCATCACCACAATAAGTTAGCACAGGAGTTCTTAATATTGCTTAATTCGGTTATAAGGGTTTAACGAATACACGTAAGTAAGAGACAATTACCGGGAAGCCTTTTCTCTCCAGGCCAAAGTCGTCTTAAAGCAGGTCAATCAGGCCGAAAGAAATTCTGTCATGGTCACCTACCTATTGTGACAATGCAGGCAAATTAGCCTGGGGCTTTTATTGATTAAAGTGTACTAGTGTGGCTAGAAGGATTCTTCGGTTTGGGTTTCATATATATACAAGTTGTGCCATCATCTTCGCAATGGTTTCTTTTAGTTTAGCATGCGAGGTCTCGAGACCTTAGACCTACCAATTCGACTTATTTCCTACCCATCTCGTGAAGTCCCAGGAAGTGCTGTGATGATGATCAAGTCTCCAAGGCGCGGAGTTCTCGTGGAGAAGTGGAGAGTGATCGATTGGAAGAAGGGAGCCAGTGCTATGCGTGGGAGCGATCTGCTAGTAGTGTATTCAGATGATCTTAGGTCTAAGTTCTAAGTATGTAACCTGTGTAGAAAACTACCTATTTATATACTTGGTGTGTAAGGGTATAAAACATACCTTATAAAATATTAACTGACCTACACACACCAGCAAAAGCCCCCTAGTCCAAAGTAAAATATACACATATTTTATATAAAAACTATACAGCTAATAAAAGTCAATTGTTTATTTCTAGTTAGGCGTAATGCTACCTCTAGCATTAATTATATCTTAACAACGTTTCGGCATAAACTCTAGTAATTAGTTTAAAAAACTGTTTAAAACTATATTATAAGCCTTTTATACCTATATTTATAATTAAAAATATAGCAAGTTTGCTATATAGCTATAATACTCTTATATATAGTTCTTTATATAATCTTATACCGTTTTAATAAGGTTTAAATTTAAAAAATATAAAAGCTACTTAATAAAGTATATTCTATACTTATTAAGTTTACTTATTATATACTACACAATATAAAAACGCGTATTATTTTATATAAACTTTAAATATAAGCTATTTTATTTATTTATATAAATAAATTTATTAAAAAGAAAAATAATATGTTTGCTATATAAAAAAGCTGTAATTATACCCTAGTTTTTTTCCTAAAATAGGCCTAAGCTTTTTTTATAGCTAGAAAAACAACTTTAAAACATCTAGCCTTATTTTTTTTAAACCTTTTTAAATACGCAAATGCTTTTATATTTCTTAAAATATAATCGTATTATATATTGCTTTATATAATACCTTTAAGTTACCTAAATCTTATTAAACTAAAAAATCTAAAACTATTGCAAAATAGTCTAATTTTTATATTTGTTTACAAAAGCTAGGTGTTTTTTTTTAGCTTATAAAGTTAAACAAAAGCTTTAATTGTATAGCATAACGTTTATATTTAAAGCAGCAAAATATATTTTATATAGCCTATACGCTATATATACTAGCAAAAAAAATAGTTAAAATTTTAAACCAGGTTATAAAGCAGTTAACTTAAAAAGCCTAAATAAATTAAACTAACTTTATTTTTTTTTTAGTTTAAAGGTAAAAAAAAGTCTTTTTTCGCCTACAAAAGCCTTAANAAAAAAATAATACTTTATTAACCTAGCCTTTTAAAAATAAAGTTTTTTAGCAAATTTAAGCAATTAAAAAGCCTCCGTTTTTATATAAAGTATATATTTAAGTTTTATTAGCATTAGAAAGGTAGTATATGCTTATTATAGTAGAATAATTTCGGTTACGTTGTTATTGCAGCGTTTTTAGATGTATNAAAAAGGCTGCAAAANAAAAAAAAAAAAAAATTCTAACTGCCTCTATAGCAATAAGTCCAAAAATAAGGTTTTTTAATATAGTCGCTATTTTATAAAAGTAGTTGTATAGCTAATTATATAGCTAATTAAATAAATAAATAATTTTAAAGCTAGAAAAATAAAAGCATAGGTATATGTAAATCGCGTAATATAATTAGTATAAGTAGGTTGTATAGTATATTAAAGGGTATAGTATATTAAGTAGTATGATTTTTTAGCTACAGTTTTTAGAAGTACCTTTGCTGCTAGAAATAATAGGGGCTTACCAAATTAGGTATGGTTTACCTACCCTTGTTAGCTGAGGTACTTGACAAGGCACGTTTTACTGAACACCATCTATAGTATATACAGAACACATCGGTGTTTTAGATGTTGTGACAACGGACACCCATAAACACTCAATTGCCAGGTTCTGTAATAGGATGCAGTTTATGAGGCATTCTTCGTCATAGGAAATAAATTGTGGCATAGGTAGAAGAGGCCGTAGGTCTAACAGTACAATCCTTGGCCACAGAATACTCTCGGTGGCCTGCCTAGCTTGTGGAAACTCAGTGCATGGCTGACTCAACTTCGCGGTTAGTTACTACAGTCGGTAACGACACATATGATTGAACATCTGACGACAACAACAATAACTGTCTTCAGTCATACGCTCAGTTTGTCCTTTCGGATAGCACTGTTGGTAGTTAAGCAAATGCAGTGCAAAATGGGGAGAAAGGCAGTAGAGATATGCACATTACCATCACTCGTTGTTGATTCAACATAGAGTTAGTATGTTTCGCCGGAATGATGATCGACCATTTGAAGTACCTACTCAATCTGCCTGTGTCCTTGTTTTTGTATTTACCCGATAGATAGATAACCTTTGCGGAAATTCAATTGGCGCGAGTATTCCTTCGAAGAACAGGCTTAGGCAGGGTTGTTGCGCCACCTGAATTTTGGTATCTGCGGATGGGTGAAACGGAACTGGATTAGTTTGGCCCCGTTGATTCTGTCTTCCTAAGGGGCAGTGTATTCTGCCTAGCGTAGGCATGGAAGCACCAAATCTCGGCGCCACTCCTTTTTGGCCAAGCAAAGCTGCGAAGAAGGGCTAAACTTCATTCCAAAGAAGCTATAATGACGAGGCTTTCCGATATTATAAGTCCTGAACTAAGACAAGAAGCTAGGAGCTGGGGGGATAACCCTTTTCGGAAGAGGATAAGGCGTTAATGCACGTCCTCCGCTGTTGACTTCCGCGCCTTTGCTATGGCTACGCCACACCTAACATCGCCCAGGGCCACGCGCTCACAGCTGCAAGGTAGCCTATGAATGCTATCCTCTGACCACCCCCAGGTACCCCGGCTTCGGGCGCTGTGGAGGGGAGTTCCCCTTGCATACCTAGACCACCTACTTAGTACAAACGCGCAGACGGACCATCCCCGACAGCCGTTTCAGCTCAAAGCTAGAGCTGGAGTTCGGATAGTTGTGGGGGAGGGGGTGCGGGAGTTGAGCGAAAGCTAGCTACAGTTACGGTACAGACCGTGGTGCCCGCTGGGACCTGTACTGAGGGGTACCGGACCCGGGGTCCGTACCATATAGTCCATTCTAGAAGCCAAGCTGCCACCTCCGTTGTTCCACGTTCCTTTTGGAAACCTGCCGTAGTGGGTAGAATGGAAGCTTCATTCTTAGCACCCTGCAAACTGGGCCAAACTGCCAGTTACTTGTAGGTACAAAACATCAGCAGGACCTTCTAGCGTTTGCGACTTCTACGGTAGGTTTTAGCAATGTATGATCGCTCAGAGGACACTTAATACTGCTAAGCTTAGGTACTCATCACTTCGAATAGTAGAGTGCCATTTTCAAATAACTATGTTGTTTAAATGCTTAAACTAAGATGTTTTTTAAGACCCTTAGTGTAGGCTTGTACCTGCGTGTGCAGGGTTGCTAGTGTAGATTCACAACAGCTTAGGCCCCGAAGGCGTCGGTGCATTTACTAGTTTAAAACGGACACCACCCTTAACTTCGGTATAACTACTTCCAAGCTGTCGAGTGGCTTTTCGAGAACGAGTCACATAACATTGCAATAATTGAAAACATTAAATAGGCCATGTATATAGCATGACAACTGATCCGGATATGACAGGATTCATTCGTAGTTATATAGAATAAATTTCCGTTTATCTTGCAGCGCTTGTCGAGGATAGAATCACTCTAGACATAGGCATAAGCTTCTTCGACCCTGCTGGGTACGACGCCAAGAATATTCCGTGAGGTGTTCGAATATCCTATTTCATATTAGCGCACCGGGTATGTAAAAAATAAAGGTTCCTTGTGGCGGCAGCACGCTGCGTCGTATACTACAAGTATGTACCGTATTAACTCACGAAACTCGTACCCGACGCCAATAGATATTCGCTTGGCAAGTTATTTCAAAATGTATACCTATGTAAAGCTACATACCTACTACAAATATTAAGCTATAGATGTACCAAGATTTAACAATAAACTAACACTATTTGAGCAAAAAAATTACTTCTAAGAAGAGTCTAGCGTCATGGCGCCGGGTTCAAGTTTCGTGAATTAATACGAACAAACCATGGCCCTTGAAGCACCCCGAACCGAATAATACAGAGCACGCCAATCCCAGGAGAAGTGAACACGGGTTTATGAATCTAAGGAGTTACCCTAAAAGGTTTGGATGTGATTTCTATAACTATTATCATGTATGATGGAACTGTTGACCACGTTTTAATAGCCTTCAGGAGGCTTAGGTCTACCTGCAACACCATCGACTGATATGCAAAATGGTATCTATATAAACGCGTTATATGCAATATCCAAAAAGAAAAGAAAGGGTTTATATATACAAGACGCCTCTCCTATATACATCTATATACATCTCATCTATCAGCGCCCGCCTAAGCGCCAATGGCACCGCCAGCTCCGGGGCCGCCAAGGTAGAAGTAGCTTCCCCAGCTGGTGCCGGAGCTCCAGGTGGGCAGGATATTGTAGCGGGCGGAATCGCTGACGACGAGCTGGTTCTGGCCGTTGTAGTCGACGTAGTTTTCGTTGCTGTTGATGTAGTAGATGTTGTGGATGTAGGCGGACTTGCCGTAGCCGGTCGAGGGCCACTCGCCGCTGCCCATGTCGGTCGTGGTGAGCGCCGTCTCGCTGTTATAGATCTCGCCGTAGAAGTCGATGAGGTCGGAGTGGTCGGCCAGGGTGTCGGCGGCGTTGACACCCTGCGAGAACAGCGACGCCGGGTAGTACCCGATGTACCGGTCCAGACACCACAGCCACCAGTTGCCCCCGGACAGGTAGTATCCGATTTCCAGCTCGTACTGGGCGCCGCCATCGACGGACAGCGGAGCGAACGCGATACCGGGGTAGATCTGCGAGTCTACCTGCACCCAACCGGCGTGGTCGCGGTTCCAGCCACCGACGTTGTCGGCGTCTTGGCTGTATCCGTTCGTCGTGAAGTAGCTGAAGAGATGCGGCGCGGAGATCTGGTTAGGATAGTTAATCCATCCGGCCTCGACGGTCTGGGTCACGGTGCCGGTGCCCGCGTGTGCGGCGCCGTTGCGGATGACGGCAGTTTGGAGAAGCGAGAAGTCGGCGCCGCTCTGTGTGTACGCTTTGAACAAGCTGAATGTGCCCTTGCCGCCCTTGTTGGTAACGCTTTGGCCCGAACTTGCGTACCAATGTTGCCCGGCATAGCCAGCGTCAGCAGCGCTGATCTTAAGAACACCGTCGTCTTGCTTAGTAGGGAGACGCTTTGTGGCTTTTGTCACGCTGCCTGACCGTGGAATCGGCACGGTACCGTTAGGACCTTGGTTTCCTAGGTCCTTGGCCAATAAAGCTCGAATAGTGTTGGTATCAACGCTACGCTTTGAGGCAGGAGCCGGAGGAGGGCTAGCGAGGTTACTGCCGGTTTGGGACTGCGGTAAGACCCAGTCAACAATCTGCCCGTCGGAAGTAGTTGTCGTTGCTATGACTTCGAGCCCATCGGTGCGGGCGCGAATCGGTGTAGCAGATGTAGCTTGGAAGGCGACGGCAAGAGCCGCGGCCTTGAGGACGGACAACTGCATTATGAGAAACGAGATTCAGATGGCAAAGGGAACCTGCTAATATGGCACGCGAGCGAAGATCCTTGAGTTGCCTGCTGGACCAGGGAAACCCAAGCTTCCCCGAGGGGGGCGGTCATATTTATCCATTCCCACAGCATCGCCCTTGATAGACCCTCCATCCTAGGACGGGGAGCGCAAAGCCGACCGCTCGACCCATGATGAGCTCCAGCCCACCCTTCGCCTCACGAGGAAGGTCTGCTGTAACGGTACGTACCGGGGATAAAGCTGTATCCACCTACGCCGGCGCTAATGATCCATCGCGATCATACTGTAGCAACGTTACCCCGGCTCTCATGTGAGCAGTGCTAAAGAAAAGTAGGCATAAGGCTGTGCTGGCTGTCTTTAGCTTGGCCCTTAGGGCTGGGCCGTTCTGTAGTGTTTTGTTTTGTTTACACGGGAGTCGGGGATAGCTGACGACTTGGCATTGCAACTGGCCGTGGCGTGAAGAGGGTGTAAGCTATAAGCGCAGGGCGGTTATGTTTTGGAAACAGGACCAACGGATCCTTAATTTCTGCGCCGGGATTCTCGTCTCCGGTAGTACGGCTCCCTCCCGAGGGCATCGAGTCGCCCTCGGTCGCTGAACACATCACCCCTATGTTCCTGATGAGCTGGGAGATGGCTTCAAAGGATCATCTGTGTCCTGTCGAAAGTCGGTCCTATTGGGCTCGAGAGATGTATCCCTTACATGGAACCCTAATGCGATAAAGCAACCCACACGTCCTGCAATCAGCTTTCGAGCAAACATAGCGAAGGTGCTTACGCGGGGGGTATCAATCGGGTCAAATCCATCCCATATCGACCCAGGCATCAAGCGACGCAGGGATAGGTAACTGCCTCTTTTAAAATAGTACATCCTTGTCGGGCTTAACTTTCGGATATTTGAGGGGCCTCTTCTCTGCCCTGTGCAAAGGCCACGATCTCTTGTCCCATATGACAGGGAATGGCGCGGTAGAGGGTAGTGTAGCTTTGGGGGTTCATGCATAAGCTCAGACCCTGGCGTATGAAACGCGCAGATGATTATGGACATACCACCTGGTAAGCTAAGCTGTGGTGTAAGCTAACCCGTTTAATCCTTGTTTCTAGTGGCACGGCATCGGTTCTGTGCTAGCCGATGCGGGATTCTTGGCATAGGTTTATTTTTGGCCGAATTATCGAATCTGACAGGAATTCGCGAGGTGGCAGTAGTCGTAAATCGAGCCTCTTATTCGCAGAGGCGTATATAATCTTCATTTCCCCAACCTACGGAAGGGCCTAGGACTCTGACGGTTTTGTTCTGAATAAAGTAGTGTAGGAATCGGCGTGGCGCTGGCGTTTTCGTAAACGTCCTTCAACGCACATCGTATATGGTACCTTCTATCATGGAGATAGTGCAATGACAGTTGCACACTAGCGCATCAAGCCGAAAGCTTAAACTGATTTCGAGAGACTTGGTGTAGCTGGCGCAATGGCTACCTTGCCTGTAGGCAATAGTGTAATGCAAAGGGTGTCAAATCACGGGGGTTTTCAGATACCGGTTCTGGAACTACTTCAAGTGGAGGACTTTCTCCACAGATCGACACTCATGCGGCCACTTTGGACGCACTAAGCCCCGATGTCCTTCCTCTATAGGAAATACACCTAGGGTGGGATTTCTCCAGAATTAGTACTTTCGACAGCAATATGGTGTACAGGCTGGCGAAAACGGATGAGTAAGAACATCGAGATTCATCTGAAGGGGGGTAAATGGTATGCCGAAGCTTGATAAGGCTTGTTTAAGATCGAGAGAACACTTTTCGGGAAGTTTGCCGAGTGCCCCGTGATTCATTCGTCTGATAACGTGATGATAGTACAATGCCCAACATCCCACGCTTTTCTGTTTTCAAGAGAGCGTTGTAGCGGCCCCGACAGCGGAATTTGATGGGGGAGAAATTTCTATTCAGTTTAATCTATCAGGTTCTAGTTACTAGAATAGAATCATGATTAGAACAAATACGGAGGTTACGGTATCAAAATAGCAAAGGCGTCGATCCGGTTGAAACCGAGATCCACGCATAATGATCTTCCAGAAATAACTCTAGTCCTCATCAATATTCGAAAGTCATTCGAGTGCAGCGCAGATCCAAGGTAGTGTAGTGTACGGTGACCGCAGATCAAAATTCAGAGCACGTGGAAACCAATCTACTGATCTATACGCACCATGCCCCATGAACGGACGCATGGATGGAGCATCTTACAAGCTGCTGTCCGTCTGACCAATATCTATCTCCACACTCGTAGGGCCATACCCACCAGCGACCGCGACGTTCTCCTTCTGGTGCAGCCAACACTCCTCAGTCTGAACAGATTCGGGGTCGAACTCAAATATGCGCGCCTCAGCGTTATACCACGGGTGCGTGCTCTGCCCAGCAGCAGTCGCAGTGATGCGTCGTATTATACCTCCGTGAGAAACAACCACAATGGTCTTCTCGGGGCGGTTGCGCAAGAACTGCCTCACCGACTTGGCACGGTTCATCAACGCTACCTCACCTGGGCTCCAGAACCCCTCCTTGCTATTCCATCTAGGCGTCAATAGCTCGAAGTCGAAACCTGCGAATTCGGAGTCTGCTTCTAACTCTTCCCGCGATGACCCCGTGTCGCACGGATGACCGGCACATTCTTGTAGCTCGGGTAGACATATAACCTTCCTTATGCCGCCTAGCCGTTCAATTGCCGGTGCCCAGCCCAGTATTGTCGTCTGAAGTGTCCGCCGGAGTGGAGATGAGATGATAAGATCGGCTTCCTGTTGGAGGGTTGAAACGCGAAGGGCCAGAGCAGCGGCTTGCCTCTTGCCAAGGGCTGTTAGTGGTGCATCGGGGACTTCAGGTGTTGGTCAGTTGCTGACGGCGGAATATTTTGGATGGGCCGCTCGGCGTCAAGCAGATAGTTAGATGGGTACTGTAACTATGACGTACTGGAATAGTCGTAAAAGACATTATGTTCTGCTTGTGCGTGACGAATTATAATAATACGAGAGTCTGGAGCCATGATGGGATGGATTCAATTAGCGACAGTGAAGATGGCTGAACAGAATGTGATATTGAGAAGTCTCAAAAACAAATCTATTTTCTATACATATAAAGAAGGCATTACATAGTAATAGTGAGAATGGCATAATGAGTCAACGTCCAAAACCTGATATTTTTGTGAATCAAGCTTTATGGCTTATCATTACGATGGAGGGGCAGTCTACAGTACCTAGGTACCACGGTAGGACCAAGGACAGTAGGCTGGAGGGGAGTGACCGGGACCTAGAAGCGGGTCGTGGCGTTGCTACAACCTGCCTGGGAGTATTTATCAGTCCAACAGATTCGTCGCAATCTTATCTGAAAAATACCTTGAATAGGTGTACGATGACATATGCGCGACGAAATCCGAATGCCTTCGCCGTTTTGGGGGCTACGAGAATGAATCTGTCATGATACATTGTTCCAAGACTGGGGTGCAAGCGCACCGCCACAAGAGCCAATTCCCTTATTTAATACATATTCAGCAACTATCGCTTAGAGCGATATAGATATATCCGTGTATAATCATAACGCGGCGAATCAATTAGTTGGAATTGGAACATGCCGTCACTTTTGACTTTCAATAACCCGAGACAGGCACATAACCTCATACTTCGCCCTGAGCTTCGCTTTTCGGGAAACTAAACATATTTTGGACTGAGCT
Source organism: Xylaria multiplex (assembly GCA_011057905.1). Lineage (NCBI taxonomy): Eukaryota > Fungi > Ascomycota > Sordariomycetes > Xylariales > Xylariaceae > Xylaria > Xylaria multiplex. The sequence continues at coordinate 33,658 of WUBL01000014.1, read as the reverse complement.
AGACATTGGCGCTTAGTTATCCGGTCTGCGCGCGGCTCTTGTGAGCAGGGAAGCTCTCATTCCTCTCACAACCATGATTTTGGAATCCGGCCTCAGCTCATCCTAATCCGACTTGCTTCCATCAGTGCTTCCACGTATCAACAGTGTACATCTACACAACATTAATCTTCATAAAATCCATACATNAAAAACCTTTTTCACAGTACCACGCCGCAGTAGTTGTTTCCGCTCAAATCGCAACCATGGCGGACAAGCAGCAGAAGTACCGGCAGGAGATCCAGCAGATGATGTACGTCTCGGGCGAGGCGGGGGAGGTGGCGCCGGAGACGACGGCCATGATCGAGGAGATCGTGCGGCAGCAGGTGATCGAGATGCTGCGGAACTGCACGGAGCTCGCGGCGCGGCGCGGCGCGCGCACCATCACCATCAACGATCTCATCTTCCAGATCCGCGACGACGCGCCCAAGGTGTCGCGGCTGCGGACGTTCCTGTCGTGGAAGGACGTGCGCAAGAGCGCCAAGGACTCGGACGAGAAGGGCGGCGACGCGGACATCGGCGTCGCCGACGACGCGGCGGGCGGCGTCATGCCCGGCGGCGCGGGCCCGTCGGTCGAGGAGGCCGCCAAGAAGAACAAGAAGGCCAAGGTCAAGCTGCCCTGGGAGCCCTCGTCGTACTACAGCCAGGAGGTGCCCGAGTGCGAGGACGACGAGGACGAAGAGGAGGAGGAGATGAACTCGATCACGCTCGCGCGGCTGCAGAAGGCCGACGACCGCACGCGCGTCATGACGCGCGAGGAGTACGTGACGTGGTCCGAGTACCGGCAGGCGTCCTTCACGTACCGCAAGGGCAAGCGGTTCCGCGAGTGGGCGGGGTTCGGCATCGTGACGGACAGCAAGCCGTCGGACGACATCGTCGACATCCTCGGCTTCCTGACCTTCGAGATGGTGCAGACGCTCACCGAGGAGGCCATCAAGATCAAGGAGCACGAGGACCTCTGGAAGGAGCGCAGCGGCAGCGAGAACTCCTCCTCTTCCGCCGGCAAGAAGCGCAAGCTCGCCCAGGGCCTCTTCGACCCCCCCAGCGAGGGCAAGACCCCCGTCGAGACCCGCCACATCCAGGAGGCCTTCCGCCGCCTGCAGTCCCGCCCCAAGAAGTCGCGCGCCATGCTCAACGGCACGCGCCTGCCGCAGCACACCGGCCTGAAGCTGATCTAACTCAACCCCCGTCTCCTACGCGCTTCTTTTCAAACGAGCTCCTTCTGCCTACCCAGGAGCCTTTAAGCGGGAGCCATCGGCGAGTACGGAGGCTCTTTCACTGCATTTTTCAAGACCCAATCGTGCTACAGATGGGATGATACGGCGTTCAGGATACAGCGGGTTTTGCACCTTTGGGATATGAGGGTTTCTTTTATTTTATTTAATTACTACTGTTCAACAGCGTGGGGTTTGAATTGTATACCGGGACGCTCAATGAGGTAGTTGGACATTTGTGCGGTGCTGCACATGTTTAGATCTTTCCACATGATAGGTATAATAACTGTATAATCAAAAAAAAAAANAAAAAAAAAAAAAGAAGAAAAAAAACTTATTATCCCCATCCCTTTTCATAAGATCTGTGATCTAGAAGTGCCATGCCCACGCTCAGCAGAAGATTAAGAGGTTCCACATGTTGCGATTGCGCATCTTCCGGACAAGCCGTTGCCTAGACTGAGCGCCTGCGTTTGGCTGGTCATTAATATTCATCCTCAGTATTAAAATGACTATTTGGAATCACACTTTCACGAGTTGTGGTTAATAAATCGGTCTGTTTTTAATGAAGTGAGACCACGTAATATTAATCTCGATGATTTCTATGAGCATCCCAAATCATCCTACCCGAATGCATCATTTTCAACCAAAAGCCCTTCATCCACAACTCGGATTCAAGGAGACCTGTCCACGCTTGCTATGGGTACACCCACTTCCACCCAAAATAAGTGAATGTAGTAAATTCTTCACTCATCATTAATCTAACTATCATACTATAACTATAGTCATTTGCAACAGCGTTAGCCGCCATGAAGTCTACTGAGTTCCAGTTTAATTGTCTTGAATATTTGACATTTAGCGAAATATTGTGGGCGTATAAGTTGCATGAAACAATGAAGCCAGAAAGAATCACGACGCAGTTGAGGTGTACGGTATTGTATAAGGGGGTGAAACAGCCGATAGGTACCTATAAGGTAGGCCTATCGGGATTCAACAAAATCATGGCTCGTTTAGGGCTCACCAACCTTACGGCTGTTGTTGGCGATAAGAATATACTCAGGGATCAGAACAGCGACCCAGACGACGGATAGAGCGACGATAATGAAGAAGATCTTGACATAGAGCTTAACGAGGCGGACCCACGAGGCACGCGAGAAGCTCTTCCAAGCATCCAACATGTTAACGTAACCCTTGCCACCAACAATGGCGGGTTCAACCTTGCCACCGAACGAGCGGTCGAACGGCACAATGGTGTCATCCTCCTCAGGGAGGAAGGAGGCCTGAACACGGGTCAAGACGACCTGAGTAGGAATGACCAACAAAATTTGCACGGCAAGGGCACTGAGCAGCACAAGGAGCCCCTTCCAGGCGTCATCCTTGTTGTACTGGGGCAGAGTGTTGGGATCTTCGGGATTCCAGATGTTCATCTTAAGCAAGAAAGCGAGACCACGAGGTAGGAAAGTGGAGAGCTCGGCAGCCAGGGTGTGGAGAAGAATAGGCGCGGCAGTAGCCTTGAATGCCCGCTTGAAAGGAGGAAGGCGTTGCCAGAAGTGCTTGGAGCTCGGGGCTGAGATGACGATGTGAGTCCAAGCAGCGTAGGGTTGAGCGGCGACGACGGCAACAAGGGGCGCAACAATGAGCGAGGGCACACCGACGGCAATGAAGATACCAGCAAACAAGGTCATGACAAGGCTCAAAAAGAGGTAAGAGGCATAACCACGGAACAGAGATCGCCAGCCGGCGATGGCATAGACAGCGCGGTGGGTGCTGCGAAGGGACGAAGTGATGACGGGAGCCTCGGATACAGCGGCGGCGTCAGAGGTGGGAAAGCCGTCTTCGGCAATGGATTGGCCATCCTCGTTCAGAGAGACGGGATCATAAGCGGGAGGTGAAGGGTCCTCAACAATGGCGAGGGTCGGGTAAACGTGTTGGAAGGTGTAAGTGACCTACGCATGCATCAGTTAGCCAAGGAAATCATGTCATTCATGTCTCATGATGGCAACATGCATATCGAACCCCGAGGCTCGGATGGGAGGGCTGATACGTACAACCAAGAATAGAGGTACGAAGACGATTGTGTTCAAAGCGAAGATAGCCCAAGCCCAGCCTGGCATCTGGTAACCATCCATCGAGGCCTCGCCCCGCTTGTAGAGCGTCGTCGCGATATCGCGATACATGTTGACGATGTCAGCTGATCGGAATGCTCGGACTAATATACTATCGAGAAAACGCGACGGGTCAAGGGCAATGGAATAACGCGGAGAAATAAAGAAAAAGGGACAGATGAAAAGATAGATGTTAATAATGTCACAGTAAATAAGAAGAAGAGCAGTCAAAGAAGTTGATGGCAAGAGAAGAGAAGAAAGGGAAAGAGATTCGACAAGTGTTGCAGAAAGGCGAAGCGAGACGAGACGGTTGCCTGTCTGTCAGCAAGAAGGATCATTAGTGTATACTACAACCTGCCTGGGCTGCCTGGGTTGTCTAGGTACTTTTGGCCTTTGCTTTGGGGTCCTAAAGCTGCAGGTAGGCTGTCAGGGTGCAGTAGTGTACATGTATGTACATATTTAGGTACATAGCACATTGCTGTAGAGGCCTAGGCACCCTGGATGTGGTCTCATACTCCAAGTTTCAGCGATTTAATTGGCCATTTTGCCATGATATAACCCCACATATGTATAATTCCGGAGTCTAACGGTGTCAAGAGGGCCACTAAAGAACCTGGCCAGAACATGTCCGGTAGGCAACTGCTGCACCGCCTCATCAAGCCCCTCTTATTTGAGCCCGCCGCCTCGTACATCAACTTACATAATCATACCGACGCGAACAGAGATTGTGAGGTCATAAGTAGGTACGTACCTACCCCAGTCGTGTCTGGTCAAGATATACATAGGCGCCTCATATACACTAGGTACCTCACATAGGTACCTCCTATGTAGAATACAGTAACAAGTTGGAACATAGCACGAATAGCCTCGAGACAGAGGTACCCCCAACCCCAACTCTCTCGCACCACCTTCAATTCGTCGTATAACACAAAGTCCATACGCGCATTAACATTAACAAAAACAAACAACAAGGTTATTTTCGGCATTCCCCCTGGGATACAATTCACTCACGTCAATCCGGGCTATCAGAGCCATCACCATGTCGGACATGTCTGCACCCTCCATTCCGAATCTCCTCACACTCCGGGGCTCGAGAGGTGGTTCCGCCGCCCGGGGCCGAATCAGAGGCCGAGGTGGCACCCGGTCCTCAGGTGCTACACCTGCCTCCACGCCAAGCCACGACGCCACTATCCAGGGCACCGACACCGATGCCGCCGTGTCGCGCATGAGTGCCGTGGACCTGGGTTACCTGGCAGATGCTTACGCTCGATGGTTCGTTCAGGCACCGGCCATGGGCGCCGCTGTGAGGAGGCTGCCCATCATTAATCGAGGTGAGATGAACTTGAAAAGCCTCTCAAGCCGCAAGTGGGGTGTTAGTGCTGAGGCCGTGAGTAGGGACGTACACGCGAACCATTGCCATAGACAGGTTAATCAGCATATTCTTATCCGCGACTGAGGGTCAGGAGCGGCAGATCATCTCTCTTGGTGCGGGGACGGATACGAGGGCCTTCCGGCTGTTTAGCGAGGAGAGCAAGGCAAAGCTCATCTACCATGAGGTGGATTTTCCCATCGTTACAGCCAGAAAATACCACCTCGTTCGATCTACGGCTCTTTTGCAACTTGCAANTCCCAAAACCTGATACCATGGGTCAGGCTCATACATGGCGCGACGAGGAGCTCCCGGGTGGTAGCCAGTATTGGTGTCATGGGTTAGATCTAAGGAGCCTGCCCAAACCTGACATAGCGCCATTACCCGGACTTCGGACAGATATACCAACATTAGTACTCTCAGAGTGTTGCTTGTGCTATCTAGAGGTGGCAGAGGCGTCTGAGGTGATAAAGTACTTCACAGACCGGATAACCCGCCTTTCACTCGTCGCCTACGAGCCAGTCCACCCCAACGATGCTTTTGGGAAACAGATGGTGTCTAACCTCGCGGCCAGACGCATACGGATGCCGACATTGGAAGAATACCCCGATACTAGCAAACAGGAGGCTCGCTTGCGGGACGCAGGCTTCGACTCTGTGCATAGTCTGACGATAGAACGGATATGGGAAGATTGGGTTAGTCCGGAGGAGAAAGAAAGGCTTGACAATCTCGAGGGCCTTGACGAGGTCGAGGAGTGGAGTCTCTTGGCGGATCATTACTCTATATCCTGTGGCTGGAGGGGCATAGGCTTGGATGCCTGGCGAGCACACCAGAACTGAAGCTTGCGTGTCGATATCGGACTATCAGGTATATAGACCGAAATAATCACATGTCGTGTTCTCCGGTATCCCTATTTATATTCGCCATCCCTAGGAATGCTTTCTCTAACCGCCGCAACTATGCCACACCGAGATACGGTTATAGCCGCCCGTGTGCTTAGGAATGACCTCCCTATATCCCGACCCAGTCCTACCGTTCTGCACCTAAGCTGTGTTGTTCGACGACGGGAATATTCCGTGCCTACCCGTTAGGCTCCTGAACCGCGGTTGATGTGAGGGGTAAAACCAGCCTTTTGACGACAAGGCCAAAATACAGCGTGGTAACCCCGTCATCGGCACTTGGGGGAATTTGAGACTCCGAGCCCATGTTGCTGAAAGTTTGTTTGCTGATGGATATGGTATCAGAGCCGTAGGAGGTTGTAGGACTACATCGCTCTTAGACATTGTGGTCGAGGTACGAGTAATGAATAGCTTGTGGCTCATTTGTTCATGTGGCAGTACTACCTCCTCTAGTAAGCATGGTGTGTTCTACCACCTAATAGGTTAGACTAGCACCCATAAGCGCCCAGCAAGTCCCTCCCTGTAAGGGAGCTTTTCCACCTCCGTTGGTAGCAATAGGATGGAAGGATGTAAGGGAGAGTTCTGGGGTGGTGATTCTGTTTGCTTCTTTCAGCTAAGGCGAATAACGGGCCGCCAGGGCACGAGTAGAGGCTCATGTTGAAACAAACCTACCTATTTGCCAAACTATTCCTCACCTCTGTCCTGTTTGTCCTAATCCTAGAGATGGCGTCCCTTACATAACCTAAAAGCTAGGCATTGAATCGATATATAAGTGTTTAAAGATTACACTCCGTATCTTTCTTCATCTTCGTCTAGCATAAGTATTATATTTATACCACATGTCATCATCAAGCCAACCCATCTTCGCAACTTATAGTTGCCTAGATACCGAAGATCCACCCATCCTACACCTGCCCATCGAAATTGTCTGCAGAATTATCCTCTTGACTATCAATTTCCGTGTACGTCATAGGCACGGGAAGATCGGCTGCTATGCCCACGTAGTGGAATTGAGACAAGTTTGTAGTAAGTATTCCTAGGACGATTGAAGTGAATTTGGAATAGCATACTAAGCCCTGTCATAGGAGCTTTCAACGAAGCATTCAAGGCTGCTTTATTTCAGTCCCGCTATCTAGATGATCTCCCAGGTCACGGGTCCTTGCGCAGATGGCCTATAAAACAACTTCACGGTCGTGACAAGATAGCGCATGAGTACATGGTCTATAGAGTCAACAATGAGACGCATCCGAAAATCGGTCGATTTGTCGCCATTGCGCAAACAGCGAGAAATTTTCTCAATGTAGCCGCAGAATTTTGTGAGGCGGCCGAGATTGACTACGAAAAGATCGTTGACAACATCTGCTGGCTCCCCCTGGGGAGAAACGAAATCGACCCGGTGCACCTCAAAATAAACAAGTGTACTGTCAACGCATGGCTGAATCTTCTAACTACAGCAGCTTACTTTAACAATCTCGATCTCGCTAGGAAATTCATTGATAAACGCTGCTGCCCAACTACATCTGGTGTGTTTCCGTCTCCAATGTTTGTGGCGGCATTCGCTGGGAACAGAGATATGGTTATTTTGTTTCAGGAGAGTATCAAGAGTTATTTCCCTCAAATAAAACCAGGAAAGGATGCCGTTGAAGGGGCGGCTTTGCGCGGGGATATGGATATGTTCCGCTTAGCCACGCGCGACGTGGAGAAGGGTAAGCCTTCTGTCCTTAAGAAGGTGGCCGAGATGACCAGGAACCCGGAAATAGTCGAGTATGCCAAAAAGTTCTTCGATCAACCTTTAGAATTGAACAATTCCCTCTTAGGCCTTCATGCGGGGTACGGGAACCTGGAAATGGTAAGCTACCTGTTGGATAACAAATGTGAGATCAACGGGGTCGGCTGGCCGGGGGTTTGCCCCCTCGTAGAAGCGGTGCGGCGCTCTCACGAAGACGTCATCGTTCTACTCCTCGAACGTGGCGCCGATCCAAATATGAGATCATGTGAGAGCCCTAAAGACGATAAATCCAACCACGTGTCGCCTCTCTGCATGGCCGCCCAGCGTGAAGACCCGAGGATATTCCAATATCTGATCGAAAAGGGGGCTGATAGTAGGAATATGGAGGGCGAAGACGTTATGCGGGCGGCGCATAAGCGGGGGGATACGAAGATGGTTAAGTTCATCTCCCAATACTATTCTTTACCAATATGGCAGCCATCGTCAGACACCCCAGACATCCCAGACTCCACCCTTCCACCAATCAGAAGGCGGCATAGGCCCTTGAAAAGGTCTCAAGCCTATCGGTCGATAAAACGGTTACGAGGACATTCCACCCGCAGAAGGACCAACAGAAGGACCAACAGTTAAGGCAGAATAAGCCAACAGAAGGTTGGGCAGAATAGCTGCCCAAAGTAAAGCCGTATTATGTATAAATAGAGGGCGAATTCCCAAGTCAGTCTGAGAGGAGTCTATTCCTTACGGACCCTCGTGTCGAAAGTATAAGGGGTCAAGGAGTCACTGTCATGTTAATCTACGAATAGGGGCAAATGGTGTATATATAAGAGGTCTTCCTACCTACTCATCAGTTAGTTACTAGTTAATCAACTGAACCGAACCACTCATATACCTACTACTTCAACACCTCGAAGCCCTAGTAGATTATTACTGAATACGAACAGAACCTATTGTTCCAAACCATATACCTTGTCACAGCTATGACATAGAGAGAAAGGACAACAATATTATATTTACTACTCTGGAACGTAAAGTTCTGCTCTTTTTTTTATCCCTTTTTTTTGGTTTAGCTCAAAATCATTGTTAATGATATGAAGATAATATCGTTTATATCATACATGTGATTGCGTGACTAAGCATTTCAACAGGTTAAGAGTACATGGAATGAGGGGAGAAACAGATTAATATATCAGATTGCAAGGTTATACAATAGCAGTGAAGATAAGACTAATAAGGCACATAACTGAAGCAGCCCAAGTTAAGACACGCCGTGAACCCGCGCTCTCTGGATCCGTAGTGTTTGCATCCTCTGGTTCTGTAGTGTTTGTGTCACCTGGGTTCGTGATGTCGACGTTTTCTGGGTCCGTAGTGTTGACGCGCATGCATAGCAGCTGTGGACCTTGGGTGAACCCACCCTCCACACTTNCCCCCCACGGCGAGTAGCGGATTGACCAACACTACGTAAAGAAGATTCCTGGAGGTGTAATATTGGGGACTCGCGCTGCCGTTTTGCGTAGCGCTGAACTGGCCCCACCACCCATCGCCGCTTGTTAAGGAATCATTGAGGGAGAATGAGACCATGGTAAGGCTACCGGATTCCGCGATCGCGTACCCGAACGTGCTCTCGCATTCCGGGATGGTGTCCCAGAACCGGCCTCGTGAGTAGCACGTTTCGTTTCCGTTGCCTGTGAACCTTCCGTCAGCTAATATGGCGTCTACACAAGCCGGGCCCAACGTGGAGACGCAACTAGTCGAGCCCGTGTCCTCTTCGGTGTAGGCGCCCGTAACGTTGGCAGGTAACTCGTCGTAAATTGTCATTGTCAAGCACAACCGCATGTCGGTGCCATTGAGTTCGGCTGATAAGTTCTGGGCACCAGACCAGTTAAAGTCGTAACTTGTGCTGACGATATGCGGATCTACGAATTCACTATCTCCTTTGTAGTCTATAGCATTTGGTGCAGCGAAGTCGGTAACGTTGATACCTAAAAGAAGATGGTTCAGTACATGAAAATAAGCAAACGAATAGCCCGAGGAATGGTATACTGACGCCATGTCCATTCCAAATCTGCGAGTGCGGAATTTGAGTTGGAGGTAGCCGCGAGTTCGAAGGGCTTGAATGCAACTCCGCGAGTCGCATTGGGATGTTGTTGGGCGTTGGTTACGAGCCCAAGAGAATATGCATCGAGGCCACCGTCAAATGCACTCCCAGAGATGATCTTGGGACCATAGACTACCGATTCCGCAGTCGCGACACCAAGCAGGCAGGTAAGAATGAATAGACTCATGATATGGTATCGTTTCCACCCAACAGCGGGGGTTTCTGACGCGTTCTGATGATAAAACACCTAAGTAAGGAATAAATCGTAACTTTCAAAATCGTGAACGCGAATTGACCGAAATATAAAGAGCTGAGAATAATACATTTTTCATGTCGATCGTGGTCGCTGTATTTATCTCGAAGCCAAGAAATATGACCTTGCTATGCGGTATTGCACTTGGTAGGTAGTAGTTGCACTAGGACTGCTACGCCTCGATCCGTGCCGCTTGTTTAAGGCTCTTAGCCTGGCCGGTGTGTTGTGCCAAGTACCGACACATGGATACGGCGTATGAATATCGCAACAACTCGCCAAACTCGGACCCGGCACTATTATGCCAATTTCTTGGCAAGTTATTTTACAGAGTATATCCTTGGAATTTAATTCTTTTGGAGCAAGAAAATATCTCCAAGAAGAGGAGAGTGTGACAGTGGCTCGTCTGAGTTCTGTGAGATAATATGGGATCATGACAGGGCAAATTTGGGCAAGACATTTGGCTGCTATTTTCAACTACACTAGTAAGAGGCTGGGCCTGGTACGACGGTGAGCGTCCCACGTAGCTGAACATCAAGATAGAAGCACCCCGCCATTGCGCGGCTGAGCTCCCAATTTGAAGACCTTGATATGGGAAGGCAGATAAGACATTTGAGACGCTGAACACTTAACATACCTATTATCTCGGGACCACATTTACTGAGTTGCCCATCACGAGTCGCATCAGTACGCCTAATGTATTAGGTAAGCCACCTAACTTGGGGCATTGCTTCGTTGGGGGCGGGGGCTTCATACTTACTTAGCCTACAAATGGGCGTATATTTGAGGCTGAACGCTAGAAATTACGCCGGACCCGGCCATTCATTATATTATGTTAATTCTTTTCATCGGTGCCTCTCCTACAGGAACAGGGGGTAATGGCCAATGCCGAACGAGGTGTTGAAGTAATAGGTATATGAGTGGTTTAGTTCGGTTAATTGACTTTATAACTAATATCAAAAATAATACTTAGTATAATAAATCTGTTAAATTAGAAGGTAAGTTACACTACAGTATAAACGGCAGGTTTAGGGGTTTATATAAGCGTATAAATCGGTTATACCCTTGCTACCTATTTCTAACACTCTTTTTTAATCTATATGCCTTTTTCTTAAGTAAGGTCTATTAAAATACTTAACTCCTTTTATATTTTAATTTCTTAAGTAAAAAATTGTATACTTTATATATTTTCTAAAGTAAAATTTATTAAAATATTAACTTTTTCTAAATAGGTATAATGTTAGGTAAGTTTTTTAAAATAAGATGCTATTAAAAAGTAACAGCCTTGTATTTTAAAAATTTATACCTTAAAAGAATTTATATTTTACAAATTTTTTTTCTTTTCTCTTTTTACTTCTTACTGTTATATATATAGTTTTTTATAATAAGCTTTATTTAACTATTTTATAGTTTAATAATTGCTATAGCTTTAAGGTTTTAGTTTTATATATTTTTAAAGTTGTAGATTTTATAGTTTTAAGTAAAATATATTTTTTATTTTATATTATTAATTAATTTTTTTTTATAAAATAGTAAATATATTTCCTTTAATTACTTTACTTTTAATTAATATTATACTAAATAGTTAAGCTTTTTAACTTTTTTTTTAGGTAATTATAGGCCTGTTTTTAAAAACTCTAAAGTACTTTTTAAATTTTTATATCTTTTGCTATTTAGCTATAAAGGTTATAGTCCTAAAATACTATATGCTTTTCTTATTAGCTATTTTTTTTTAAAATTAAAATACTATATATATGCTATTTTTTATTTTTTACTTTTTATCTAGCTTTTAACTTTGCTATAAATACTGCTAGTAGCCTTATAGCTATAAAGTTTTACGCTTTAAAGCTAACTAAAACTTATTAAAAGTTGCTTATATCCTTATATTTTAGTACTAAGCGCTATTATAGCAGTATAAATAACGCTATTATTATAAGGCCTTAATAAACAAAATAAATTATAAATATATATATAGTTAACTAAATATAATATTGTTAATTAGTTTTAAATAGTTTTAAAATATTTCCTAAGTAAAAATTTTAATATTAAACTAGCTAAGTATTTTTTAAAAGTAAGGCTTATAGTATTAAAATATATAAGTATTTAAAAAAGTTAGTTTAAATTTATTGCTATAATTTATTATTATATTTTATAAAAAATAGTTTTTAAATATTTTATAGTTTTAGTTTTAGCAATNTTTTTTTTTATTATTGCCTATACTAGTTAATTTTAATATTATTATATAGTTTAGCTTTTATAGTTTTAATAAATATAGTTATAAAATATAAAAACAGTTTTTAATACTATTTTAATTATTTAAAAATATAGCAGTAAAAAGTAAATATATATAAATTTTTTAAGCTAAAGTTAGTTACTTTATATACTAACCTTATTTTAGCCTTTTTATAAGCTTTTTATTTTAGTTTTAAAAACCTTTTAAATTTCTTAAAAGTAGGTTTAAGCAATAGTTTTATAAGTTTATTTGCTACCTAATTTAAAATAGATATATATTTAAAAGTAACTTTTTTAGCAGCTACTTATTTTTAGCATTATTTATTTTAAATAAATATATATTTGCTTTTTTTATATAATAGTAAATTATAAAATGCTAAAATAGCTTTTTAATTATTACTATATATAATAATAAGTATATTATCTAATTTAGCATTAAGTTTAAATAGCAGTCTTTTTATTTAAACTGCTTTTTTAAAAGCTTAAGTTTGCCTTTTTAGCTTTGTTTTAAAAAATAATAATAAAACTATTAGTTAGCATTTTAAACTCTAACTAACTGCTTTATTTCCTAAGTTAAAAACATACCCTAAAGTTAATCGGCAAGKTTTTTTATAAGCTTCCTAATTAAAATCGGTAAAGCCTTATAATTTAATACTCCTTTTTTTATATACTAGCTTTAAGTTAATTATAGTTATTAAATATCTAAAAATCTGCTTTACTACCTTAATATAAAAAGCATTAAGCTTTACTATATACTTATTATATTTTAATATAGCAAAAGTAATATTTAATTAAATACCTAATATAGCATATATTAATAATCTAATAGCTTTTTAGTATTACTTTTAATCTTTTAAGTTTAATATAAAGTTGTTTTTAAATACTTTAATATTAATTAAAATAAAAGTATAAGTTAGTTTTGCCTTTTTATATTTAAGTTTATTTAAATTTTAAAAGCTAAATTTTAATTAAAWTTTTTTTAAATAAGCCTTTTAAAATAATCTTAAAGTATAGTATATTTAGTTTTACTTAATTATTATTTCTAAATAAAATTTAATAAGTCCTAAATTACTTATCTAAAATTTTTTACTTAATACTTATTTAATATTAGTAATTTTTAAAGTTTTAAAACTAATAATTAAAAAATTATTAATATAAACTACAATATAATAATTACCTTAAGCAAAAACTCTAGTATTTAAATCTAAGCTATTAAATTTTAATCCCTTTAAAAAAGTTAAAAATATTTTATATTATACCTTAAATGCTTATTTAAAACTATATAAAACCTTATTTAGCTTATAAACCTTATTAAAATCTTAAATAAATTTTAGTAATTATTTAACATATATATCCTTTGCTACTTTTTTATATAAAAAAAGCTGTTTTTATATCTATTTAATAAATTTTAAAGTCTAAAGTAGCTATAATAGCAAATAAAATCTTATAGCTTATAAGTTTAACTATAAAAGCAAAAATCTTATAGTAGTTTATTTTATTTTACTATTTAAAGCTTTTAACTACTTACTTAGCCTTATATTAAACAATTTTTTTAAATTTATTTTGTTTAAGCTTATATACCTATTTTCTAAATAAAACCTTAGTACTAAATAGCTTTATTATAATTTCCTACATTATATTATTAATTAATAAGTTATATTTGCTACTTATTACTTTTAGCTACTTATTTTAATAAAAACTTTATTTTATAGCTTTATAATTAACTAGTTTAATAATTTTAGTTGCTTTAATAGCTTTTAGTATAGCAATAACAAAATAAAAAGTAAACAATTAATATTAATAGTTAAAAAAACATATTTTATTATATTTAAAACATAAGGTAAATTCTCTAATTTAACCAAATATATATATTTTAAACTAAATACTTTTANTTTTTTTTTAATAAAGTATTTCCTAATAAGTTATTTTTTAATAAAATGTTTTTTATTAGTATATTAAAAGTTTTATTAATACTGCCGCTAAATAAAATATTATAGTAATCTTTATTATTATTATTAAATATATTATTATTAGCTATACTTTTTAATAATATATTACTGCTATTTTTACTTTTTAGCGGTATATTAAAGTTATAAAAGCTATTAAATTTACTTTTTAACAGTATAATAATATTATTAAAGTTATATTTAAAAAGTTTATTATAATCTTTAAATAATACTAATAAAGTTATTTTTTTTTTTATAAGTATATACTTATTATTATTAAATTNAAAAAAAGTTTGCTATTTTTTTTAAAGTTATATTTTAAGTATGNTTTTTTAAAGTATTTTTTATAGTTTTATTATTTAAGCTTTATTAAGCNTTTTTTTTTATTGCTAACTTATATTATTTAATTTAGTAAATATATATAATTTTTTAAAAAAATATAATATTATTAGTATTTATTATTTTTTTGCTTTTAAATAAAATTATATAGTTATAATAGCTATAATATTAATATTTTAGCATTTTATAAAATAACGTTTTTTTTTTAAAAACTAATTTATTTTTATTTAGCTATAAATATTTTTTATTTATTTTAATAAGTATTATATAATTATAAACAAATATTTAGCTATATTATTTKTTATAAAAAACTATATATATAATAATAAAAAGTATAAAAAAAAAAAAAAATTTATAAAATATAAATTTTTTTAAAATATAAATTTTTAAAATATAAAGCTTTTACTTTTTAATAGCATTTTATTTTAAAAAATTTATTTAATATTATACTTATTTAAAAAAAGCTAATATTTTAATAGATTTTATTTTAAAAAACATATAAAGCATATAATTTCTTACTTAAAAAATTAAAATGTAAAAGGAGTTAAATATTTTAATAAACCTTATTTAAAAAAAAARGCATATAGATTAAAAAAAAAGTGTTAAAAATAGGTAGCAAGGGTACAACCGATCTATATACTTATATAAACCTTTAACCTGCCGTTTATACTGTAGTGTAACTTACCTTCTAATCTAACAGATTTACTACACCAAAAAGTACTATCTTTGACAAGTACCACTTCGCCCACCAGCAACTTGTCACGTACCAGCAGTTCATCGATCGCCAGCCGCACATCTAGTCCCACAGCTACAGCAACGGGACCCACTGCAACGAGCGATACAAAGAATACGGAAGGCTTGAGCGCTGGTGCATCTGCGGGAATCGGAGTAGGTGTTGGACTAGGCGTGATTCTAGTTATTGGATTCGCTGTCCTCCTTTTTCATCGGCGTCGGGGGCGGTTGGGGGGTCACGGAACTACGGGACAGGCTAAATCTGAGCAAGGCGTTCCTTATCACCAAGAGCAGCAACAACAGCAGCAGCAACAGCAACAACAGATAAGCCCCCAAGAAATTAGTATTGAGAGACTATACGAACTAGAGTCTAGGAGGGAATGATACGGAAAACGATCTATATGGGTACTTAGTTTTGGTTTTTCATATATATTCCGCGAGGTCTCGAGCCATAATTGAAAGAGATCACGAAGTATATTTCGGAAGGTTTCCAAGGGCTTATGAGAGGGCTTGGAATGTGTACTCGAATTGCAATAATTCTACTAGGGTCTCTACAGCCTTCTATTAGGCGCAAGGTGTGTAGGTGAAGCCATTACTATATATGTAGTGTGGCTTTAGCAGTCTTGACTGTGTGACATATATACAAGATGCAACAGGATTTGCTAATCAAACTGCTGTACAACTTTGTCCTAATTTTCGGGGCTGTAGCTAAGATTTCCTTAACCTCTATGTGTGTTATTTAAAACTAACTAGTTATATAAAAATTCTATATATTAAAAGCTTAGCCATTTATATTTTAAGTTATACTTTACTATAAAAAGCCTTAATTATCTATATTTATCTGCTTTAAGTGCAAAGATAAAATCACCTTAAAAAAANGGGGCTTGCAAGCATACTATCTAACAGATTTTATAAGCTAAAAAAAATAGTTTTCTCTTTTAGCTAGCCTGCATACCAGCATGTGTTAAGCCTCTATATGTTGCACGGGTTTGCTGTCAGAAAACCTAGGATTGCAAGAAAAGATACCTTATACCTAACAGGGTAAATTTTATCGTTCTATATTGTTATAGCTGCGGGGACGTAGTCTCAAACCCTGCAGGATGCGGGAAATACTGGCTCGGGATTTCACACCTCAACCTTCTTCACAATTGCGGGAAACCCACCTTTGCCGCTGGTGCCAATGATGAACTGATCGCTAGCCCACTTGATGTCGTCGTACGCCGCAGCGTTAAAACAAAGGTCGTAGCGTGGGATGATTGTAGCAATGAACATGTAGAGTTCTGCCCAAGCGAGACTTGAAGGGCAATCAAATTAGTACGTAATGACGGGCCAAGGATAATCTTTTACTCACTGCATCCCGACACATATTCTTGAGCCTTTAGAAAAGGGCGCAAACGTCTTCTCTGCCTTCCTTCGTTGGTTGGTATCCACCCATCGCTCCGGGATGAATTGTTCTGGATTTGGATAGAGCTCTGGATCACGGTGCATAAAAATGGTCGTCATTCCCACTGGCGTTCCAGCTGGGATTGTCCATGAATCATAGACTAAGTCACGATCGGGTGCTACACGGGCCTGTCGAGTTGCAAGCGCAGGAGCGAGACGCAATCCTTCTGTAAGCACAGCAGTAAGGTAAGGGAGCCGCTCTAGGTCAGCTAGTTCAAGGGTTTGCGAAGGTCTCTTGGCTCTGGCAGCTGCTAATTCGTCCCGCAAATTATTGAGGGTATTCTCCTCTCTGTATACATGGTAGAGTATCACTCGAATTGAGTGAGCTGTAGTTTCAAAAGCCGCACTAGAAACTGTAATCGCTTCATCAAAGCATCGCTCAAAAGATTTGTCAGATAGTGGCAGGTCTGATTCGAGTATTTCGTCTACAAGCGTGTGAGACTTATCGGCATCTAGGGTCTGATTGCCCGAAGCAGAGTAGATGACTTTGGTTAGACGGATCATATCCTACATGATCAATTAGTTAGAATGGGATGGAGCGACGTCGATGACATGCAGACATTTAGTTCTGCAAGATTCAAAACACTAACCTTCAGAAAAACCAAAAAAGCTTTGCCATTTTCATCGCTCAATCTTTCGACGAGTGATAAGGGGAGAGATTTCATGAGTCGGCCATACCATCGTACGTGTTTTGTAATTCGCCAAATTGCGCCTGAAGCTTGAAGAACTGTCGTTAAACCAGGATTGAAATCCGGGTGATCAAGGTTATTATGGGATTCTCCGAACAAGAACTCAGTAGCTACATCTCTTGTAAAAGAGCTTACGACAGGACTAAATTTGAGATGGGCGTCGCCTAATCCACGGTTGTGCTCCGCGAACTCATCGAGCCGATAGCATAGCTTCGACACAGATCTGGATATAACGTCTTGTTTGTGAGACACGTTAGCCTTTGACAAAAATGTACCTAATGGGGCTCGCCAGCGCCTGTGGACATCGTGATCTACGGCACAAATCGTGGCGAGATCGGCCTGGAAAGCTCTGACGGCCCAATAGTATTTATTCCACCGACCGTCTCGTGAGATTAGAGTTTCAAAGAAGTTTGGGTCGGAAATATGAAGCTCGTGTGGGCTAATGCGAATTATAGGCCCTTAAGCGGTTAGAATGAAGCCGTCGCAGTATGGGAATTATTGTGCATAGACATTAATACCGTATTTCTCGTGCATTTCTGCAATTTTGAACTCATATTGGCCATTGCAGACAACATCGTAGTAAGCTTCGACATAGCGAGTCACAGCGGCAAGTTTGGGGCCGGGAAATCTAGCGAGGGGGTGCCAGAACAGCCGGTAGACAGCAAGTGAGACAAAATGCAGGACGATGGTGACCAGAATGGGTTCCCAAGAATATGAAATGTTGATGGGCGCCATTGTGCTAGCCAACTGTGCAAGATTTCTTACAGCAAGTTGTCGAAAGAAATAGTATTAAGGGTGCGGAGCAGTGCCGTCACTAGAGGAATGAAAGACTTAACCCCCCCAAGTCAGGAAATATATCCTATTATGCAACTAGCGGGTCGTCGCCAGTCTATGTATCACTGGGCACCTCTCATATACATTGTAACTAAGCAACCAGTCGTTGTTCCTCCCTAAATTCTGAGTGTTTCATTCTGCGCTGCCAACAGGGTGTTCGGCCCCCGATCTAGTTTCGGAATAGGCTCACATGCAAATGCGAGGTGAGCCAACAGCAAAAGGCATTCCCAGCCAATTCCCAATTGTCCCCGTATTATTGCAGAGGATCGGATTGGGGGACGTTTATCTGTAGAACAAGGCTCTATGTCTCGCGTCCTTCGTGCTCTGCTAGGGATTAGGTTATAGGGTATAATACCGGATCAAGCTCAAGACCATCAGCTTCAAGCCGATCAACTTGCGTTATAATCTCGTCTGTACTATTTTATGCAAGCTTCGGCGACTACTCACGCTCCCCTATTGCGATCCTATCCTAGTTGAAGTGGGAGCCTCCCTGTCTGCCATCACACTTACCAAAGACGCTTTTCCATATACACAGAAACGATGGACATACTCCCATCTACCCCCATGTAACCAACGAAAGCGCCTATCTTCTTGAGTGAAGTGTGCTCCTGGTACCTACCTGACGGTGAGATTCGGCCATCTCTATATATGCCAAGCCAATAGCCCAGCTATGGTTGTGATCAGGTAAGTAAATAGGAGTAGACAAGTACTATGTAGGTATGCGGTAGCGGGCATCCTCGTGGCATGCAGTTGGAGAAAATAGAGACGAAGGGGTATTGAAACTGTCTTGGAGACAGAGGGAACTGCTCCTCTTTATTTACATTTGTTGGTGGTAGTGCATGCATAGGTAGGTAGACAGCAAGACGCGCACTCACAAGAATACAACGCAATACCCTCAATTAATTGGCTCCCTTATTCATGACAGGAGATTGCAATTGCCATAACTGACGACAGCGAGAGGAAGTACGGGCATAGCACCACATCCGCCGAGTCTTCCGGCTTGCGAAATCAAGATACACACATCTGACAGTCGAATCCGTGCACCCGTCAGTGTCACGTGATATATTTGGTATTTCAAGGTACTTAGTTTCGATTGTTATCCTCTATAGTCCGCATTCCCCTTATCCTGTCGCCTAAAGCTCTGGAAGCCGTCAGTACTCAAAAGATTTAGTTAGTATTCAAGCATATACCCATCGAGCGAATAACCCGTGACGGGATGTAAGAGGGATATTGTAAGCTTTAAATACGCAATTCGAACCGCAACGCCCACGTAATATCATTGGGATGTATTGAATTATTTTATACCTTCGTGGCAAGAACTATCACAATTGGCGTTTCTACTTTGACACTCTCTCCTTTCAAGGAGGCCTCTAGCTCATCCCAGAGACCTTGAATCTCATTCTCGGAAACACAATGAGGCAACGTAGTGAGGTAGGCCTTGAACCAATCGAATCCTTTCACATCAGTCCAATCTTCATCAGCTTCTTCCCAGACCATTTCCTCATATTTCCCGACCCTACTCTGATTCCTACTACCACTCAGGCCATCATTGAAACTAAATGCTTCCAAGCTGCTCCTCGAATTGATGTGTGTTCGCTTAACTTTTTCCCATTTTCCTTCGGGGAACTTAACACTCTCAAGTGCGGATGTTAAGGCTTTGATCGCTCGGAGATAAATACCACCGAGCGCTTGGAATTTCTCTGAATACATAGCTGTAACAAGGGCTCATAAGAGGGCTTGGAATGTGTACTCGAATTACGATAATTCTACTAGGGTCCAGAGATTCCTATGACCATTTGGAATCCTTCCGGAATGGCCCTGGAATTCC
The DNA here is from genome assembly GCA_011057905.1 of Xylaria multiplex. Lineage (NCBI taxonomy): Eukaryota > Fungi > Ascomycota > Sordariomycetes > Xylariales > Xylariaceae > Xylaria > Xylaria multiplex. The sequence continues at coordinate 13,921 of WUBL01000014.1, read as the reverse complement.
TGGTCTATATATACACAAGGGAGTCGGCAGTCGGCGACGATAGTTGCCGACCTGGAGGGAGAATTGCCGACCTGCCATACCTATTCCAGACATCCCTACATACACCTATCCAGCTATATCTCGGATCGATGTAAGGGATGTCGGATCGAGGTGAGTAGCTTAGGTGAGTAATTCCGGAACGAGGTGAGGCTGAATTCCAACACCGAGACATCATATGATTCCAGCGATCCTGGTGTTCATCCATGTGACAATAGCATTGATTCCTTGCCAGGCCCTTTGAGCCGCTTCGTTCCCGATAATCAGGGGCCTGACATACATCGCGACCGCAACGGTTCCTCCGACCTTGAGCTCACGGTAGAAATCATTCACCGCAGCATCAGTGTCAGTCCATTGAATCATTATACAAGCAGTGATCGGGTCGATTGTCCCGGACTCAGTCGTACTCTCCTCGGCGCTCTCTTGCAAGAACGTGAGCTTTGACTCAGGGATGCCTAGATTTCCTACGAGAAACTCGTGGGCGAGGTCAGTGTGGCCGTCATTGGGATCTGAAACGATCAAACTGTCGAAGCTGGTGGCCAGGGTAGCGGAGACGATTCCAGCTCCAGCGCCGACGTCATGAGCTTTAAGCCAAGCGGCCTGGGGCTTTGCACGATGGTAGTCGTATATACGCTTGAAGAAAGATTTCGGATAAAGGGGGCGGTGAGCCATATACTTGGACCAGTCAATGCCTTCGCGCACGGAAAAGCCGTACTTCTTCATAGAAGTCGAAGTTTCTAATGTCAGAAATAGATGGCAAGGGTACAACCGATCCACATACCTATATAAACCCCTAACCTTCCGTCTATACAGTAGTGTAACTTACCTTCTAATCTAACGGATTTACTACACCAAGTACTATCTTTGACATCTAAGATACTGGCCATCTCCAATTCCAGGGGATTCTAAACTCGCCTCACCCGTGCTAAGTGTAGGAAATCGTGTGTAATACAAAAGTGATTTAACCACGGCCGGAACGGTAATGGTAGTTTGAGTTTCTTCCCTTTTTTTTWAAAAAAAAAAGANTTTATATTTTGCAAGTAGAAAATTAAACATTGGCGAAATAGAAAACTAGTGCTTTAAATACTTGATTTTTACCTATAGGTACTTAATTTTCTCAAAAGGGAAGTTGCCAGACTCGATGATGCTAACATAGAATATATCTACTAGTGAACAACAGGCTAAGCAAGCGATTGTTAATTCCAGTGTACCGAGATCCCATTTGTTGGCTCGGATTAGACTTTTCAGCTTCTGATAGATAATGCACGTCGCTAAGCGAACCGCATTTACACCTAGGATTATATTAAGGAGTCATGAGTATTACAGTTGTTATGATAAAGAGATCCTTTTTTTTTTCGCAGAGGAGTAGAGAGTGATCAATTGGAGGAAGGAAGCCAGTGCTATGTATAGGAGCGATCTGCTAGTAGTGTATTCAGATGATCTAAGGTCTAACTTCTAAGTGTGTAATCTATATAGAAAACTACCTATTTATACATGAGATCACTCGGACTGTTATTAGTTTGTTCTACGCCCTAATAGGTTAGCACCCGCATAGACCTAACTAGCCCCTACTTATATAGAGGCTGCCGCACTGCGTGTTCGCTGCAAGAGATTTTTCCTTTTATTAATACTATCATACATAACTATAAAATAATAATACTTGTTTAATTAATTAATTTGTACGAGATATATATGAACTGTAATAGTTGTCGAACTAGTGGTGCAAATTCAGAATTTCTGAAACAAAAAACGGTTTGTTAGAATGTGGTAATGGCCCTTTATACTTGACCACCAAACCTCGGTAGTCAAGTGCCCAATTTCAATGCCGTCGCAAGAGGATATTATCAGAGACATCGTCGGAAAAAAGGTCATTACAGTGCTGGACGCTGTCAAAGATAGTACTTTTGGTGTAGTAAATCCGTTAGATTAGAAGGTAAGTTACACTACAGTATAAACGGTAGGTTAGGGGTTTATATAGGTGTGTGGATCGGTTGTACCCTTGCCACCTATTTCTGACAGACGCGACAGCTTTTTTCTACCAGCTCCCAGTATACAGCAAACATCGGAACAGAATGGTTGTTATGTTACCTAGGGGCCTGGAAGTGTTAAACGTAGCACTTATGGGATTTAAAAATAGTCTGGCATACGCCTAACGGTTTATAGACCTTAGACTGAGGGAATATCGCGCGTTTTGCAGGGCATATATAGACGATATAGTGATATTTAGCAACTTAGAAGAAGAACACCTTCAGCACTTGGAAAAGGTACTCCAAATATTCGAAAAAATCGGACTAACACTGTTACCGCAGAAGTCATTTTGCGGTTACTTATCGGTGAAAAATATTAGAGAAATACGACGTCTGGACGTCAAAAGGAATCATAAAACTACCTGAAAATGAGAAAATGCGCGTCGACCTAGTCGATGGATGGCAGACGCAGAAAACCAGAACCAGGGCGTACAAACTCAGAATCGAGGATCAGGACGTGCTGGATAAAACATTCGACGAGCTTCACCGAGATCTAGGGGGTATTGTCAGGTTCCGGGCTACGACGGAAGCTACGCAATCAAAGCAAGAACAACGATCCGAAAAGTCCTGAAGGTTAACGGACTCGGCGTTGATGAAAGGCAATTTGACGTCCGCCTTGATGACCCGAAGGAATATTGGCACATCGTACTAGGCGAGATCTCACCGAAGCCATGGATGGACTACCGAAAGGTGACACGATACCTGGCACAGTGTAACCCAAATGGGAAACAATCGAATAACACGGCATGGCAAACAACGGTAAGATACGCAATGAAGGCAACAGAGGCGGCGAGAGCAACCGTGTCACACACTGGTTGCGATACCGCAACTACCAACGTCTGACAGCCCAAATACCAACATGGCATGAACTCCACAATGAATACTAACCTTAGGTACCTAAACAAGATAGAGGGATTATATGAGCACATGCAGAAAAGATGCACCGTATTCAAATTATAGAGCAGAATGATATCCCGGCAAGACAATGCGTGCTGCATAAAAATCTACATCAGCCCTAATCGGAGGCGAGTGTTGTACCTGAAGTATCCTATTACTACGTATATGTATGTATGAGATAACATTAGAGTAGACGTGATATGATGCCTATTACTAAACCCTAAAAGCTAATCTATCCAATAAGCTGTATCCTTAAGAAACCCCGTTCAAAGGGGTCGAAATTCAAAATTTTCTGAACAGGCCCATGGGCATAGGTACCACCCCTCTTAGTATTGCTCAAGTTTCATGGTTAATGGTGATGTTCTTGAAACTTTCAGAAATCTCGGTCCTCTGGCCGTTTTCCCAATCTACTGGAGTTGGACTAATCTTTGGACAGTGGTATTAGTCTTCAGTTGAGCATGATAGTCCACATCAATGGATTCAAGATCGTAGTAAGATTGTCCGCTGGTCGCATTACTTGCGGGCTTCACCGAAATATTGGTAAATCCGGCCTTTCGAATGAAAGATCTCAAACCTGTCAGCCCACCTTTGCGGATCGCTGGTAGCTGTTGACTTTCCGTAGTATCCGAAGGTGCAGAAACTGGCTCATCACTGTCACTCTTTCTTGCGCCTGTCGATCGAATGTGTTGTCTAATTGATTGGACAGTTTTACTTTTGTTTATGAGTGTGAGCAAAGGTGGAAGGGTTGGTAAAGAACAGCAGATATGTCCAACAGTGAGTTCAATTATTCTATCGTGTGGTTAATTATGGATTGCGTCTGGCGTAGTGGTGATTCTCTCTTCAAAGGAGGAGGTATGATAGTTGTGATGGTACACAAGGAGCGGCAATGAGAGTTACTCACGCAAAAGCATTTGGCAAAGTATTTGCCCAGGTGTAGTCAAGGTTGTCTAATTCTCCGAAGCGGAAAACAGTGGTGGCAATGGAGCTACCGCAAGCCCTAATGATTGTTAGCCACTTGTTTCATCTGGGTATATCCCTTCATCTCCGCTTTAATGTTGCCATAGACAACAGTGAGAGGCCGTTGATTCTGGAGAAAGCATGAAACGAGCTCGTCTTACAATAGACCTGTGAGAAACACGCAAAGCAAGACGATTTTCCTGCCAAGTGGGACGATGAGTGTAATAACCTGGCTTATTGGGATAAAAAGGATAACGAAGTCTGATATTACGCCGAAAACTCCACGAACCACAGATATGGTGAGCCCGAAAGGGCCATACCTGATCTGAGCTTCCCGCCAACTCCCGCCATTTCTCGGAATAGCTACGACCAGCTCCGCGATCATTGTTGAAATATAGAAAGACAGTACAATGCCAATGCAGGTGTATATTGTCAACTTGACTGCCCGGACTGGATTGAATATACGGAGATAAAGTGCTAGCAGCGAAAGCTTGACTAGTAGAGAGGCCAGAGCGGAAAGTAGGACAAAAGTCAAGTTTGTCTAGAATCTCACATATTAGCTATCTATATCATGAAAAAAGAGATCACAGCACCGACCTGCAAGTAAGAATCGGTCAAAACACTGAACGGGACATCCCATAGGTGCCTTCCATTCGGGTGATCGTTTACTAGCAAACTAAATTAGAGCCATGGTGCAGCACAGGCATCATCGAGGCGATGAGGACATACACGATAAGAGAATGCCGCAAACGGCAACAATACTAGCCTACTCATGGGTTAGAGGAATAATACTAGTGGAAGGTTGGGGTATATCTACCGCCGATATAACAGAAAGAACTGATGACTACCTGTTAGTCGCCAATTCTATATATAATATAAATAATCCTCATGAACTTGCCATCATCGACGCCGAATCTGTGAATCACAACGGCCCTGCTGTAGAGTCGTAGGAGAAAAAATAAGAGCATGAGTGTCAGAAACGCTTCGGTGATATTAGTCGATATGTAAGCGTTCGATTCCGGATTCTCGAAATTTGGAATTACGCCACCTGGAGGGGTGAGACTAGGAGTAGTATTTGGATCAAACTGTAAAGACATGATGATGTGAAATTGCCAGAGTCTTGGACTGAAAAGATGGGGAATTGGTGAGCCTGAGAGGATATGAGAAAAACAGTCTTCTAAAGTACTTAATCTATATGGAGTATAGACCAACCTTGCTGGAGCATGAGTATCATAAAAAAATTCTGGAGTGATGGTATATAGCAGGCGTTGGGTGCTCAGTGGGGCAATAGGATATATATACCTGGGTAGCTTGTTCGTTCCCTGCGTTGCGGCTTGCTTGCATCGTGCTAGCTACATACACATAAGAAAGTAACACTGCCGTACCTACGAGTACTCTGCAGGTACCTGGTCAATGTGTCTTCATTACGAAATGTATGCCTGTTTGCGAAAAGCACCTTATCGCTCAGTCGTTGGCTGCCTCGATGCATATAACCCTCTCACTTAGTCGTATTTGCACTCACAACAGGTCACCAATAGAAAGCTAGTAGCAGACTGGGCCAAAAGGGGCACACAACTGCAAAACCAACATCGGATGACGGCCATAGAACGAGCCGACGGGCGAATTACTCTGTACAACAGCTAGTAGTAGGCTGGGTCGTGAGAAGCATCCAAATGCGAAATAACAACATCGACAGCGACGGCTGAGTCCAATAGCCAGCCGGCGGTATGGTAGGCTGTGAAACGCACCTAAATGTGAATACAACGTCGGGCGGACAACCATGAAGCAAGCGCTCTATCCCGCGAATCACACCAGCGCCATCTTAAATGTTGGTTAGATAGCCCCAATTACTCGGCCCTTTCCGCCTATTCAGTTCATGCGGCCTAATGCTTGAGATGCGTTGAGAAGCTAACAGTACGGTGCCTCTCCCCACATATGTGGTACCCTGTCAGAGGCAGACTAGCCTTGGCGGGTGCCTATCTACCCACACAGTGTCCCATTACCGGAGCGCCTGGCAATGAGTATGTTTTTAACTTCAGCTCCAAATAATCGCCGTCCGCCGCTGTACGCTCTTAGGTCTAGAAGTCGTGATCTGTTGGCGGTATCTCCTATTCTATTCCAGTACTACGGGCCTCATGTACGTGTACATGCATGCATATTTTATAAATATCTGAATGAGAGCAAGAGTCGGGATGCCGTTGATTGGGCAATGCAGATCTGGGTGCTCCTCGAGCCTTAATGCTAAGTTAGGCTATCTCTAAGCCTTTGTTCCATTTCTTCCTTATGACATAATCGGTCAAATGGTTTGTGGAAAATCCAGAAAATGCAACATAGAAACTATTCAAGTCTTTATATACCCTTGTTGACGCTATGTTGATTTCATTTCTATCAGGGACCAACTATAGGGAAGTGGTGAGACTTCTGTTGCACAAAGACTCCGAGGGCCCTGAATCTCCGCAATCTGTCATAGACTATGATACACAATCTGGAGTTGCCTCTCTCTAATTTCTTAGGTTATTATTTAACAGCGGTAAGTGAGAACTGTTGACAGTAGAAATATATATGAAGCGTCGCGGGCGGTGGATAAAAAATAATCAATTCCACATGCTCTTCTCCCGTTCCTCCGCCTTTGAATACATATAGCTAGGCCCCGGCAGAGTAACTCAGGCATTGACAGCTAGCTTGACCTTCATAGTTGTCCCATCTACTGGCTTTGAAGTCATCTTACGAGTCTGTAGCGATAAATGTTATATTATAAGTCGATATTCTGTGTACAGTAAAACCCCATAAAGAAAACGCAGGGCGAACTCACGTTGTATAATTCTGACCGGACTTTATACTGTCCTTTGCTATTGAGGATAGACGGGCCGTTTGTATCTAGAACGGGTTCACCCAGACCTGTTTTGGTGAAGTCGTATTTACGGGCGATGATAGCGATGATAACTCTCGATTCAAGATTTGCAAGCTCTAGCCCGATGCAGTTTCTCGGGCCCCGTTCGAACGGCCGCCACGCACTCGTGGGGATGTTGTTGGCTGCGTCACCGAGCCAGCGTTCAGGCATCCAGTCATCCGCCGTATCACCGAAGACACCTGGGTCTCGCTGAATGATGCTTGCGCACGGGTACATTATGAGCCCATCCATCAGGTATTCTTCTCCCGTTGATGCCTTGACTGTGAAGCCGCTTCCGGGCTCGGTCATACGGGCAGTGCTCGNCCGGGGGGTGTAATCGGAGTGTCTCCTTGATGACAGCGTTGACATAAGTCATTCGCGGAAGAAGATGTTGACCCCTTTCTGCGAGAATGGAGCATATTGTTACGGGATCCGTATTAGGCCCGAGGACTTCATCGAGTTCGCTCCGTACAGCTCTGAGCGCACGCGGGGTACGGCTGAGCTCGTAGACAGCCCACTGCAGCACGCTGGTATTGGTATCATGTCCTGCAAAAAGGAAGGTACGGACTTGGTCCGAGGTTTCAGATAGGAGCTGGGGTGTTAACGATGGGGTGTCTTGAAAACTAAGTGCAAGGATGCTCCACGATCTATTGCCTTCGGCTTCTTCTTTAACCTCTGCGTATTTCTGTCGGATTTCCTTCTTGATTAATTTATCAATTTGTTTAGCTAGCCGATGTCTCTTAAGTGTAGTAAAGGGAACGATCCACCACGGAAAGTTGTTATTATCGTCACTGTATGTCTGGACAAGATCGCCAAACAATTGGATTAGTTTGCTTCGCTTCGAACGATCTATGTTCTGAGCATGTAGGTCTACTTCCATCACGGCAGCGCCGATGACGTCAAAGGTTAGGTTAGAAATCAGCTTCTCTAACGAGAACTCCTCTCCTGTAGCAGAAAATTCGTCAAGATAGTTACAGAATGGTCCCATCTTTTTCAGAATAAGGGGCAAGAGTTGAAAAAGATGTTGACTTGTAAAACCTTGATTATATCTTTTGCGGAGATTCTTCCAGTCAATACCCTGGCAGTAAGCGGTTGTTATCAGCATCGTTTCACAACAACAGGAGGTTTATGCTTACTTCTTTGCCTAGGATTGAGGACTCTCCTATGATAGGGATCATATGCGTCCAGGTTGGCGATTTGGTAGTGCTATAGGGGAAATGTTGAGTGGGCTTTGATATCTGTTCGGCGATATCATGACTAGGAACAAGCACCATGGGTGCGTTGACAGGTCTGAGGTCCACAAGCATTAGAGGAGGGCGGCCCATGGACACCCACATTTCTTCGAATATTTTATCTGAGGAATGTTAATGGTTATTTCATGAAACAAGATTTGAAGCATACCCGGGTGACGATCTGATATTCCACGGTGCGTGAATTCACCGAAAGTCTTCAGGTGACCCAACAGGAGGTTCGGCGGCAGTTGTGGGATATGCGCATATTGAGTGAAGCGTAAGTATCTCAGCCTAGTGTAGAAATACGATGCGAGCAGGGTCGCGCCCGCAATAAGAAAGAGTGAAAGCATTTTGTGATAAAAGTGTTCTGTGTAGTGACAACTCGTCCAGCTGAATCATACTTTGAGGATCGTGGGATATCGCAAGCTGCTAGGAAGAAAGACAGTGTTGAACCACCAGGCATGGGGTTGGATGCTTTATCGGGCAGCCGGACTCGTGCAGGCACACAGTACCAATACTGTGTCATCCAAGGCCAACCATGAGATAGTTGGGTGGTATCACCGCAGGTGCGACATAGCCGCTGTGGGCCGACGTGACATGTAAATCCCATTCTGGCCCCCAACTACCCCTTGCTGTCTGTCGTATTTGGTGATGTTTCTCATGCACATGGCTACAACTGCATTTGCCCACAATGCGACACCCAGTAGCAGCCAATAGAAGACGGTGGTTTTTGAGCGTCTTTACTTTTGATATATGCCGATCAGCTCGGGTCAGGGAAGTGCTATCCCAACGTTATTGTCATGCCTCGCAAGGTTCTGCTCCTCACATTGGGTAATGTAGCCTCTTGTAGAATCTGATCGATATCAAGAAACGAGACCCCTGATAGGTGGCGTTGTGTCGTTAATTAGATTGGAAAGGTGCTTTTCGGTATATGTGACATCTAAAAGCTTGCATCTAAATATAGGCACTACTGAGGCAACAATCGTGTAGAGTCACAACATTTTTGACAAAACAGAGGGTACGAATCCAAGTCTGAGTTCCATGGCGGCTAGCATGCCATCGAACTAGGTTACAACAACAGGGATCTAAACCAACATACCCCGAGTCGTCAACTCACATACCACACACCGTCACATTCGGTCAAATAACATCCTTCTGCGACAATAACTAGTACTAACAGAGAAAAATAAAAATGGTGTGCGATTAGGAACTACACCGTCATAAACATTAGTCGCTGTTAGCGTGGGGGGTGACAGCATCGCGAGGTTACCAATAATCAGTACGGGAAGCTAACGGTAGGACTAAGCTACATGGATTCATATTGTTGAGTCATCATATATAATCAGCAGGCATCGTGTAGCTGAAGGCGTTAGCACAGTTATTATAACATGTGCACTTCGACTTATCGTATTCTTCCATCTCAGCCAGGGGGTAATATATTAATCATGGACTATTTCCATTCCCAACAACCTAAAGGCTGTGGAATATTGAAGTAGTAGGTATATGAGTGGTTTATTTAGTTGATTAACTGACTAACTGGCTGTTAGGTAGGTAAGAAGACCTTTATATATATACATTCTGGTGACCGTTGCCCCTATTCTTAGATTAACATGATAGTAACTCCTTGACCCCTTATACTTTCGACACGGAACACATATCAATATCACTATGGGCATGTTCGCTGGGAACACGACATCGGCATTAGCCATGCAATCTCAAGATGTGAGCTCTTATCTCACTTTCACTTCAGATCCCACATCTCCTGGACCTAGGTACTTATACATAAACAGCATGTTGCCCATGTTTATAGTATTCTCGCTATGGTTATTCTACCAACCCTTCATAACGCACGGAGTGGAATGCAGCATGTGCCCTACTTCCCACTTGTAGCCATCGCACTCATCCCATTGGCCACCTATGCTTTAACGACTGTTCGCTTCCAATACGCGTTGAGAGTGAACAAGAATAGAAAATCTAAGAATCTTATAATTCCAGTCGTTCCTTACTGGATTCCATTTCTGGGCCATGGAATCCCAATGGTTATAGATTCAGGTGCATACGTCGCCAAGTTGACGTCTGTTGTAATTGTTCCAAGAATGCGAGGCTAGTCAGGTCTGACACCAGATCATAGGGAACGATTCGGCACCGATACGCCCATCTCCATACGTGTGGGTAAACTGAAGTTTACCTTGATCACTAACTCCGAGCACATACAATCTATGTTCAAGAATTCAAGGCTGCTGACAAATAAGCCCGTGACAATTCATGTGCTTGACCATCTTCTAGGTGCCTCCCAGAAAGTTCTCTCATTTTATGAAGCTGATGATTCAGGAATGGCTTCCAAAAGTCGTGTAGGCAGCAAGGTGAGATCCGAAGATCGGGTCTACTACTTCCAGCTTCGTACAGCTCATAAATATCTTTCCGGCCAACATCTCCATGCTCTCAACGAGCGTTTTATGGCCACTCTCGGTCGCGATCTTGAAACCACAGATATCAGCACTGATTGGGTTGAGTACCCAGATCTGTACAGGTTCTTGCAATTGATGATCACCCACTCATCCATAGAGACTGTGTTTGGGACCAAGCTTCTAGAGCTGAACCCAACTTTTGTGGAAGACTTCTGGGAATTTGAAACAAATGCACCACAATTTCTCCATGCGATGCCTCGCTGGTTGATACCTTCGGCTTTCCGCGTACGAGATAAGCTTATCAAGTCATTTATGAGGTGGCATGCCTATGCCAACAGTCACTACACTATCTCCGAGACAAACCCAGACGAGTCAGACTGGGAGCCTAACTTCGGCAGCAGGCTCATACGCATGCGACAAGATGGTTTACTAAAAATGGAAGTCATGGATGCTGAAGCATGCGCCAGTGAAGATTTGGGCTTGATGTTTGGGTAAGTAACTAGTCCGTAGCACCAATTCTACTCCGTCTCCCTAGTCATCTATATGCTCATCTTTGATGCTCACACATCAAAAACAGATTGAACGCCAATGTGCTCCCGTGCATCTTCTGGTATATTGTTGAGGCATTGCGGAGACCAAGCCTCCTTGTTGATCTTCAAGCCGATGTGGCCAACAGCATCTCGCCCGTCACGGGTAAAATCGACTTGGACAAATTGGCCGGTCAGCCACTAACCCAGTCTATGCACGCTGAGATCTTAAGACTTTATATTGCCATATTCACACTTCGACATGGTGAGACCGGGCCTGTCCAATTCTCGGGGTACCAGCTGGGTACGGAACAACTTGCGCTCATCTATAGCCGAACAGGAGCACTTGATGAGGAAGCCTGGGTTCGCAGTGGCAGAGATTTGAAGACACCGTTGGAACAATTTGATGCAGAAAGGTTTCTAGTTGGTCCTGACCATCCACTGTGGGTAGAGTCGGTCGAGGAAAAACGTCCAGGGGAAGATGCGACAGGCAGTTGTGGAGACAGGCAATTCTCTATGGAGGGCTTGACAGGAGTTTGGGTACCCTTCGGCGGTGGTGATAGGATGTGTCCTGGTCGGCATTACGCTAAGACAGAAATGACCGTCACATTGGCACTTCTCTTCAATAAATTCGACCTGGAGCTCACGACGATGGACACTTCGGCGGTGCAACCAAACCTGAAGTTTGCACCTTTCGGTGCGTTGCCACCAACTTGTGCACTGCCTTTCCGCATTCGAAGGAAGGCTGCCCCCGCGAATTGAAATTGCTATAGAGCTAGGTACAAAATGTTAGAAGTTGATGCGGAACGCAATATCACTATATATAAGGCCTTTATTTTTTCAACTTTTGATTTCTTAATATAAACTAAGGGTATTACATCTACTTTTTTTTNCTTGCCATGCAATAGCTTTGAATTATATTAATAATAAAGAGACTTATCAAATTTGGAGTTAGGTGGAATACACGTATACCTGTGACCCTACCGTACACCCTATGTCTACCACTATTCTGTGATGGCATGAGATAGCTTGGCGCTACAACTCCGCCCATCCTATATGTACTTAGGCATATACTCTATACCACACAAGTACCTGCATTGCCAAGATCTAGGCATAATCCAAAATATGCAGTTATGTCTTCCATTACGTGGCGTACATATATGCATGGCACTTCCCGTGGCAGTGTTTTACTCTCGAAGCCGATTGCCGAAAATTGGCAAATTCAAAAGATTAATGCTCATCCTCGATAGTAAGAGAGGAACATCAACGCAACAGAGCGCCTACGGCTGATTGAAAGTCCTAGCGACGCTACCCAGATACTCATTCAAATCTACTATGCGACATGAAGCTGTAAATATGTAGATATTTTCTTTGTATTGCATGAGCAACACCTTGATGTTCACGCCTACGCCCAGAGACCGCCCTTGCTTAAGTGCATTACAGGGCAATATCAGTATTCAACATTGGAAAAAGAAACAACTGTCTCTTTAGTCAAGCAAGCCTTCAAGTAGGGTGACCTTTAGTTTCGAAATTTTTTGCTTTGAGAGTCTAACTATTATCAGTAAAATGTCTCGTCCTAGAGAGGCAGCAGGAATTGAGACCTGGAGGCTTCTAATAACCTATCTATAGTATATTCCTAACTTGATTTACTCAGTGCTCTCGTCGTAGTGCAGCGAGCCTGTAGGCTGTATTGGACGGTGTGGTACGTAGGCGTGTTTGAGATACAAGAGGATGATGGGGAGAAGCAGGCATAGAAGAAATTGTTCCCAGCTCATTTGCCGAACTGGGAGATAGTAATATGAGGCGAGGGTATCATTCATTTTGCCGGCGAATGGCTGCAGTTGGCGATTTGCATATAGTATAATATGTGTATGAGTGTTTCGTAACGCGGCGTGGAACGAGGAGCTTGATACAAGGGGTTCTTATGATAAAGGATACGTGAGAGCCTTACATGTCTAATATCTCTACATGCCACTCGCCCCAGGAAAGTACTGGAATCCGTAGAACAGACCACTTAGTAATACCCACGCGAGATCTTCCCGTACGTCACAATAGGCTGCAGCCCACCAGGGCGAGGGGACAATGCAGGGCATCAACCACCGTAATGCTACAGTAGCTAATATGATGGCAGCCCTGAAGTGAACGTTGGTTGCACAGATTCGGTCAGGTTGCATTAAAGCCGCCTCTACATACTACATAGTAGTTAGCCCAATAATTAGCCCACACAGCCCCTGCTAACTAAGTCACATAATCGCAACTATAGATCGCCATATCTTTCTCATATTAGCAGCACAAAAAANNCAACGTAGCATCATGTAATAGTAGTTACTATCACAACGATTTGGGCGAGACTAGTTGGAAATAGAAATACCGGTGACCTCAATAGTTCTGATTAGCTATTACACCCCCGGCACCCACCCCTGCCGTGACCCCAAAAGGAATAGGAAATGTGTGCTTTGCATGCGTTGCGTGATAACAGGCTGGCCTGGAAGGGGTCTCGCGCAGCGTTTAGCGTAATCAAAGAAATACTTTAACTAATTAACAAGTAACTTAGCTCAATTAATTAAAATAACAATTTTTAAATTATTTGCAAGCAAAATAAAAATTTTTATTAATTGTTAATTATTTGTAATTAATTAATAAAGTTAGCAAGTAATTTTTAGTATTTTTTTTAATTTTTTTATAAGGTATTTTTATTAAAAAAAGCTGTTAAAAAAGCTGTTAAAATTACTAATTAAAAAGTTTATTTTTTTTATTTTTACCTATTTTTACTTATACTTTTACTTATACTTTTACTTATACCTTTATTTATACTTTTATTTACTTTTACTTTATAATTTTATATTTTATACTAATTATTAATATTATAAGCTTTTTTAACTTTATATATTAATAACATTATATGTTTTATATTTAATATTAAAATTTTAACAGATTTATTATTAGT